>CM021106.1:32816252-33159371 GCA_007115665.2 Sequoiadendron giganteum
GAGAGAGAGGGAGGGAGTGGGAGAGAGATAGAGGGAGTGAGTGAGAGAGAGACTTGAAAGAGGGAGAGGAGGTAGGAGGGAGAGACTTGAGAGAGAGAGAGATGAAGGGAGTGGGAGAGAGATAGAAGGAGGTAGGGTTAAGGGTAGAGGGTAGAGGATTTAAGGGTTTAGGGTTTAGGATTTAGGCTAAAGGGTGGAGGGGAGAGAGATAGAGAAAGTGGGTGAGAGAGAGAGAGAGACCTGAGAGAGGGAGAGGGAGTAGGAGGGAGAGGGTTGAGAGAGACAGAGGGAGGGAGGGAGGAAATAGATAGAGAGAGTGAGTGAGTGAGAGAGAGAGTGACTTGAGAGAGGGAGATGGGGTAAGAGGGGGAGAGTTGACAGAGAGAGAGGGATTTAGTGGGAGAGAGATAGAGGGAGGGAGGGTTAAGGGTAGATGGTAGAGGGTTTAAGGGTTTATTGTTTAAGGGTTAAGGGTTTAGGTTTTAGGGTTAAGGGTAGAGATGATAGAGATAGAGGGAGTGACTAAGAGAGAGAGAGAGACCTAAGAGAGGGAGATGGGGTAGGAGGGAGATATTTCAAGGAGAGAGAGAGGGAGTGGGAGAGAGATAGATCATAGAGGGTAGAGGTTTTAAGGGTTAAGGGAAAAGGGTTAAGGGTTGAGGGTAGAGGGGAGAGAGATAGGATTGAGTGAGAGAGAGAGACCTGAGAGAGGGAGAGGGAGTAGGAGGGAGATAATTGAGAGAGAGATAGAGAGAGAGATGAAGGTAGTGGGAGAGAGGTATAAGGTAGAGGGTTTAAGGGTTAAGGGTAGAGGGGAGAGATATAGGGAGTGAGTGAGAGAGAGGGAGGAATTGGGAGAGAGATAAAGGGTAGAGAGTTAAGGGTAGAGGGTATAGGGTATAAGGTAGAGGTTTAAGGGTAGAGGGGAGATAGATAGAAGGAGTGAGTAAGTGAGAGAGAGACTTGGGAGAGGGGAGAGTGAGAGAGAGAGGGAAGGAGGGAGTGGAGATAGATAGAGGGTAGAGGGTTTAAAGGGTTTAGGGTTAAGGATGGAGGGGAGATAGATAGAGGGAGTGAGTGAGAAAGAGAGACTTGAGAGAGGGAGAGGGGGTAGGAGGGAGAAACTTGAGAGAGAGATATGGAGTGGGAGAGAGATAGAGGGTAGAGGGGTAAGGGTAGAGGGTAGAGTGTTTAAGGGTTTATGGTTTAAGGGTTAAGGTTTTAGGGTTAAGGGTTAAGGGTATATGGGAGACCCTCTCATGTCTCTCTCACTCACTCACTCTTATATATTTCCCCTCTAACCTTAACCCTTAAACCCTATACCCTCTACCCTATATCTCTCTCCCACTCCCTCTCTCTCTCAAATATCTCCCTCCTACCTCCTCTCCCTCTCTCTCTGTCACTCCCTCTATCTCTCTCCCCTCTACCCTTCACCCTAAACTCTAAACCCTAAACCCTTAACCCTTAAACACTAAACCCTTAAACCGTCTACCCTCTACCCTTAACCCTCCCTACCTCTATCTCTCTCCCATTTCCTCCCTCCCTCTTTCTCAAGTCTATCCCTCCTACTGCCTCTCCCTCTCTTAGGTCTCTCTCTCACTCACTCAATCCCTCTATCTCTCTCCCCTCTACCCTTAAACCTTAAACCATTAATCCTCTACCATTAAACCTAAACCCTAAACCCTAAACCATTAACCCTTAAACCCTAAGCCATCTATCCTATACCCTTAACCCTCCCTCCCTCAATCTCTCTCAACTCTCTCCCTTGTAACCCCTCACCCTCTCTCAGGTCTCTCTCTCTTAGTCACTCCCTCTATCCCTGTCCCTTCTACCCTTAAGCCTAAACCCTAAACCCTTAAACCATATACCATCGACCCTTAAGCCTGCCTCCCTCTATCTCTCTCCCACTCCCTCCATCTCTCTCTCTCAAGTCTCTCCCTCCTACCCCCTCTCCCTCTCTCAAGTATCTCTCTCTTAGTCACTCCCTCTACCCTAAACCCTCTAACCTCTACCCTTAACCATTAAACCCTAAATCCTTAAAATCTTTACCCTTTACATCATCGAGAGACCCCATTTCTTGGACCCAATTTTTTCAAATAGACAAGTTAGGTTGTCGATTTCACCAAATTGTCAAGCTAGTGGGCCCACTGACTTGCCAATTTGGTGAGATTTGAAATGTAGTGGTATGTTTGAAAAAATGGGTCCAAGAAATGGGGTCTTCCGATGATTTACATCACCGAGAAACCCCATTTCTTGGACCCATTTTTTCAAATAGGCAAGTTAGGTGCCAATTTCATTGAATTGCCAAGCTAGTCGACCCATTGGCTTGCCAATTCAGTGAAATTGGAAATGTAGTGGCCTATTTGAAAAAATGGGTCCAAGAAATGGGGTCTCCCAGTGATGTAAATCATTAGAAGACCCCATTTCTTCAACCCATTTTTTCAAATAGGAAAGTTAGGTTGCCAATTTCACTGAAATTTTAAAAGCTAGTCGACCCACTGGCTTGCCAATTCAGTGAAATTGGTAATGTAGTGGCCTCTTTGAAAAAATGGGTCCAAGAAATGGGGTCTCTCAGTGATGTAAATCACTAGGGATGATTTACATCACTAGGAGGCCCCATATCTTTGACCCAATTTTTCAAACAGGTAAGTTAGGTTGCTGATTTCATTGAATTGCCAAGCTAGTGGGCATATTGGCTTGTCAATTCTGTGAAATCGGTAATGTAGTGGTCTATTTTGAAAAATGGGTCCAAGAAATGGGGTCTCCCGATGATATACATCATCGAGAGACCCCATTTCTTGGACCCATTTTTTCAAACAGGGCAAGTTAGGGTTCACTCACTCTCTCACTCTTCCCCCCCCCCTAAATCCTAATCCCTATACCCTATAAACTTAACCTCAAACCTTCAACCCAATACCCCCAACCCTATACCTAATATCCTAAACTCTAATCCCTATACCCTATAAACTTAACCTTATACCTTCAACCCTATACCTTAAACCATGAACACTACACCCTCAATCCTCATTCGTATACCCTATACCCAAAACATTATCCTTGAACCCTTAACCCTATAATTATACACTAAATCCTACATTAAACCTTGTACCCTAAACCTTGAACCCTAAACCCTCAAACCTAAACCCAATACCCTCAACCCTATACACAATATCCTAAACCCTAATCCCTATACCCTATACATTTAACCCTACACTCCCATCCTTAAACACTATAGATCAACCCTACACCTTCGATCCTCATCCCTATACCCTATACCCTCAACCTTATAACCTAAGCCCTGAACATCATCCCCCAAACCTATACTTAAAACCTAAACCCTACATTCAACCTTGTACACTAAACCCTAAACCCTAAATCTCAATCCTAAACCCAATATCCTCAACCCTAATCCCTATACCCTATACACTTATCCCTATACCCTCAACCTTGAACACTATCCCTCAAACCTCAACTCTATACCTTAAACCCTAAACCGTACACCCTCAAGCCTCACCTCTATACCCTACACCCTCAACCTTATACTTAAATAGAAAACCCTACATTCTCAAGCCTTAACCCTATACCTTATACCCTTAACTCTACACCCTAATCCCTATACCCCATACACTTAACCTCATACCCTCAACCTTGAACATTATACCTCAACCCTCAACCCTCAAACTTGTAAATAAATTCTATACCCTAAACCATCAACCCTAAACCTAATATCCTCAACCCAATACCCTCAACTATATACCTAATATCATGAACCATAATCCATATACCCTATACTCTTAACCTTATACCCTCAACCCTAAACACTATCCCTCAACCCTCAACCCTATACCTTAAACCCTAAACCATAAACCCTCATCCCTCATCCCTATACCCTATACCCTAAACTTTATACCTAATATCCTAAACCCTAAACCCTATAACCTCAACCCTATATATCTTAAACACTAACTATTACACCCTCAACCCTCATAGAGGGAGGGAGAAAGAGAGGGGGAGAGAGAGAGGTTAGGAGGGAAAGAGGAGATAAAGATAAGTAGAGAGGGAAGGAGAGGTAGAGAGACATGAGAGATAAAGAGTAGATAAGGAAGGATAGATGGAGGGAGAGGTATGGAGGGAGAGAGAGGGAGGTGAGATAGAGATAAATAAAGAGAGTGTGGTAGGGAGTGATAGAGAAATATGCAGGTAGAGAGGGATAGGTGAGATAGAGAGTAGAGAGAGATATAGATAGAGGGAAGGAGGGAGTGTTGAAAAGAGAGGGGAGGAAGGGAGATGTAAAGAGGGATATGTGAGATAAAGATAAGTAGAGAGAGAATGGTGACATATAGAGAAGGAGAGAGTTATAGAGAGGGAAAGAGAGAATGATAGTGAGGAGAGAGTGAGAGAGAAAGAGGGTGAGGGAGGAGTGAGAGAGAGTGAGAGAGAGAGGTAGAGGGAGGGAGAGGAGAGATATAGAGTAGTTAGGGTAAAAGGTAGGGGGAGAGACATCTAGTGAGAGAGAGAGGGCTAGGGGAGATAAAAATAATTAGAGAAAGGAGAGGTAGAGAGAGGTAGAGAGAAGTAGAGAGAGAATAAGGGAGGGAGGGAAGTGAGATAGAGAGGTGTAGAGAGAGTGGTAGGGAGTGATGAATGGAGAGGTAGGTAGAGACGGATTAGGGAGATATAGAGTAGAGAGGGAAGGAGATGGAGAGGTATGGAGGGGGAGAGAGGGAGGTGAGAGAGATGTTAGATAGAGAGCAATAGAGAGAGTGTGGTAGGGAGTGATGGAGGGATATGTGGGTAGAGAGGGATAGGTGAGATAGAGGGAAGGAGGGAGGGTGGTTGAGAGAGGGGAATAAGGGAGAGTTAAAGAGAGATCAGTGATAAAGATATGTAGAGAGAGAAGGGTGACATATAGAGAAGTAGAGAGTTACAAAGAGGGAAAGAGAGAATGGTGAGATAAAGAGGACATAGTGAGAGAGAAAGAGGGTGAGGGAGGAGTGAGAGAGAGAGAGAGGTAGAGGGAGGGAGAGGAGAGATAGAGAGTAGATAGGGGAAAAGGTAGGGAGGGAGAGTTATAGTGAGAGAGAGATAGGGGAGATAAAGATAATTAGAGAGGGAAGGAGAGGTAGAGAGAGAGTAGAGAGGGAATGAGGGAGGGAGGGAGAGAAGCAATATAGAGAGGTGTAGAGAGAGTTTTATTCAGTGATGGATGGAGAGGTAGGTAGAGAGGGATTAGGGAGGTAGAGAGTAGAGAGGGAAGGAGAGGGAGAGGTATGGATGGAGAGAATGGGAGGTCAGATAGAGAGTAATAGAGAGAGAGTGGTAGGTTGTGAGGGATGGAGAGCTAGGTAGATAGGGAGAGGGGAGATATAGATAAGTAGAGAGGGAGGGAGAGAAGGAGGGAGATGTAGTGAGGGAGAGAGAGGTGAGATAGAGAGAAATAGAAAGTGGTGGAAGGAGAGGTAGGTAGAGAGAGGAGAGAGGAGATAAAGATAATTGGAGATTGAAGGAGAGGTATAGAGAGAGGTGAGATAGAGAGAAGTAGAGAGGGAATGAGGGAGGGAGGGAGAGGTAGGGAGGGAGAGAAAGGTGAGATAGAGAGGTATAGAAAGAGAGTGGTAAGGTTTGATAGATGCAGAGGTAGGTAGAGAGAGGGATTGCGAGATAGAGAGTAGATAGGGAAGAAGAGAGGGAGAGAGAAGTATGGAGGGAGAGAGAGGGGGTGAGAGAGAGGTTAGGTAGAGAAAAATAGAGAGAGTGGTAGGGGGAGAGAGAGAGAGAGAGGGAGGGAGATAGAGATAAGTAGAGAGGGAAGGAGGGAGGGAGGGGGAGAGAAGTGAGGTAGAGATAATTAGATGGGAAAGGAGACAAAAACATAGAAAAAGAGAGATTTCTTGAGATCAAGAGAGAGAGATTTAGAAAAAAGGATAGAGATAGTGAGAGAGAGGTCTAGTGTGTAAGGGATAAAAATGAGTGAGATAGAGAGAAATAATACAATTTTTTTATTACAAAAATTTGACCTCTTGATTATTGAAATTTGAATAAGTTTGAAATTTGTGATATCTTCCAAAAACTAGAAGAGAGAGATGGAAGAAGGGAGAGAGAGAGGGAGTGGAGAGATATAGAGTAGAGAGGAGAGAGGAGAGAGTGAGAGAGAAAGATGATATAACTTGTTGACTACTAAAATTTGACTTCCTGATTACTGAAATTTGACATGTTGATTACTAAAATTTAACAGTTTGAATTTTTTAAGATCTTCCAAAAACTAGAATTTAAATTATAACTCCTAGAGATCTGAAACCAATCTCAAACATCTTGCCTATATACATGAAATATAACTTAAAGTATAAGAAAGTAAATGTCCATATGTAAATGTCAACTTATACTTAAATTTTTATTTCATGTATATAGTTTCCCTCAAAGATAACAAGAATAAATCTAGATAAGAAAAAGAGAAGAAAATAATTTCAATGTAGACCAAAATGTGAGTGCGTTATAACGTGTTCATGTTTTGTCAATGCATTCAAAAAACATGTCAAAATTGAGATATAACGTGAGCGTGTTATAACGCGCTTGCATTGTATCTTTATTTGGGAATACCCAAGCCTTAGGATTGGTATTTTCCTTGGAATACCAACCCAAAGGCTTGGAGGGCATTCTCAATGACTAGAGACGTGTTTTTGCAAATTCTACAATTTTTCACATAATTGGGTTCATGCTCACCGTCAGGATTGCATGTGGTTTAATATCAAAAAAAATGAACACATGGGTAATTTTGGGTTCTCTCTTACCTATCCAACGATGTAATCTTCTTCACTTTCTGACAATATTAAGCCTTTCATCCATAGTTTCTTTTGTTTGTATGTCTCTTTTTTGCCAAAAAGTAGTGTTTGGCTTTTTTTTCCTTATAAATTAACCGTTCATCGAATTTTCAAATAAATTACATTTTTAGAAACTAGACTCCATTCTATTTTTTTTTTTAAATAAAAATAAAAAATAAATTATTTCCAAAATTTTTAGGGGTAGCACGGCCAAAACTATGTTTTTCACGGAGTGTCCACTTTGAAAATTAGTAAAAAATCAAATATTCATTAAAAAATTATCATATAAATCATGCATCAACTACATACTATTAGCTAACTTCTGACCATTGCAATTTTAAAAATACTAAAAAAATATTCACCTTAGGAGGGTCGTACAAGATTTGCTATGTTATGTTTTTCTAACAAAAACAACACCAATTTGTGTATGTCCCTCTTTTGAACCATTTAATCTCAACCATTTTAAAAATAAATTAGTATTTTAGAAATTAAACTCAGAGCACTTTGATCCTTGTTTTTGTTTCATCTCAAAATTTTGAGTGTAACTATCCTCAATTTCACATCCAAGGTCAGTATTTCCTAATTTCAGAAAAAATGTTGTTCACTTAAGTTCCCTTTTTAGGAACCATCTTTGTGCACTTACCCACAATAATTTATTTTTCTATTGTATATCTAATATTACAACATGTGAAACAAAAAAATAATCATATTACATCATATAAAAGTGCACATACCATAATAAAATTTCAAAAACGTTACAACTAATATGTCATTCCAATGATGTAAAACATGCAATAATTCTAATAAACATTAGTAAAATATTGCAAAATTTGGTGGAAGAGGAAGAAAGATGACTGGATCTCTAGAGGCCCACCATAATGGATTTCAGTATTCAATCATGAGAGAATAAGAGAGATATGATATCATGTATCAAAACAGTAAGCATGCATTCTTCCAGCCAACAAAGAAGGAGATGATTATTTTGCTTCATTTTCATTTGCATAACCATATCATGGTGTGAACCTAGAAGACCAAGGATGTCCAATTTTATGTGGAGGTAATGGATTTGGTCCAAACTTTCGGAGGGGCAAGAAGGTCAATGTATGATCCTGAAGAAATTGAGGAAGAACAGTAAGACAAGGACATGACAAATAAAATCAATACAGAGTTTCAAGGATTTGTCAAGTGAGTAACAGAGCTATGAGAGAAACCTCATCTAAAAGATTTTGAACTAGAGTTTGATATACCATTTAGAGAGATTTTTTTTCATGGATTTCCTTTCAAAACTTCTTCTTTTATTGTTCCTATGGTAAACTATTTGGTAGAGTTGGTTGAATTAGATTTCTTAGTAATCACTATTAGTGAGATTGAGATTGTTAACCTTGAGAGAGTAGGACTTGGGAAAAAGGCATTTGATATGGATATTTTTTTCATCCTATACAACCATTTAAATAAAATTTAATCTACCATCAAATAACCAACAATTTTGAAAATAACATAAAAAATTTTAGTTGTTGCAATGTCAAGAATAGAATAAAAGGAACCAACGTTTCTTCTAGTGGCTTGATGATTGAAAATGAGGATTCATTTAATTTCAATGGAGTAAAATGAAAATTAAAAGTATTTGATTCATATAATATATGTACATTAAATATTTTATGGTGCAAAATTATTTTTGGTGCCTTCTATAGCTAAATGCTACACTCATTTCAAGCATCAAGAAAATGCATCCTACCTAGAGTTTGTGTGGCATTGTTTTTGCCCTAGAATCCTTTTCAATATCATCACCCTTAGTTTGATTTAGGATAAAAAATCATGATTGAGAGCATCAATAGAACACAAAAAAAATTCAAGGGTACTTCTGACCCAAACTCAAAACATGAGAAGATCCACTAATTCTTCACCAAGTTCACTATATTTTCACTTAATTTTGCATTGCTAAAAGGCATAAATCCATCAAATATTGATTCTTTGCTCTTACCAGACCCAATTTTACCTTAAAAATATTTTATTTGACTAAAGAAAAACAAAATATCATTGAGAAACCTCTTAAACAATCAATCCATCAAACATTCACACCAAGACACCCAATTTGCACCTTGATTTCATATTGCTACAAGCACTAAAATGAAATATTTTGACTCCAAACCTTTACCATGTCCCAAATTCATCTTAACCATCATTCTTATGATAGGAAAAAATAAATATCACTTCCTCATAACACAATTTCATTAGGTTCACAACTTCTTGCGGCTATGCCCTCAATTTCTTGTAATATTCCTTCATAACCAAAATGGGTATATCTTTTGACCCTGATTGAATCTCTCAAGAAAAAATATATTTATGAGGACCCATTATGGCCTAATTAAACATAATTCAATATTAGGTGTTGTTGTTTTGAAAAAAAATTAGAACAATAGACTATTTGCAGCAAAATGCACCAAATTAGGTCAAAATTACAAAGAAACTACCAAAAAATCAACCATTAAACACCCCAAACCCTTTGGAAGAAGTAAATCAGCTATCAAAACTTAAGAATCAATCATTTTTAGGGACTTAAGGCTCCAAAAAATGTTGAACCTCAAAACCCTTAAGTGTGGGCTTTTCAACACAAAATGAATGAGGGTTTATTGGAAATGCATATTGCAAACCTCAAAATCACTTGCCAACTCTTCCAACATGTTTTTTTTTATGTATTACCAACCTTATTGTACCATAATCTAGCCTGTATACATTTTGTATCTCCTTTATCACACTTGTAACCATCAACTTCAAGGGAAAATCACAGAAATTTTGATAAGAGCAACATCAAAATTTTCAATCTTAACTCCCATGTTCCTATACACACTCAATTCACTAAAAAATATACAAAAAAAACTCCCTAAAAAATCCATCCCACCATTCTACTCAACCTACATTGGTTGGATGGGAATGATAATATTCACAAGACTCCCAAACCCTTGACTAGGTTTACTATCAAAACATAGAAAGTTAGCCTCTAAAACCTGATGGAACCTCTTTAAAAATCCTTTAATTGATTATTAACACCTTACACCAAGAAAATACAATAATTTTACAACTTATAATATGATGTCTAGTCCATACAAGGACTGGTTCAAGAGTTTAAACACTAAAAATACAAGAAACAAGGATTTTATTAAACAAAATGTTTCAAGAATACAAAAGAATGAATCTTTTCTCACCTTCCAAATACTTTTTATAGATTTTTCCCATTCAAAAACTGAATTTTCAACTTTCTACATCAAGCTAACCCTTTACTTTCCCAATTTGTCTCTTCATATTTTGATTTTTTTGCCCTTTTTCAAATTTAGCAACTTTTACCATTTTTTTGCACTTTTGCTTTTTTTCATCCTTTTGACACCTAAAACCTATTTGAGACTTAATTAAAATTAAATAGGCCTTATCATTACTTCTATAATTATTTTACAATTTTTACTAATGGAGGCATATATTGAACAAGGTTCTCTTGTACCACATCAATAATGAGCAAAATAAAAAAAAAAATCAAAAGTGAATAACATAATCTATTTAGTAAAGTTAAAAAGTCTTAAAAAAATAAATATAAAACTCCAAAAAAATTTCCATTTGTTCTCTAAATTTTAGTCCAATCAACCAAAGCAAGAAACATATATCTTATTACTATTTAAATCAAAAGAAGATATCTAATATACAATTCAAAACATCAACATATGAGCTAATTTGTTAATGTACATATTCTCCTTCAAGCACCGATTTCTTGATAAACTCATTTTGGTCCTCAGATACATACCTGTCACAAGTTTCAAAGGAATCTATCATGAGAATCTGACCATTACTATATGTAACAATCTAAAACATTCATAATTAGAGACAAGTTCTTTACAAATTCTACTACACATTGATGCATTCTTCATGTTGAAATGAGTGTTTAGAGATATGATAACCACATTAATTTCTTGAGGGAATCTCACTGTCCAAGGAAGACGTCAAAGTGCCTTGGAGCAGAAATAGAATTCAACATCGGTCATATGGTGTCTACAATTAAATAATTCATAATGGTCAATTTTAGTGAAATGCACCTTGTGATTGGAAAAAAACAAACCATATCTCCCTATAAATTAATAGGAAATTGGAAAAGAAAGAGAAAACAATCCCTTGCAAAATAATTACAAATTAGTAGCCTAAGAAGCTTCTTAGAGGCTTACATGAGATAAATCAAGAATCTCAAAAGAAATGCATAAATTTGATCATAAAAGTAATGCCATGGTAACTGCTTAGCTCCACAACATAAGAAAGTTTTTTGAAAAGCTTTCTCAGCCACATAATATTCATGACTTCCAAAATCAGAAATCTAATACAAAATTGTTCACTTGACCTTGAAGTTTCAATTAGTATGCTTAATATAGGATTTTATGTTGTAAAAATATGTTCCAGTGGCCTATGAAGTGCACGGTGAAGCATATTATTAAATTGAATCCTCCAGTACATTACTTATACTAGGATACTTTTCATTCCCCTAGTGGATGGCCTAAGCAATGTGTTATGAAACATAGCATCTATCTAATACCTAAGACTGCCTCTTCATAATGCTTCTATAAAACTATTCAATTATTGGGGAATGATGAAGAGATCACTTAAATTTTGGAAAGAGAACATAGCTTCATTTATGAGAATAAGAAAATGAAATTACAGTTACATACATCAAAAGGAAATAGAACCATGTTTATTTTCATAATTGTGAACCATATCATTGGTATAGGGCACCATGTAACTTCATGCCTCCATGGGGAAAATCTGTAAAATTTGAGTCTTCATCATATTTTTATTGTAAAATGGTCATATTTGGACCATTTTAAATGAATTTGAGTCATTAATAGGTTTCTAGGAGGTCTATGAAGTCAAAATGCAAAAGTTGTCATTTGTAGCAAAAAAATGCAAAAAAGTGGAATGTGAATATTCATTTTGTAAAGGAAGGTTGTTGGTCAATTGTAACTGAAGGGGAAGTTGGATAAATATTATAGACACCTTTAAAGATCCTTGTTAAGGCGTGGAAGAAGAGAGTATATTGTATCTTGAATAAATTTTGAATAAAAGTGCCATGTTTTGTAGATTTTAACATTTCCTTGTTTTTCTCAAGCGTGGCATTGGTTCGTACAGTAATCTCAAGCTTTCTTTTTGGTTGGGTTTGATATATTTTTGAATTATCTTTCAAATAAATCAGGTTTGAGTTAATTTTTTTAAGTTTTAAGTTTTTTAGAGCCATTTTTCTAAGGGCAGTCTAGAAACCCTCATTTTAAGGGTTTGAGAGTCAAATAAAAGCATAAAACACCACTCAGTCAATGTAGAACTCTGTAAATTGGTGGAATGGGTTAGTTTAGGTTTTTTTTTTAAAATTTGTGTTTTAAAGTATAGGGGTAGTCAAGTTACAAGAGTTCTATTGCTTCCCTAGTGAATTCTCATCAATTTTGAGCATGAAGGCATAGCTACAAGTTGGGATTTGCTACAAATGCAATTTAAAGGGTTGGATATGGTTTATATAGAATGTACAGACCTATTATAAGTTTTTTGAAGTGTTTTCTATTGGAGTTGAGAAGATACAACTTCATAGGAGCCCAGTGACCTCTGCAAGCAAAGAATACCTGTTACAAGGAGAAGTAAAGAGAAGCAACAAAGAGAATGCTCAAGAATGTGGAGCAATGTATTCACCCAAAATGTAAAATGAATAATGATACAAAAGATATTTTTCAACCACATATAGGTGAAAACCCTAAAAAGGAAAACCCTAGGCTTGCACAATAATAATTAATAAAGTAATTAATTATTATGCACCTAATGTTAGCTTAAGTGAAAAAGAGGTAAAAGAGAACTTTAAGTAATTAAACAAATATCATTTAACTAATAAAGTAAATAACCAGTTAATCTAACACCCCCCCTTAAGCTAGACTTAGGGAGAAGCTAAAACCTAGAAGAAGCTACTGAAAGCAAAAGCAATGGGTCCCGACAACAAGGCCAAATCAGGTACCCAAGTACAAAGAAATCTATGAACGGAGAAAAGGGGAAAACCCAGTGGGAAAAACTCCTCTCCAAAAAGAGATAAAGAACATGTTGAAAGAAACATGAAGGAAGGAAGGCCTCATAAAGACCCCCCAAGGACAACTTCCTTCACCCCAAGCATAGAGCGCAAATGAAGATAGCGTGAAGATGCAAAATGTTTTGTGAAGATGTCTGCAACCTGCTTGGCAGTGGGAATATACTCAAAGATGAGAGAACCATCCTGAATCAACTATCTGATGAAATGCATATGAAGCTCCATGTGCTTCGTCTGCTAATGCTTCACCAGGTTGCGAGAAATGTATATAGAACTCTGATTGTCACACCAAAGAATAGTGGGACTATCAGGAGGAAAACCAAACTTAGTCATCAACTGATGAAGCCATAAAATCTCCTAACTAGCAAGCATAGTAGCTTAGTACTCAGCCTCTGTAGATGATAATGCATGAGCAGTCTTCTTCTTGCATGACCATGTGATAGGACCAGAGCCAAGACAGAAAACAAAGCCAGAAGTAGACTTCTGATCATTGACATCACCAGCCTAATATGAGTTAGTGTAGACAACAATGTGAGGATCCCCTGATGTGTAGTAAATGCCATATGAAGTGGTGCCCAAAATGTACACCAAAATACGCTTGGCAGCTTGCCAATGACTCTCATGAGGACCATGGGAGAATCGAGAGACAAGGCCAACTGCAAAGGAAAGATCAGGACGAGTGTGAGTCAAGTACAACAAACTACCAACCAACTACCTGTAAAGTGTAGAATCTACTAAAGGAGTTGGGCAAGTAGTAGTCAAAACAACCCCTGACTAAAAAGGTGTGGGGATAGGTTTGCAATCAAGCATGCCAAAGTGCTGAAGCATATCAAGAGAATAATTTTTTTAGTAAATGGAGATCCCCTTGGAATACTGAATCACCTGAAGACCAAGAAAATAGTGCAGAAGGCCGAGATCTATCATCTCAAACTGCTCCATCAAAGCTAGCTGAGAATGTTGAATCATAGAGGATGAGCTACCTGTGATGAGAAGATCATCAACATATAGCACAAGAATCAGGATCTCACCCTCAAGATGTTGAATATAGACCATGGGATCAGAATGACGAGTGAAAATAGTGGAGAGAAAAAAAGATTCCATCTTCTCATACCAAGCCCGAGGGGCCTGTTTGAGACCATATAATGAACGCTGCAGTCTGCAAACCAAAGAAGCATCATGCAAAAATCCCTGAGGCTGCTCCATATAGATATCCTCCTGTAGGTCACCATCCAATAAGGCGCACTTCACATCCATCTGAAAAATGAGCCATCCCCTAGAAGCTACAAGTGATAGTACAAAACGAATAGAATTCATCTTGGCGACAGGGGTAAATGTCTCAGAGTAATCAATACCCTCAACCTGTGAGAAACCCTTCGCAACAAGACATTCTTTGTACTTATCAATAGAACCATCAGCAACATACTTGGTGCGATACGACCATCGGCACTGAACCATCTTTCTACCCTTAGGAAGAGGACAAAGATCCCATGTAGTATTCCTCATCAAAGAAGAATACTCATCCTCCATAGCACTATCCCACTCAGGGTGACCTGTTGCCTCTGAAAACCTTTGAGGATCCTCTGAAAGAGCATTTCTCAAAAGACTAGAACCTGTAGTATGAGAATGGGTGCGACGAGTGTTTGAAGGATCACCGACCATAGATCGTGTTGCCTCAATAGTAAAGCGAGCCCATTTGGGCCTCTGAGGTGGAGCAAGTGGACGTGGAGATGGGGGATCATCAATATCCTAATCATAATCATCCTCAAAATAATCCTGAAGAGTTGTAGTGGGTGGAGTAGGTAGTGAAGTAGACACTGGAGATAGAGTATCAACTGGAGGAAGGCACTCATCAAACTGAACATCCCGTCGAAACATGACCTCTCTAGAATCAGGATCAAACAACCTGTATGCCTTAACATCCTCATAGTAGCCAACAAAAATGAGGGGTCGACTCTTTCGCTCCATAGCTCTCCTCTGAGCATCAAGAATAAATGCCCATGCCTCACTACCAAATACTCAAAATGATGAAATATCAGGCTTGTCATGAGACCAAGCCTCCTCAGGAGTCATATGTTGGATCGCTTTGTGAGGCATTCGATTCTGAATATAGTTGGTGCAATTGACTGCCTCAGCCCAAAAAGATGAATCCATGGACCTGGACTGAATCATACAATTGGCCATCTCCCATAAAGTCCTGTTCTTTCTCATCTGCGATACCATTCTGTTGAGGGGTGTAGGGAATAAAAAACTGATGCTGCAAACCATGCTCAATGCAAAAATCTCTAAAAGCCTGATTCACATACTCCCCCCATTATTAGTACGTATCCGTTAGATAGAAAGACCAGACCTCTTCTCTACAAATGTCTTGAATATTTGAAAGGAATTAAAGACATCAGAATTGTACTTAAGAAAGTACACCCATGTGCGTCTGGAGAAGTCATCAATGAATGTGAATATATACTTGGAACTTGAAAAAGAAGGAGTGGGAAATGACATGAAGTCACTATGAATCAACTCCAAGGGTTCCAAAGCACGAGTGACACTTCCCTTTGGAAAGGGATCCCTGTGATGCTTGCCAAGCACACAACCATGACAAACACCGTCAGTATAGGAAATCTGTGGAAGACCAAGAACTAATGCCTGTGTACTCATCTACTGAAGATATCTGTAATTGACATAGCCCAAATGCTCATGCCAAAGCTTACTCACTAAATCTTCATGTGCTATAAGAGATGAACCTATACCCTCAAAAGGCTCAAATCCATCAAATCTCTAAAGACAAGATGCAGTATCAACACTCCCAGTAGCCACAACCAAATCAGAGTCATGGAGGTCCCGAATAACCACATCATATGGTGAGAACTCAACTGTCTTACCAGAGCCAGTGTGAAAAATATGATAAATGGACAAGAGGTTCATCGAGATGTTAGGAACAACTAGAACATCCTGTAGAGTGCCCCCATCCAAAGGAACAGAACCGAAACCCAAGACAGAAAGCTGTGAAGAGTCGCCCACTGCAATATGTGAAGTACCACAAGAGGCAAGCAAAGTGACCAACTGCTGAGTGTGATTCATATGGTGAGAAGCACCAGAGTCTAAAATCCAAGTGAACCCATTGTTCGATGTTCTAGCAGTGAGAGCATGGCCTTTCCTTGTGGAAGAAGAAGACGACTGAGGTGAGGAGATGTGTTGTTGCTACATGGCTTCCTCTAAAGCCTCTAATCATTTCCAACACCTGGAAATTGGATGGCCTTGTTTTCCACAAAAACTACAAGTGTCTCCTAATTTCTCCTTAGTCTTGGAGGAAGACTCACCAAACTTCGAAGATTTACCATGTTTTGGATTAATTGGTGGTTTAGAATCAAACTTAGGATGAGGTTTGGAGGAATGCTCACTACCTGCAAAATCTTTCTTGGGCCTCAGTTTCTGCTTTTGTTTCCCCTTAGGTGACTGAGCAACCAATGCTTTGTTCTTTGATCCTGAGAGCATATCCATCTGAGAAAGGTGAGACTGCTCCCGAGACAAACACTCACAAAACAAATGAAAGGTAGGCATGGTAAAACTGGCACCCAGACCATCCATGGTGGAATAGAAAGAAGAAGAAAATATCTGAAATGGACCATGAAGCTTCGAAAGAATCAAGTAAATACACTTTGTGTCTGTCTTATTCTTGCCACAACCCTGTAAAATAGTGCGGATAGTTTTGAACTTGTTCAAAAAATCCTCAATAGTGGGAAATGATTAAGGTAACAGTGAAGTCAGCTTTGCCTCAATCTGTAATGCTCAGAACTCATTAATGGCCATAAAAAGTGTCTCAAACTTCAACCACATGGCTCGAGGAGTGAGAAAAGCATCAAGGTGAAACAAAAGACTGTCTAAAACATGCATGCATAGTAAATCCATAGCTTCATCCATCTTGTTCATGTGCTGCATAATCTCAAAAGGATGTTGTAACTGAGGCTGATCCTCATCTAAACAAGACCACAACCATCGTGACCTAAGTAGCCTCATCATGCGAGACTTCCAAGTGTGATAGTTATGTGATGTGAGTAGCTCAACTAAAGAGTCTGCCATGAAACCCTACACTTGTACCTGCTTGTGTTTTTTACTATTATGTGATCTTTTAGAATAGACAGAAGATGCGGAAGGGTTTGATTTTTTTGAGAGTTTTGGTGTTCTGGTATTTTGATATAAATGATAGAAAACAAGAAAAAAACACCCGCCACAAGGGATAAACCCAAACCCTAGTACAAACTGAGAAGGAGGAAGCAATGCATAAGCAAAAAATACTTCAAAACAAATTCTCGTGTACCTGGTGAAAATTATGATAAAATAAATCACATATCTGAATAGAGCATGTTGAGAGCTTTCCAACGCCTATTCGAGTTTGAAAAAATGGAGTCCATTTGCACCTTCTATGACCCCAAAAGTGAAGAAAGAAAACCTCAATTTCACTGGAATAATAATATCCAGACTGGTAAAAATTTAAAAAAAAATCCTGCACCATTAGATCAGTGTCGAAACCAACTTTCCAATGCCTATTTTTGTATAAAAAATGGGGAAAAAATGACCATTTTATTGCTGATTGAATGAAAGAAGCATAAAAAAGCCCTATCACACCCCCTTTAGCACCTTAGAGCTAAAAAAAAGAGCCCCTGGTCACCTGGGCGGACCAGGGGGCTGGAGTTGTGGCGGAGCCTGTGGTCAGCATGGGACCACCCATGGGGCTAGGAGAGCTGATAGGAGGTCGGCGGGCTCGGTGTCGGTGAGCGTCGGCGGACGGAGCTCAAAGGGGAGCCAGGCGGTGGAGAACGGAGTGGGGGTGGCGTAGCAGACACAGGTGATGTGGTGAGCATGGGAGGCACTGTGGACGCGGGCAGCGAGAGGGTGGCTAGGCGGTGCAACCGGTGTGTTCGGGAAAAGCACCAAAAATAAAAGAAAAACCTTATTTTTTGATTTTTTTAAATTTTTTTATGATTTTTGCTGCGATTGACCCGTCTTGGGGCCGTATGGCCAAAACCCTAAAAAAATTTTGCTTCCCTGGTCGACTCTAACCAAAATCGATGAATTGACAATCGATTTAGGGGTTTTTGGGCGCTGCGAATCCAATGGCACTGTTCGTTTGGGCCCAAAGTGAACCCAAAAATAAGAGTATGCTGAATCCACAAAAAAAACCTTAGAACCCTAGATCTGCTTCCAATGCAAAAAACTCAAAACAAGAACAAGTAGTTGCAGATCTGAAGCTCTGATACCATGTTGGAGTTGAGAAGATACAACTTCATAGGAGCCCAGTGACCTCTGCAAGCAAAGAATACCTGTTACAAGGAGAAGCAAAGAGAAGCAACAAAGAGAATGCTCAAGAATGTGGAGCAATGTATTCAGCCAAAATGTAAAATGAATAATGATACAAAAGATTGTTTTCAACCACATATAGGTGAAAACCCTGAAAAGGAAAACCCTAGGCTTGTACAATAATAATTAATAAAGTAATTAATTATTATGCACCTAATGTTCGCTTAAGTGAAAAAGAGGTAGAAGGGAAATTTAAGTAATTAAACAAATATCATTTAATTAATAAAGTAAATAACCAATTACTCTAACATTTTCAAAGTGGTTTGTGGTTTGGAGCAGTTATTTCCAATAAATGCTCTTGCATATGAGCCAAAATTATGCCTCTACGATAGTGGGACAATCATTTTTGAGGGTTTCTTTCCAAACCAACCTCCTTCTATTTTTTGATATGTTTAAGAAGGATGAAACAGGTTCTTGAAAATTCATTTTATTTTCATAGATTCAATCTGGTTTAAAGGATAGACTTGATTTTGTGTATGTGGAACACTACAAGCAATTTGTCTTCTTGAGTATTAATAATGCAATAATGAAAGAATTAGTGTTCTAAGAGTGTTTTATTGTCTTAATCCTATCAAATATATGATTTTCAAGGTATGGTAAAGGTTCAGTAATATTTTGGTGTCTTAAAACCTCTTTTTGGTGTATTTGGAGCTTGGAAAACCATGTTTCATTAAAGTAAATTTGTGAATGTTGAGCATGAAGGCATAGCTACAAGTTGGGATTTGCTACAAATGCAATGTTAAAGGGTTGGAGATGGCTTTGATAGAATGTGAAGACATATTATAAGGTGTTTAAATAATTTTCAAGGTGGTTTGTGGTTTGGAGCAGGTATTTCCAATAAACCATCTTGCATATGAGCCAAAATTAGGCCTCTAGGACAACGAGACAACCATTTTTTGAGGGTTTATCTCCAAAAAAATATCATTATATTATTGATATGTTTAAGAAGGATAAGATGGGTTCTTGAAAATGTAATTTTTTTTAGATTCAATTTGGTTTAAAAGATACACCTGATTTTGTCTATGTGGAACACTAAAAACAATTTGTCTTCTCGAGTATGAATAATGCAATAGTGAAAGAACCAATGTTCTAAGAGTGTTTTGTTGGCTTAGTCCTATCAATTCTATGATTTTCAAGGTGTGGTAAAGGTTTAGTAATATTTTGGTGTCCTAAAACCTCTTTTTGGAGTATTTGGATCTTGGAAAACCATGTTTCATTAAAGTAAATTTGTGAATGTTGAGCATGAAGGCATAGCTACAAGTTGAGATTTGCTACAAATTCAATGTTAAAGGGTTGGAGATGGTTTGGATAGCATGTGCATACCTATTATAAGGTTTTTGAACCATTGGAAAAGTGGTTTGTGGTTTGGAGCAGTTATTTCCAATAACCCCTCTTACATATGAGCCAAAATTAGGCCTCTAGGACAGTAGGACAATAATTTTTGAGGGTTTCTTTCCAAAACAACATCATTATATTTTTTGATATGTTTAAGTAGGAAAAAATTGGTTCTTGAAAATGTTTTTTTTTTCGGAGATTTAATCTGGTTTAAAAGATACATCCAATTTTGTCTATGTGGAACACTACAATTAATTTGTCTTCTTGAGTATGAATAATGAAATAATGAAAGAACTAGTGTTATAAGAGTTTTTTTTTGGCTTAACCCTGTCAATTATATGATTTTCAAGGTTTGTTAAATGTTCATTAAGATTTTGGTGTCTTAAAACCTCTTTTTGGTGTATTTGGAGCTTGGAAAACCATGTTTCATTAAAGTAAATTTGTGAATGTTTAAGTGATCTTGCAAAAATCTATGTTTGTATCTCTGAAGACCTTTGAAGCCCACCATGCTCTGCATCAATCATCTCCATTTAATTCTTGTTCAAAGAAAAATTAACATACTAAAAATTAGTGCAATTGTCTTGTGAAGCGGGTTCTAGAAAATAAAAATGTAAAATGCTTGCAAGAAAGGAGAAGGATATGTAAAATATTGCAAACCAATGGTTTAGGGTTTTTGGGTCGAGCCCCAAATGTGGAAGGATTTTTTTTTTCTTTCTGAGAAGTGAAACATCATTCCAAAAGGCTTGCACTCATTTTTTCGAGAGCTCGTATATGCAATAGGAGTCACAGGTTTTTGAAAAACCCCAGATCAAAGACAAACCCATAATGCCATTGAATAGAGCCTATGGCCATAATCATGGAGCCATGACGGAGGCTCAAAAATATAATAAAGAAAATTTTACACTATGTTCTTTTTGGAAATAGAAAAAATATTTTAGATAGGTTGCAACCGAGCTATCACCAAAAAAGAGAAAAAATGTAGAAATAAAAAAATATTTCATTGTTTGATCAAACCAAATATGGAGAGTATGATTTGTTTCATTTCTTTTGCTAGTGAGCTAAGTCCATAGAATCCGAGCCAAGATAGAAGGGTTACAAAATAAGGATGCATGGTAGAAATAAAACACCCATTCATTCATATCTATTGAGTCCAAATCGAGCTTGTTTTGATAGAAAATGGAGGTAAGATATAGAGAAATGGTGCATAGAAACTTACTCAACTTCTTGTTGTTTGAAGAAATGTGAGCTCTAGAAGTTATTTGATGTCAGCCTCAAGACAAGAAAGGCATTGATAGAGTAAAGCAAGAGAAAAATGCATGAGGATCCAAGAAGGAATATCTTTGAAAACACATTCAGATAAGTGGAAACAAATTACGAACCATGAAAGCTTTACCTAATTCATCTTCAAAAGAAATTTCTATGAAGAAAACTCTCAAAATCAATGAGAAAATTGATAAATACTCCTTCAGAAAGCGTGATGTTTCAAACTCTAATGATGGTGGCATGTGCAGGGCAAGGGAGCTCGAAAAACCAAGTGAAAATGAGAGTTAAAAATTAGGGCTTGGGTATTTTCTTCTAACTCATCATGGCGGAAAAAATATTGATGTGAAAAAACTCAAATATGTTTAATCATTAAATCTTTGAATATTCAAACAAATTTAGAAAACAAAATACATATATAAATTATAATAAAAAATTACTATTATCTATTAAATTTATTAATTTGTATGTTCAATTAATAATTAAAAACTATTGATGTTATTTTATATAAAATAAAAATATGAAAAATATCTTTAACAATTATTAATTTTAATTTTAAAATATATATAAAAAATATTTATTTAAATAAAATTAAAATGAATATGAATTAAATATATAATTTAATCATTAAAATATGATTTTAATTATTATAATTTAAAAAAATTGTGTGATTGTGATATTACATTAGATTCCTTGCACCTTAAGACTTTTTTTAATTAAAATAGATCTGCCTCTTGCATTTCTTCCAAACCATTCATATATTTTTTATTTATTTTTGATAAAAGTGGCTAGCCACTGTATATTTATATATTAGAGATAATAAGATAAACATATACATTTGTTGGCTCAAGGGGCATACCGAGAGGAAAGAGCCAGTGAGAAAACCTCCGGTTGGAGCCCAACTTAGAAAATCATAATACTAAATTAAAAAAACTACAAAGACATGACTATTTACAGTCATATTATGAACTAATTATCCAAGGTTACATCTTGTAGATAATTCCCGATTTACATACCAATTCAAAGCCTACAAGTTATTACAAAATCTGCAGCACCTACAAAAATTTATTGCCTCTTTAGTTACTCCATCTGCATGAAGTCTTCCATGTTATCACCCTATTCTTCACTACCATCCTCCTTCAACTAAGTATTTACTACCTTTTTCATGTTCGAAATATGAGAAATTGTAAGCCTCATGTTGCTATCACCATAAGGTTGAGTGTGTGCCTCAAACCGAGACCCTTATAGGATTGGAGATTGCACAATCCTTGATATTCTTTGTGATGGAGATGTTTTATGATAACAATTATGGTGAAGAAGAAAATATATATAATGAAATTTCTCCCTGAAGCTTTCAGTCATATCCCTCCCGAATAGATGTGAGAACCTTGATAATGCTTTATTTAAGTGACTAGGGTCAAAAAATTCAAGAGACAACTTTAAAGCATCATAAGCATTAACAATTTCTTTGTTATTTGGTGAGAAATGAGGAGGAAAAATACCACCCACATAACCCTGACCCTATAAGAAAACATATTTTTGAGCACTGGAAAGTATTGCCTCATTTTCCAAAAATATGGCATTTACCATTATATCAACTATGGCATTTACTGAATCCAAGCACTGTAGAATATCCATAACATTATATAAAAATATTGAAATAATATTTGATGGAAAGATCAACCTTCTTGATCTAGGTTGTAGAACCTCACTCCCTATTATGGATTTGAAACATTTGTAATCACATAGGCAGCAGAACTTGAATACAATTTGCAAAAGCCGCATATCAAGCTTACCAGAAATTGGACTCTCCTAGCTCTGAATTGGAAGCCACATTCTAAAATTATGTGGATGATATTCCATTTGTTTACCGTCGACAGACGTTAAATTGCCAACTAGAGCAAAGAGTCTTTGATATAATCACAAATAGCTAAGCGAACATTAATTGTTTGAATGAGATGAAATAGTTATTTTCACCATATGTATAAGCATAGACCTGTGTTATACCTTGTAAGCTGACCAACTTATAATGACAAAATTCGTTGGAGGATAAAGTATCGAATGTGATAACATAACTTTTCAGATTTGTTTGCATAGAAAGTGAAAGGCCACAATCCAACAATTCCTCTCCACCTGGTACATAGAAAATAAAACGTATTTCCATGTGATTTTAACATGAAAATGCTTGACACCCACATCGTGGCAACCTTAAGAGTATGTTTAACTTATGATTTCCTGTACTTAATTGAATGATTTGGAGAACCATGAAATATAACTTTATCAATGCTTGCTAGCATATTTTTATCTTGTACTTCTTCATAACATATAATCATACACATAGCAATCCAATATTGCCTTATGATCACAAATAATTTTGATTTGAACCATACATACTCATTGATGCTGAATTGTAATCATAAAATAGCAACTGATAGTGCTTCAAACTTGAATCATACAATTTGGTTGAAAACATCAATCATAAAATTGATGGTTAAAAGAAAATTAAAGTTGGTTCTTCCAAATAGCACCTCCATAATTGATACTTCCAACTAAATTTATAAATCCAATGAATACCTTATGCTCAAGAAAATATTTCTTCTTTTGAAATTAACTTTTCTAACTCAAAATCAATTTTCCCGATTTGAACAATATGAGTCATGCTTCACTTTCAATTTCGTCACATCCCAAATTAGCTAAGAATTCAGCCACCAAATTTCCTTCTCTATAGGTATGCAATAAGTTGTAATGCGAAAAATGATTCAAAAGCCTTATAATTTTCTTAATATATTATTTTGAAAAATAAATTCTAAATAAAGATTAATATTCAACATATAAATAAATAATGTGTTAAGTTCATGCTTTTACCTCTGTACCGCTAGATGATTATGAGAGAGGTGTGGTAGCATGGTATACCACCATATCGCAAGAGATTTATTACTGCCTGTGGTAGTGTAGTGTATACCTCCATACCATGAGAGGCTTTTGACTGTATGGCGATAGCGCGATATACCGCCACCCCGCAAAAGCCTTCTAATAGCTGATTAGTAATGCAGTTACTACCATACCATGAGAGTCTTCAAGCTATCGAGTGGTAGTGCAGGGTATACACGAACTTGGTTGATAGCTGAGGTGTACATCGAATAGTGGAGGACATTGCTGACTTGGCTCTAAACTCAGCACTAAATCTGGCACTAAAATAGGCACTAAACCCAGTGCTAAATCTGACACTAAATCTGGAACTAAATCCAATGCTAAATTCGATGCTAAATCTCATGTTAAATCCATACCGCCATACTGCAAGAGATTTCTTACTACCTAATGGTAGTGCGATGTATACTGCCATACCGCGAGAGGCTTCTAATTGTCTAGCGATAGCACAGTATACCGCCACCCTACGAAATCCTTCTAGTAGTCGAGTGATAGTGCGCTTACCACCATACAGTGAGAGACTTCAACCTGTCAAGCAGTAGTACAGGGTATACGCAGACTTGGTTGATAGTTGAGGTGTACACTAAATCCTATAGGACATTGTTGACTTGGCTCTAAACCCGATGCTAAATATAGTGCTAAAGTAGGTGCTAAATTTGGTGCTATATTCAATGCTAAAACCGGTGCTAAATATGGCACTAAAGTAGGCACTAAATATAGCGCTATACCTGATGCTAAATATGGTGCTAATTAGTGCTTGATTTAGCACCTACTAGTTTTGATCAGCACAAAAAATGCCAAAAATGGTGCCAGTCCATTAAATAGCACTGACTTTTTCAAAAAATTAGAGAAAAATACATTAAAACAATGGGTGGAAGCATAAAATGGAGCAAAAAGGGGAGCTAATCACAAAGATTTTTTGTAGTGTCAAGTCTCCCCTCACTATCACAACATGATGCAACAAGCCTTACAACAAGTTCCTATCCCCTCTAATACAAAAACAAATGACATAGCAGCTATGATTCAAGTCTTGAATGTTGAAATTGTTTTCCACCAAAGTGAGCTCCCTCCTTTGGATGTGCGAAAACAAGTTGAAGCTTTCATAATCATATCTCAATACAAATGCATAGGGATAAAGTGGACCCTTTTTTATAATGGCTTCATTATTAATGTGTGTAGTGTCAATCTTTTGGATAGGTTGCATATCGATAAATCAAAAATTCAATGTACCTCTTTAACTATCAGTGGATTTGATAGTGTAGGACAAAAACTACTTGGTGTGATCATTTTGCCTCTTATAGTTAGAATGGCCACATTAGACACCTTGATCCATGTTATGCCACATGATGTTTCATATAATCTCATTTTAGGCAAGCCATGGATTGATACAATGAATGGGGCACCTTCCACTCTTCATCATAGGATGAAATACATCTACAACAACAAATTGTACACACTTGATGTTGATCATAATCCTTATAGTGTCTTACAACTTGAGGAAAAAATATCCAAACCCTTCACCACTTTAACACCAACCAAAAAAATGAAACTCATACAACAAACAACCTTAGTCAATGATTGGGGTTCCTTATAATTCACACCTCCTTTACTAGGAGAATCCAAGATCATAAATAAAAAACTCTAAAAAGGGAAAAATAGTCTTTTCCCCACAAGACTTGGTCGATCCTTCCAAAGCATCCACCTCAACTACTTTAGACAAAAAATCCAACAACAAACAATCACCCAATCCAAAAGCATTGAAAAATATCTATGGAAAAGGTTACAAGCTTATGAAACAACTTGGCTATATTAGAAAAGGATGTGGTACTAACAAACAAGGTATCCACACCCCTATCAAGCCTAACACACAAACAAAAAATCACGGTCTTGGATTTTTTCCTTTCATCAAAATCATCACCTTTATCCAACATCAACACCATCCCACATCACCCTTCTCAAGCAACCTTAGAAAGTGATCCTTTGCAACACTTAAAACTAACAAAGGACTCTTTGCTTAATTCCAATGTCATCTTGCAACCCACTACTAATTTGGATTTTACACACTCCTCCAAAGGAGCGTACAAAATCTCATAATCTAAAGCACCTTGTGCAAGTATGCCATCTTGTACTAAGCAAGACACTTCTTTGTTAGCAGATAATGAACCGCCTTCTACCCTTGATCAAGAGGGTATCTTTTTGAGACTCCAAGATCACTTGATATCCCTTCCTCTGCGAACTCAAAATAAATGTTCCAACAAACATTCCTTTTGCGCTTAGCATCGATTTCATGGTCATTCCACTAATGAATGTAAGGCCTTGAGTTGTAAAATAGAACATCTTAAGGATCTTGGTGCTCTCAACTATGTGGGGGCACCTCATTCCTCTAATTGATATTGATTTTCACTCTCTCTTGCATCTCATCAATCTTTTCGGCTAACTCTTGTCCTGCACTAAGTGGGGGAAGGGGTTAGTAGCCTTGTCCTCATATGTCACTTGTCGTTGTCTCTTTTGGTGAGTCATTAAACTTTCACAAACATATAAAAGAAAGCTTGGGATGTGGAAGACATGTTTTAAGCTGACTCACATGTGATATACTCCCTTTTCATGATGCATCTTATTAGAAACATATGACTTGGTATAGGGCTTTCTAAAAAATCTCTCATGTCTTCTTCTTCTACTTCAAAGCAATTTCTCACAATAATGGTATTAGAAACTACTTTAAAGTAGGGGCATACATCACGCTCACATTTCATTGTGTGATTTTATTTTTCTTGTGATTCCTTCTCTTGGAAACATTAGGTACAATGTGTCCCATGATGAGACATTGTACTTGTCCTCTCTTATAAAAAAGATGAGACCATTTTAATTTTTCCTCTCTTGGAGACATTACACATGATGTTCCTTAAGATGAGACATTTCACAAACTAGGAAAAATCCCTTTGAACATTCCTTACACCATCATAATTACAAATGCCATTTTATTTTGTGGCACCTTATTAAAGTTATCAAGAGGTATAATTTTGGTATAGAATAAGCGAGAATCCCAACCAACAACACGAATTTCCCCATTTCCACTTGCATGTGTGTGAGTGCATACCATCCATGAGTGTATGTTTCTCATCTTTTGGGCCTTCTCACCCGAAAAACAACCATAAGTTTCATCGCCCCAGAGTGAGTACACTTCTTCTTTTTGGACAAACAACCTAGATGTAATCCACAACTAGTTGGACAAATGATCGAAGCTTGATCCATCCTTCTCCTTTCCTTCTTCTCTTCCTTGTATTTCTTTTCATTGCGTGATCATGTATCTTGTTCTATTGCAAATCATTCACCCTTGAATGTGTCCTTTTGCACTGATGTCGATTTGACTAAGAATCTTGAATCCTAGAGGCTTGACCACCTCCTTCATCTTTCTCATTCTTCACCATCCGCATTGGCACCACTTGGCTACTTTAGTGTGAGTTTGAAGAAATTTCATCCTCTCACTAAATTCTGAGCTAAATGTGTCACAAAAAAGTGTAGCCTTGACACTTTTCACTCATTTGGGCCCTTTCTTGTGGTTTTTGGCCTAGTATTTCTTAGATTCTATGGTTTCTTGTAAAGGTGTTGTGAAGTGTTGTAACACATTCCCTAACTTTATAGGACCCTTTCATCATAATTCACTTAAATAACCCCTTTCCAAGCCTTATTTCAAAGTGTTGTAACAGTTGTAACAAACTCTCACACTTTCCTAGGCTTGTCATCAATAAATCAACCATTTCTTATGACATAATGACCCCTTAATGGACTTATAGGTCATAATTAAGTGTGCTTCAGAAGACAATCTTGGAAAAAATCATTAATCACACTTTAATCTCTGATAACCACTTAAATTTTTCTAGGTGGACTAAGTCGCCACCTTGGGCGACTTAGTCCCATGTGGCATAAAAATCAAAATAAACTTAAAATTCTAGTGAGATTTTGTCTCCTAAACCCTAAGGTCAACCTGTGATGTGTTATTTTCAAGAAATTAGGGCACAAAATGTATAAATAAGGGTTTTTCCCCTCATTTTCAACCCTAAGTCTTCTAATCAATCAAGCAATGTACCTTCCTTAATCACTCATCTCTACTTCTTCTCAAGCAAGCTAGGTTTTGAGCACTCTAAGTCATCAAGACATCTATCCAAAGCGTTCAAGGGTTGATTGTTGCAACAAATCAAGATCAATCTTCATGGAAAGGTAGTAACTCCATCATTTCATTCTCTATTATCTTGTCTCTTCATTTGATTTGATTATCTAAAAGGGGTTTGATCAAGGCAAACCCCCATGCCTTAATAATCAATAATTTTTTCCTCTTAGTTTGATTTGTAGGTCTTGTGTACAGATTTGACAAAGAAAAAAGGTGGAAAAGTCTTCAAAAACTTTCCAAATCTCTTCAAAGTGGTCAAAACCATAATTGAAGCTTAGAGGACACTTACAAACCAAATTCTTCATTTTTCGGGTCTGGAAACTTATTAGGAATAAAAGTGCAGACCGAGACCTACAAAGTGCACTTTTAGATCTCCTGAAATTTGAAAGTGGACTATCTCACCATTAGTGGTGACTTAGTCCCATTGTAAATGAATTTTAGGGTTTTCTATGGATCTGAGTACCCTTTTGGCAGAAACATACCTATATTTTGGCAATTTTTTCAGAAATTGGACTAAGTTGCCTAGATTGGCACAAGTGTCCCAGTTGGCTTCTGCATTAGGTTTTATAAATTCCAAACCCCTATTTGATCCCTCTTCAGATTCCAAGTGCACCTCTTCATTTTTATTCATTTCTATAGTAATTTGTTTATGTTTCTTAGGTCATTTGCATATCATAATGTGTTTTCAAACATATTTTGCATTTCAATAGTTTACATTCAATTGATAGTATCTTTCATTAGTTTCCAACATTTATAACACCCTATTTAGACACATTACATCACACACCACACATCTACCCCTAATCTTTGAATGTAACATTGCCCATTTTGGCCTACCTCTCTCCTTTTAGATGAAAAACCCTAGAAGTGCTAGAGAGTCTTGTGGGTACCAAAATCTATGATACAGGTGTTAAAGATCAAGGAAATAATTGTCTTTCCCCTCCTAACCAAAAATTTAAAATATTTACCAACCCTATGTCAAACTAATATATATTTCATTTTTTAAAGCTAGTGAAACTAAGAAGAATGATGTGATGAATGTTGAAACAAATGATGACAACATTGATACTACTGAACAAGGCCCTATGGATACTGATGAAAAAATCCTATGGATAATATGGTTGGACTGATTGAAATCCAACCTCATAAGGGTTGAACTAAAAATTCTCTTGACATTTCTTTCTCATCTAAAGATATAATTAGAAATGCACCTGATGGTCCTCTTTACATAGCTAGTCAAATTAATGACAAGCTCACTAATGGGATATTAATTGATCCCATCTATGGACATAATGTGATCACTAAATAATTCTTAATTTTTCAAGAACTCTATCAAGAAACATATGGTAAACCGAAATCATGGATAAAAACACATAATGGTTTCACTTGCTCTACAATGGGATTGATCACCCTTCCTTTACAAATCGGACCAAAACAATTAGATGTCTCATTCTCCATCATACCAATATCATTTCAATTCCATGTGAAGCTTGTTTATCCATGGCTACGCTCCATGGAATCCATCCCATCAGTGCTACATAAATTATTGAAGTTTCCCTTTGACAATGAAATATTTACCATGCACCATAGTGGATTCAATCCTATGTCTTCCGATGGTAAATTTTCATTGGATTTATTTTGGCCCAAGCCTATGGAACCTATAAAACCCTATGAGGACTTATTTTTTAAATCTTATGAAAATTTTAAGGAAAAATTCATAGTAAAACTATCCCTTAGAAACATGCCTCAACCTATGATTGAGCCTCCTATCCTTGAATAAACTATGATTGAACCAAAATAAATTCGAAGTAACCAAGACCAACCCATGATAGATAAATTTCCTATTTCATACAAAAGACCAAGAGACAACCAAAAAAATCTCGTCACACCTCCTAAGATAAAACAAGTTTACAAAGCTAAAGAGAAAGTGGTTGAGAAACCTCCCATGGTTCCTTTCGTTCCTCCCCTTAGGGAAGAAAAGAAACCTATGGTGTATAAACCCACTCCTAAACAAACACAACTTGATAATCATACTAGAATAAATAAAAATGTAGATGGTGTAGGCACAGACATCATTCTCTTGCTCAAAGGTTAAATGAAGAGAACAATAAATAAAATCAACATTCAAATTCGATTGAAGCAATACATTATGAGTTTCCCTCTTCGCCGCAACAAAAAGATCCTATATCACAACTGCAACAAGAGCTAAATCCTTCTTTCGAAATTATCATTCAACCTCCTATTTTGATTAACTTCTATGATGAAGATGATGCTGCTAAAATTGATGAGGAAGTGCATAATGAATTGAATACATTGTTTTCCTCTTCTATGAGCTTAAATGATAATTCTCCTAGGAAGAGTGTTGAACTTGGTCATGATCCTAGTTTGGCACTTGTTTTTGTCCCTTTGGATATTTATTTTCCTTCTATATATAATGATCAAGATTGGGATGTAGACGACCTATTAATAGATTGAATCGCATGTTCCTTACTAGTCTTTTGTATTATTTTATTTTTCATGTTATGTGTTTGATTGCATGTGCATAATGTGATCCTCGTACTATCCTATTTGATGTACTCCTCTCTTTGTGACATTCCTCTATTTGTACCTACATTATTTTCTATGTCGTAAATTTTTTATCTTTTTATTTGTCTGATGTTTTCCTTTTAGGGATGACACAAGGCATTGAGACATCTAGGTCTGTTCCATGTTGACCCAAAAGTGTTTTTTTTTTCTCTCTCTTTGTGTCATTCTTTATGTTCCATGAGTATTTGGGGAATGATGATATTTTTGAGCTCTCTAATAACATTGTAGCAAATACATATTGACCTTGAATCCATGGATCCCTCATGTGTTTGGAGTTTCATTTTGGGGGAAATCCATCCATTTTGATGACATAGCTTCATTTGGAAATATATGACTTGGCATAGGGCTTTCCAAATAAGTTCTCATGTCCTCTTTATTGTTAGAATTTATCATTATCTACTTTCAACTAAATTCTCACAACATGGTGCTAATTACAAATTTCTTTAAAGTGAAGGAATACATTGGAATTATTATTTTTCAATTCATGTTTCATTTTGGGGGCAATCCATCACTTTTCATGACATAGCTTCATTTGGAAACATATGAATTAACATAGGGCTTTCCAAATAAGTTCCCATGTCCCCAAATGCATGGATCCCTCATGCGTTTGGAGTTTCATTTTTTGGGCAACCCCTCCCTTTTCATGACATAGCTTCATTTCAAAACATATGACTTGGCATGGGGATTTCCAAATAATTTCTCATGTCCTCTTTATTGTTAGCATTTATCATTTTCTACTTTAAATTAATTTCTCACAACATGGTGCTTAGCAATTTCTTTAAAGTTAGGGCATACATTGGAATTATTCTTTTTCAGTTCATGATTCATTGTGTAGTATTTTTACTACATGCGATGTATCTTTCGATTTGTGGTGACATTGGGTATGTTTTCCTTCAAGAGTGTGATCTCTCTTATCATATTATATTCCTCTTAGTGGCTTGATGCGACACATTACATCCCCTAAACTGTGAATCTTCTATTATTTGATTGGTCCTCTCTTGGAGACATTATGCAAAATGTTCCCTAAGTTAAGACCTTACATGAACTAATAAAAACTCCTTTGAATGTAAATTACACTATTTTTTCATTTAAAATATCTGTTATATGGCCACCTTGTATAACACACTTTTATCAAGTGCCTATGGAGACATCTTGTTTGTTCATGGGTGTCAAGCATAAAAAAAATTACTTGCCTCATGAATCATGTTGTTCGTGTTGTGTGGCACCTTAAATCAAAGTAATAAGGAGGTATAGGTTTGGTATGGTTGTATGTATGGGAGCTCATCTTAGGTGTGAATTTCCCATAGCCACTTGCTTTTTTGCGTTAGTGCATATCATCTGCAGGCGTATGTGTCTTGTTAGGGGATCACTGGTGTAGGAGCACCCCATAGTTCACCTAGGAAAGTTGACTGGAAGGTCATGCTTTGGAAAAAAATTTAGGCCAAATGTAGCAATATCTTCCTATTTCTTTGAATTTGTGCCTTAAAGGAATTTGAGATCATGTATTGTGTTGGTAAAGGTCATTTTGAACATTTTTAAGGTTGAGGTTTGGCTACAAGGATAGTTGAAGACCTTTGTAGACCTTTCTAGGTGTTAGATTCTCTAAAAAAATTACAAATAAGGCTTAATGGAAGCCACAAGTGGCTAAGGGAGTAGTTAGGACCGAGCTTAACTAAATTTGAGAACCTATATATGGTGTGCCTCGACCTGAAAGTAAGGTTGAAATTATTTGAGTTGGAGTAAAAGTTTTGAAATCAACAAAACAATGAATTTTTAGTGTGAATTTCTTGGTTTTTGCTTTGAGTTAGTGTGTTAATGGTTTGATCATGGTACTCTAAGATGTGGAGGATGTAGTGCAATTTTCTTTCAAGCATTGTGTGGGATAGTAGATAGTTAGTTTGTTTGTTTCAAGTATTCCTTTGTAGATAGTTTTATTTCTTTTAGTTGCTGATCTGAACCAGTTAGCTTGAGAAAATGGAGGTTTAGTTCCCATTCCCACTATACATAATGTATGGCCTCTTCGGAATTGTCACTAGACTCCATGAATATAAATAAGGTAGGAGTAGGAGTCATGAATAGCTCAGGAAACACTTTGAATGTCTTCTCCTAGGCGAGCTTGACAGTGTCCGGCTAGGAAAGACATGGAGTGCATGGCACTTGATTTGCAGGGGTGATCATTCCCTATCAATTCATGGTGTGGAGAGGGTAGGTAGTTGCCTTGAAAATACTTGGCATGAACGAGGAGGCTCCACCAATTCATTTGGAGGAAGAAAAAATTGATAGTTTGCTGTGTGGTTAGGAAAACCTAAGCAAGAGGCCTAATTTTCCAAAATGAAGGTACAGTCTGTGTATGGGCAGTTGAAGGTTAAGACCACTACAATCTTCAAATGATAGGAATGAGGACCAGGAACCCCAAAGAAAAATTCAATGTTTTTTGGAAGACTTTGGAGTATTAGTGTGTTCTCTCGTAGAAGGAGGGCTAATTGGGGCTCCTAGGGCTAGTAGCCTTTCTAACCCTAAATGAGGGTTTGGTGAAAGCGATGGTCAAAGGAAGTAAGGTAGACTCTCTAGAACCATATTGTGATGGTGTGAAAATTTTAGAAGCATCTCTACACCCCTGCAAAGATAAAATTTAGTATTGGGAATAGGTTAGCCTTTAGGGTGGATTAAGGGCTAAGGGAAGAATTGAAAAGGAAGCACCAAGGTTGACTTGGTTGGAAGATTATGTATTGGTAGTGGGGTTGGAAAGGAAACCCAGGGGAGCCTAGTCATGTGGTAGGTCTTATAGGTTCAGGTGATGAAGTGAGACACCATAGGGGTCTATGAAGGAAGACCTGGAGTAGGAATCATGAAGTGATTCCCCCAACCCTACCCTATTAGATTGGTATCAGAGCAAGTTAAAGATTTGTGATAGAATATTGTATGTCAGACCTTGAATCCTATGGTTCCACAACCATGGTGACAAACATTGAGTTGGCAAAGAAGGTCAAAGATCAGGAGGAAGACAATAGGAGATTGAGAGAAAGACTAGCTCAACTTGAGAAAGCATTGGGCAATGTGTAGATCAAGGTCGATGAGGTCAGTGATATATTGGAAGGTAGGGTACGAAAGAGTGAAGAGGTTGCAGAGGAAGAAAAGACCCCTAAACCTAACCCTATTCTACAAGAGGAGCCTTTCTTGAAGGCTTTGAAAGCTTTGAGTGGGAAAGCACTTGAAGGCATACCACTGTTCAATGGAAAATTGGAAGCTGATTAGTCATGGATTGGATAGAAGGCATGGAAAACCATTTTGAGTGTGATAGAGTCACTGAAGCACAAAAGGTGAAGGTGGCCAAATCAAGATTGAGAGGATCTACCTTGACATGGTGGAAATTCATTTAGATAGAGAGGGAAAAGGAAGGCAAGAAGCCTATTTCAACTTGGAAGGGTATGGTTTCAAAAGTGAGAGAAGCATACATACCAGATGATTATGAGATTCAGTTACATAAGAAGAGACAAAGCTTGAGGCAAAGAGACAAAGATGTGAACACTTACATCGAGGATTTTCAAAAACTTTGTATGAGGTCTAATGTTTCAGAAGATGAAAGTCTCAAGGTGGCTAGGTATCTTAACGGCTTGAAGTGGAACATTCAAGAGGAGAAGACTCTTCTAAGTCCCAAGACAGTACACCAATGTTACCAATTGGATATTAAGATTGAGGAAAGAAGCAAGAGAAAACAAGACCAAGATTCTAAGAGTAGAGGCAAAGGTAGAGATCAAAGAGGCATAGAGGTGGCTACCAAGGTAGAGGAACTGAACAAAGAAACTAGGGAGAATCTAAACTCATAGAGCATGGAAGTGAAACACCTTCTAGAGGAGGTTATGGAAGAGGTAGAGGATCTCAAGGAGGATCAAATAGAGGAAGAGGAGTAGGCAGAAGAAACTCATACTTTGCTAATATGAAGTGTTATCATTATGGTCAAGTAGGACATCCAACTTATAGGTGCCCGAAGAAAGCATCTTCATCAAATACTAAGAAGAGAGTGGCATATGCTCAAGAGGACACCATGAGTACCAAACCACCAGAGGTCCGTCGCATTGAATTAGAAATGGGGGAGAACTTGATGTTTAGGAGATTTTTGATCAGACAACCAGTCAAGGAAGAGCCAAAGCAAAGGAGAGCTTTATTCAGGGTAAGGTGTAAAATCATTGGAAAGGTCTGTAAGCTTATAATGGACTCAGGGTCTATTGATAACATAATCTCAGAAGAGGCAATAAGGAAGTTGAAATTGGAGAAGGTACCCCACACTAACCCTTACAAATTAACATGGTTGAACAAAGGGCAGAGTGTTCTTATCAATGAGCAAACAACAGTGGAGTTCTCCATTGGAGGGTACAAGGATAAGTTGATTTGTGATGTGTTACCCATGGATTCATGCCATCTACTATTGGGAAAACCATGGAAGTATGACATGAGTGCCATATATGATGGGAAAGAGAACACCATTTATTTCAAAAAGGATAGGAAGACATTTAAATTACAGTCACTGCCAAATGAGGAAGAAGGACATTCAAAGACACCTAGTGTCTTGTTAAGCAGTGGTAAAGAGTTCCTTAACAACCTACATCAAGGGGGTGAAGGATATGTGGTCATGTTGCAACCTAAAGAAGAAGACAAGGCTAAGAAAACAGTCATACTGGAAGTAGTCCAGAAGTTGTTAGAACAGTTCAAAGATATAGTGAGTGATGGGACACCTGCAACTTTACCTCCAAAGAGAGCCATTAGTCATTAGATTGACTTCATACCAGGAGCTTCATTGCCAAATAAATCATCCTACAAGCCTACACCGGATCAAAACCTAGAGGTAGCTAGACAAGTGTAGGAGTTATTGGATCAAGGATTTATTAGGAAGAGAATCAGGCCATGCGCAGTACTACTGGTCTTAGCAACCAAGAAAGGAGGCAAGTGGAGATTATGCATTGATTCTAGAGCTATAAATAGAATCAAAATTAAGTATAGGTTCCCTATTCCTAGGATTGAGGACTTGATGGATTGTCTTTGAGGAGTTCAATATTTTACCAAGTTGGATCTCAAAAGTGGATACCATCATATCAAAATCAAGGATGGAGATGAGTGGAAGACAACATCTAAGACAACTGATGGGTTGTATGAGTGGAGAGTTATGCCATTTGGCCTCTCTAATGCCCTTAGCACATTCATGAGGCTCATGAATGAAGTGCTCAAAGACTTTACAAGGATATTTTTGGTGGTATATCTTGATGATATACTCATCTTTAGCAATACAAGAGAAGAACACCTAAAGCATGTGGAGTTGGTTCTTAGAAGATTGCAAGAAGAGAAGTTAGCCATCAACCTAGAGAAATGTGAGTTCTTCAAATAGGAGCTTGTGTATTTGAGGTTTGTAGTGTCGCAAGGATCATTGAAGATGGATCCAAGCAAGGTGGAAGCTATCCTAAATTGGACTACACCAACCACAGGGACAAAGGTAAGAAGTTTTCATGGATTGGCTCAATTTTATAGAAAATTCATAAGGAACTTTAGTGGCATATGAGCACCAGTCCTAGACACAACCAAAGGTGGCTTAAAGACTAAGTTTAAATGGACTCAAGAAGATGAGAAAGGTTTTGAGAAACTGAAACAAGAAGTGGCAACTCAACCTATACTTTTATTACCTAGCTTTCACAATTTGTTCACTGTGGAATGTGATGCTAGTGAAGTTGCAGTAGGAGGAGTGCTAAGTCAAGAAGGCAGGCCTATAGCTTTCTTCAGTGAAAATCTCAATGAAGCTAAGAAGAAGTATTCTACCTATGACCTAGAACTTTATGCTTTAGTTCAGTCACTTAGGAAGTGGAGGCATTACCTTCTACCCAAAGATTTTGTGGTATTTACTGACAATCAGGAACTTAGCTATATCAACACCCAAGAGAAGTTGAGCAATAGACATCTAAAATGGATGGAGTACCTCCAAGGTTTTACTTTCACCATCAAGCACAAGAAGGGACAGTTGAACAAGGTAGAAAATGCACTAAGTAGGAGATTGCTGACAGTACAAGAAATACAAATCAAGAGCATTGGAATAGAGAGTTTCAAGGATCTCTATGGGGAAGATGAAGACATTTCAGAGGCCTACAAGGTATGTTCTGACTTTGAGAATCATTTTCATAGTCAATACTTAGAGTATACATTGAAAAGTGGATTTTTATTCAAGGGAAATTAGTTATGTGTTCCAAAAGGGTCAATGAGAGAGAACCTCATCCAGGAAAAGCATAATGGTAGTCTTAGTGGACATTTTGGCATCAACAAAACAATGGAACTAGTGCAAAGGTTATACTATTGGCCTAAGTTGTCAAGGGATGTCAGGAGGTATGTGGAGCAGTGTGTAGTGTGTATGAAAGCCAAGGGAGGAGCTAGTAATGTAGGTTTATATCAACCCCTACCCATTCCTAACAAACCATGGGAGTGTGTTAGCATGGACTTTGTGGTAGGACTCCCTAAGACCAAGACAGGGTTTGATAGTGTCTATGTGGTGGTAGATAGATTCAGTAAGATGAGTCACTTTATCCCTTGCAAAACCACCCATGATGCTAGCTATATTGCTCACCTTTTCTTCAAATAAATTGTAAGGATCCATGGATTTCCATTGAGCATTGTCTCGGACAGGGATGTGAAGTTCATGAGTCACTTTTGGAAGACTCTATGGAGCAGATTAGGTACCAACCTGTCTTTTGGATCAGCTTACCATCCTCAGACTGATGGAAAAACAAAGGTGGTTAATAGGGTGTTAGGTAACCTTCTAATATGCCTAACCAAAGAGTATGGATAGACATGGGACATGGTTATATCATAGGATGAGTATGCATATAACGATGGTGTGAACCGGACCACAGGGAAGAGTCCTTTTGAAATAGTGTATGGAATGCACCCAAGAGGTGTATGTGAGCTTAGGGATCTAGGAGGTATGGAGCATATGAGTGGACATGCAAAGGATTTCTCTTAGACCATGAAGGAGATTCAATAGCAGGTGAAGAAGACAGTCACTGAGGCTACTCAAAGGTTGAAAGATAAGGTGGATATGTCTAGAAAATATTTACAATTTGTAGTAAGAGACTATGTCATGGTCCACCTCAAAAAATCTAGATTTCAGAAGGGAACATCAACCAAATTTTAGATGAAAAGAGTGGGACCATGCAAGTTGTTAGCCAAATATGGCAAGAATGCATACAAGGTGGAGTTACCTGCAGATTTGGGCATTTCACCAGTGTTCAATGTAGCTGATCTGATCAGATATAAGGGAACAATCAATGACATGGATCAGAATAGTAGGGATATCTTCAAGGATGTAAGAAACATAGCCCTACCTACTCAATACAAGCTACAAGCAGAGAGAATCTTGGAGTCAAGGGTGAAGAAGTCTACAAGGCATAGGGTGTACATGAAGCATCTTATAAAATGGAAGAACAAACATGAATTTGAGGCTACATGGGTGGATGAAGCCCAGTTCAAGAAGCAGGGTATTGACCCATCTCTGATCTCACCACACATTCTTTAATTTCTGTGCAAAGGGGGAGAATGGTGCAGGAGCACCCCATAGTTCACCTAGGAAATTTAACTGGAAGGTCATGCTTTGGAAATTTGTTTAGGCCAAATTTAGCAATCTCCTCCTATTTCTTTGAGTTTGTGCCTTAGAGGCATTTGAGATCATGTATTGTGTTGGTAAAGGTCATGTTGACCATTTGTTAGGTTGAGATTTGGCTACAAGGATAGTTGAAGACCTTTGTAGACCTTTCTAGGTGTTAGATTCTCTAAAAAAATTACAAATAAGGCTTAATGGAAGACACAAGCGGCTAAGGGAGTAATTAGGAATGAGCTTAACTGAATTATAGAACCTATATATGGTGTGCCTTGACCTGAAAGTAAGGTTGAAAGTATTCGAGTTGGATTAAAAGTTGTGAAATCAAGATAACAGTGATTTTTAGTGTGAATTTCTTGGTTTTTGCTTTGAGTTAGTGTGTTAATGGTTTGATCATGGCACTATGAGATGTGGAGGATGTATTTCAATTATCTTTCAAGCATTTTTTGGAACAATAGATAGTTATTTTGTTCGTTTCAAGTATTCCTTTGTAGATAGTTTAATTTCTTTTAGTTGTTGATCTGAACCAGTTAGCTTGAGAAAATGGAGGTTTAGTTCACATTCCCACTGTACATAACATATGGCCTCTTGGGAATTGTGACTAGATTCCATGATTTTAAATAAGGTAGGAGTAGGAGTCATGAATAGCTCAGGAAACACTTTGAAAGTCTTCTCCTAGGCGAGCCTGACAGTGTTTGGCTAGGAAAGACATGGACTCATGGCACTTGATTTGTAGGGGTGATCATTCCCTGTCAAGTCACGGTGTGGAGAGGGTAGGTAGTTTCCTTGCAAAGACTTGGCATGAAGAATGAGGCTCCACCAATCCATTTGGAGGAAGAACAAATTGACTGTTTGATGTGTGGTCAGGAAAACCTAAGCAAGAGGCCTAATTTGCCAAAATGAAGGTACAGTCTGTGTATGGGTAGTTGAAGGTTAAGACCACTACAATATTCAAGTGATAGGAATGAGGACCAAGAAACCCAAAGAAAATTCAATGTTCTTTAGAATACTTTGGAGTATTAGTGTGTTCTCTCAGAGAAGGAGGGCTAATTGGGGCTCCTAGGGCTAGTAGCCTTTCTAACCCTAAATGAGGGTTTGGTGAAAGTGATGGTCAAAGGAAGTAAGGTGGACTCTCTAGAACCATGTTGTGATGGTGTGAACCTATTAGAAGCATCTCTACACCCCTGCAAAGATAAAATTTAGTATTGGGAATAGGTTAGCCTTTAGGGTGGATTAAGGGCTAAGGGAAGAATTGAAAAGCAAGTACCAAGGTTGACTTGGTTGGAATATTATGTATTTGTAGTGGGGTTGGCAAGGAAACCTAGGGGAACCTAGTCATGTGGTAGGTCCTATAGGTTTAGGTGGTGAAGTGAGACACCATAGGGGTCTACCAAGGAAGACCTAGAGCAGGAATCATGAAGTGATTCCTCCAACCCTACCCTATCACTCACCTACTGGATGACCTGAGGTTCCACTAGCCCTTGTGAGTGTGTTTTTTGTTTTCATAGTGGACATCGTGTTCCACTTGTAAAATTTCTTGGAAAAATAGCTGAGATCTAATTCAAATGTGGGAAAAATAGTCAAAGCTTGATCCAACTCTTTTTTTATTTTTATTTTTTCCTTTTTCTCTTTGTCTTTGGCAGTGTATTCTTCTATCTTGTTGTTGCTTCATACATTATTTACATGTGGGTTATTTTGTACCTATGTTAGTTTTCTATAGGATCTTTATCCTAGGGGATTGGTCATCCCTCTTCACCATTGTCGTCCTATCTCACTAGCATTGGTACGTTTGAACCCCTCTTGATGTAATTATGTCTACTTTTGTGTGATTTTAAAGAAATTTTATCCTCTCACTAAAGTGGGGGTTAAATATAGTGTATAAAAATTTATCCCTCTACATTTTTATACTGGTTTGGACCCTCCCTACTAAAATTGGGCTTTTTTATGCCTTGTTTGGTCCTATTTTGCATCCACAAGCCTTATTTAGTGCATCTTTTTGAGGATAATCCCAACACATATCAAATGAATAATCATAATTTAATCATTTTGGATTGTATGGCTAGGATTTTGTGATTTGGGACTCATATTCCACCTTGAGCGTATGGTTCCCACCTAAGTTTTAGGGCTTGGATCTAAAATTGGCATTGAACTTAACAATTCTCAAAATTTGTCTCCCAATCCTTGCCTACTAAGACTCATATGCCCCAACTATCTTATGATATTCTCTTAGCTTAGACCTATTTTAAATTCAAATTCTTGGTCAGATTTTATTCTCCTAGATATGATGTCAACTTGTAGTTTTGTAATTTTGAGAAATTTGGCATAAACAAGTATAAATACAAGGTTATTTCACATAATTTCTCCTAAAAAGATCTAGCAAGTTTAAAAATCTCCTAGCACTTTTTGAGATCAAGCATTATAGAAAATTTTAGTTTACAAGAGCATTCAAGAGTATCTAAGAGCTTATTGTCAAGAATTTTGGAGGTTTATTCAAGAATCAAGCTTCATGTTTTTTTTGGGTTAACATTTGTGATGTAGGTTCTTATGATTCAAGCAAGCATTCAAGTCAAGGTCTACAACATACAATCAAGAGTCAAAATTTATATTCATGCTAGCCATCTCATACACGATTACAACATTTGTTCCAAGGGTTTGGTGAGTTGCAACATTGCATATTTTTTCATTCATCATTCCTTCTTTCTATTTAATTTCATTTCAAGGTTTGATTACCAAAAAGGGGTTTGACCAAGGTAAACCCCTATCCAAAAAAAAAAAAAGCCATCTCTTTCATGTGTGATTTAAAGATTTAGGTTGAAGATCCATTGAAGAGAAAGATTAGAGAAAGTTGTCAAAGTTGCAAGATTGTCAAAGTTGTCATCTACATTGCACGATCACGAAAAGTCACCTATAGAGCAGAATTGAGTGTTTTAAACTTAGAGATTTGACAGCAGTGGAGCTACATGAGAACACTAGAGGATATCAGAGTTTTAGAGCAACCCTGATACTAGGAATAAATCACCACTTGTGGCGTATGAGTCCTACTATACCAAATTTCAAGCATTTTTTTGTGGATCTTGGTTTAAAAATTCCAGGTTTCATATTCAACTCAAAACCCTAAAATAGGACCAAATCACCCCTACTGGTGTATGAGTTTGAGTATGCAATAAAAGTTAAATTTTTGAGAGTGCAGACCTTGTTTCAAGCCTCATCAATTTTCTAGGTGCCCCTTTGTCCTTTCATTTCATTAAGCTAATAGAATATGTAATGTCCTCCCCAAGATTAAGCTAATATAATACTAAAAAGTAACTAAATAAGAGAATTAAATAATAAAATATAATAATTAAACATAAACTACTAAATTTATAACTTGTCTAAAGATAGAAATAATGATGAAGTCTTTTATGCTCCAAAATAATATTTTCCAAGTTAGATACTCTAGACACGTAAAATATGCATGCACTTGATCTTGATCCTACTAACATCATTTCATCTTGAGTCATACTCTTACATTATCATCACCTTCCATCCCTTAATTGAATAGATCATTATTTATCTGATTAAGTCATTCCATTTTGTTAATTAAATTAATCAATTTGATTTAATTAACCCTAAATAAACTCCTTTTAATTAAATAATTCATTTTATTTGATTAAATCCATAAAGTCTTCTTATTAAATTGAATAAATTAAACATTATTTTATTTAATCTAACATTATCCCCTTTAGTTAAATAAATCAAAATTATTTATTTAATTAAACCCTTCCTCTTAATTTGATTTAAATCAATTCATAAATTTAAGTCTAAATTGTCACATCTCCTAAATTCCTCATTAAATTAATTAAACCTTGATTAATTTAATCTTAATCTATGTCACATTATCTAGAGAATGTAAGTTTCACATGAAAGTAGCTTTAATTCATTTATTAAATCTCTATTTTCCCTCACATGGCATCAAAAGGGAATATTTCCTCAAATTTGAATTCAAATTCAAAAGGGCTTGGTCCTTCCAACAAGGAATTTAATGTCTCTTACATGTCCTTGGCCTTGATCCAAGTGACATTAACTCAATATCTTTCATCCCCCCTAAAAATGCCACTTCATCAAATGGGTATGTGCAAGATCATGATGGGCCAAAAAGTGGCGATATGAAGTGATATGATGGCCCATGTGGCTGACGACCTTTTTTTTACCCAAAATTGATGAAACGAAAAGGGTTTTTAAAGGATACTCTCATCTTTTCACCATATAAATTATGATTTATTTTGAGTTTAATAAATAATTATTATTCATTTTCTATTTGAATTACGAGTAAAGTCATGATTGATAGGCTGATTGAAAAAAATCTATAGCTTTCAAATGATATAACATATTTTGAATAAGAAACATGTGTCACATTCTATGCTTCACATAATATAGGATTACAAAAACAAAAAATTGAATTTCATGAAGTTTTGACAAAGTTAAGGTGGTTAGACATATGAGTTTTTATATTTTTTTTAAGTTGTAATAAAAAAATCATAATTAATTATTTTCTTGGAAAAAAATTACAACAAAATATGCATCACATTGGGACATGAGTCCTCTACTTATATCTAAAATATTATAAAAAAATATTATCATTTTATTGTGGTTAGGGTGGTCAGACAGACACCTACTTCTTATTTTTTCCCTGAAATTTAAGTACTACTGCATTGAAATTTTAAATTTTCACCAAATAGATTTAAAAATTAATAAAAATAAACCTAGTAGTTAAGAAACTACATTCAATTTTATACAAATTCTATTTTTACATATTTTTTAAATAATATAGATAGCTTATTCAAATTTTTATGTCAAGTTGCCTAACTTTATTTTTTTGAATTTTATTGCCACTTAAGGACTTGTTTTTTCCATGATGATCCTACACATACCCAAATTCAAAATTCAAACTTGCACATTGATCAAAATATGCTCAATCTTCAACCATTCACATTTTTTTTATTTTCACTCTCTCTTCCATTTTGGAAATCTATAAATGAGAGACTCTTCCTCTCATTCAGTCATCCACAATTTGAGTAAACTTATTATAATCAAATCCATCTTCAAGCATAGCCATTTCAGCTATTTTTATCAAGTTCTTAGCTAGGTTATGCAGGAATTCAACCATCAAGTGGATCAAATAATCAAATCTTACAAAGGATTTGGGAAAGGGTTGATTTTGATATACCAATCAACACCAACTCCCCCATGAGATTGATAGTTTTTCATTAAAATAGGATTTATTTGCTTTCATTTGCATTATTCTTCATTTTTCTTCCTATATTAATGTTCCAATCTAATTTCATGGGGAATCCTTATTTCACCTTGCATATGATCTAATATTACATTTGTTTTTTTGATTATGTGCAAGTATGAAATTAGGGTTTATAGATACTTTCTCTGCTAATCCAACAATTGAATTTACAAGAGTGAATAAATAAATCATAATGTCACTAAAAAAAAATTGTAATCATTACTTTATGAGGATTCCAATAATGTATATGCCCAATGTTAATACAAACAAAATGAATGATTTTTCCTTTTTAAAATCAAACATTATTGTTCCAACTTAACACTAATTTTAATCATAATTTTTATTCATTTAAACTACACATAAACATGGAAACATATTTTTATAAGGTTAGTATTAAATCTCCACAATAACATTAATTTATCCCCCCAGATTATTACATTAAATCATAATCAAATAAGAAATCTAAAATCTTTAGTGAAGGTAAAATCAAGATTACATAAAGGATTAGATACATAATAGAATTAATTACTAAAGATGCATCATAAGTGTTGAATCAACCCCAATCTATTTACCTTTCCAAGTGAGCTATTTAATGCCTATTCATTAGAAATGAAGACAATAATTTAAACAATACTTTAAACCAATATTAAAAGATTAAACATACAAGAAATAAGCTAACAAGAACTATACAATCCAATATTGAATAGCCTATTAGTATAGGACTAATAACTCATCAAATTGAGATTGATGATGTATATTTGCAGTATGCACACACAACTAAGCATGCACACATAATTCATGACTATTTAGTTCATTAACATTTGTTAGTAAATATAATTTAATGGATTTAGAAGCTTTAACATTATAGTTCACAAATTAAACCTTATTTATTTACTTCATAACTCTACCCAAATTATTATTCTTCTTACAAAAATTCCTAGGTGATTTCTATTCCCAACTTTACTTACTATACCTAGACTCTTCTATGATAAGTTATTTGAATTACTTTGATATAAATTAAAATATTATTTTTCTTGGATTAAATGGAGATATTTTTCATCCACTAATAAACCAAATAAATAATTAAAAATCTCTAACAAGAACATAGTATTGAAAATAAGTGAATAAATAAAAGCAACAATTTGGAACCAATATTCCCAAGCACTATACAATTAAGGCTCTTAATGAATAACTAGAAACTAATTTTTAAAAACTAACTTAAGAATCCATGTAAGGGTATTTTCTCATGTTTCTATGTTTCATATTTAATAGTTCCTTTAGATATTTCTCTTTCCTTCATGATACCCTAACTTAGTTTTTCACTCAATTTGTTTCTGGTTTTCAATTTATTATTTTAGTTTCAAAGTAGGAGACGGTATTTTTTTATCATAAATTCTATTTATTTTACTAGGTTTCTATGATTTTTGGATATGTTCTAAAAATATTGTATTTATAGAAACCCATTTAATTTTATCATTTAACTCTTTGTCTTTCATTCTACGTGAATATATTTTTAGGACTATTTCATGATAGATTTTTATTGTGAATAAGGATGTCAATGTTTTCTTAATAAATCCTAATTGGTGATCGAGGTTAATACAATTTTTAATTTTATTTTTTTGAAATTAATGATAGAAAAACATATTAAATTATATGCTTCAATAGCATGCATATCAATTTTTATGATCAAATACATGAAACTACTTTTAAACAGGTTATTGTTTGGCATAGGGGCAACAATATTGTTACATCAACAAAACCTACATGTTTCTCTCTTGAAATCCATTGGATGAAAGTCCCAATATATTCCTTCTTATTCAAAACATGTACCTAAATACAAAGATACACAAAGAAGAAGAAAAAAATATGGCCAATGGGCTCTCCACCCCCGAGCTAGGGTCACATAACACTTCCACAAAATACTTTCTACATAGGATTCAGAACCAAAGTGTAACATATAGCATCCAAATTATTAAACTTGAAACATTACAACCACTAATAATAAGGATTCCTAGACAAGTTTACCCTTTATATAATTTTCACTTCACAACATCTTGCATTCATATTTCTTTGTTTTAGCACACAAAAGGGTATAAATGAAATTAAGATAAAAAATGTGGAAGAATAAAAAAAATGCGAACCCCAACACACTACTTGCTGAAACAAAAGAGATTCAACATAAAATTTCATATATATATTTTTTATAAGCAAGATCAATATGACAACAAACTCATTACAAATCAACAAAGATAGATAGCTAAAAGGGTAGACCTCACTGAGAAATTTTTCTATCCAACTTGTGGAAATACTCCCTCTAAGCACTCTCTTTAATTGCTCATCCTTCACAAATATGGCAAGAACTCCAAATGAATAATGAAAACCCAAAAAGAACTCAAGAACAAACCCCAAAAGGAATCAACCCAAAGACAAGAACAAACTGAAAAGTAGGAGAGAGAAAAAACCCCCTTCTCCTCACAAATAGAAATAATAAATGGAAGGGGAAAAGGAAACCACCTTCTCAACTTCCCAACCACCCTTTCAACTATAATTTTCTTCACTTATTATAAGTGGGGAATTGGAGTGGGTTTAAGACTTTATTAAATGGTTTTTATGGAATAAAAACACCCCTATCCCTTAAACCTATCACCTATGAAATTTTTTAAACAAGCAAGCCCACATAAAGACTACATAAAGTATAATATAAATGACCATATTACTAAAGTGACTTAAGGGACTAATAAAAAACTCTCACATACACACAACCCATATCGCAAAAAGCAAGGTTAAATCACATGCCCATGACAAGACTAATATTTCACAAAGATACAATAATGGTATTAGCTATGTGACCCCCTTATCAACATTGGCCAATTTTCACCTGTTTTAATCAACCAAGAAAGTGTGTTAGTATTACTCATGATTAATAATAATTAAAAAAATGAAATACAAGTTAAAAATTCCAAGAATAATAATCAGCTAGAAAATTAGATCCACTAATCTACATAAGTAACATGCAATTTAATACTCCTTAATCGTATGATACCTGTTATAGATTCAAGGAACAACTGAGTGAATACTATCTGTTATAAAATATCACCACTTATGTTAATAAAATATTTAACTTATAATGCATACTACTATAAGTAACATTGAATATCAATAATTTTCTTCATAATCATACCTACTCACATCTATGATATGTAATCACCTAACATAATGTAATCCCCTTAATACACATAATATTATTACCAAAAATTGAGCCACTTAATGATTGTATATTTATGTAGATAAAGAATGGGACTCATCTGACTATCACAAGAATTCACAATAACTATTAGATAGGATTAAAAAATAATATGAACATTTGTGTAGTGTAGCAACAACCATCACTCATTTATACTATCCAACATGAAATAACATAGAATATAACATATAAATCATCAAAAACTAATAGGATCAACAAGGCCACAAGGGACAGGGTCTTACAAACCTTGTTTCAATCCTCTTCAAAAATTTAGGTGCCCCTTTGTCCTTTCTCAGTTCATTATTCTAATTTTCAATTTTATATCTTGAGTTGCATAGTTAGTTTTACATTGCATTAATCTCATTCTTTCCAAGCCTTTTCTTGGTGATGAATCCCCCTTTAGTCTTTAATCACACTCATAGGACACCTTATTGCAGATCTCTTTTACCAATTCCATCTTTTGATTGAGATCTCTAGGGTTTCCTTGAATGAAACTTGAAGGAAACTAGTGGAGGAACCTGATGGCACTCTCAAATTTTGCAAATTTGAGATGCCCATTTCAAAAATTTGCCTTCGCACTTTCAAAAGTGCACCTGAACAATCTACCTAAATGACCTACTTTGGAGGGTCGTAATTTGGAACCAGATAAGTTTTATGCAAAACCCCTTGGTAGATATATTCAATTGACATATGTGGATATGCATGTCAGTTTTCAGCTTCCCATGATGATTTTTGTCAAAGTTTTGAAAAGTGAAGCTGGAGGGTTTTGAGACTTTTCTACTATTTGCAAACGTTTAGTTTTGCAAAGTTGCCTCGTGTTTGAGTTTCTATTTTGCAAACAGTTGAGTGTCATGTCAAAAAGAATATTGCTCTATTTTATCCCTACCTAGATGAGCTTGTATGTCAGTTTTCAGAGTCTCATGAGCTAATTTTCTATTTTTTCCAGATCAAAACCAAATGCAATTTATTCAATTTTGCATCTGCATTGCTGACAACCTTTCTGAGAGGCTAACTGAGAGCGTCAATATCTTTTGATGGGAGATGCTTCAAGAAAATTCATTTTTCACACATGCTCAAGGCACCTAAATGATTTACTGTATCCAGTGTCATCTCGCCAGGAGTTGATTTGATATTTCTTCAACGCGGTGATTTAGTGAGTTTTAATTGGTTTCTAAACCAGCACAGTTGCAAAAAGTCTGAGTAGTCAACTTTTCTGATTAATATCTTTCACCTCATGACATTCTTTACCGAACCATTTGTTGCTCTATAATTTCAGATCAAATGTCTACATGTCTCCAATTTTTCATGCCTCTAGGTGGTCATTTGACTAGTTTCCTAGGCCAATTCTAGAGCTAACTTGGCTAGTTTTCACCATTGTGCAAAAGTGTCTAAAAACAAATTTTAATGCAACCCAGTTTGAATTTTCATGCCAGATGCATTCAAAAGGCAATGTTGGGTCAATTGAGGAGAAAAATTATTTGAAAACAAAACAAAAAATTAGTCGAGCCCACAAGGGAACCCAACATGTGTCACACCACTATTGATGAAACACTCACATGTTAAGACAGTATGCCTCCATGTTAAAATATAATCTCACTAGAGCACCCATAATAGTTTGACAAGTTTCAAAAGACATTTTCAAACAACTTAACCATGATGGAGTTGTGGGTGGTATGTGGAGATTACCTTAAGTGGGATAATATGGCATTGGGAAAGGTTAGTTTATCATAGATAATTGGTGAATATTGGATACAACCTCAACATGTTTTAATCCTGATATGTTGTTTGAACAAGATTGCACGACATTAAGGGAACAATTATTTTATGGGGTGATATTGTCACGTATATTGACTATGTGGAAACATTGACATATCTTAAAAGAATTGGTATCTCAAAAATGTAGTTATTGCTAACTTGAACATTATGGTGTTTCCACATCAAATCTCATCTATAAATGAATTTGAGAGGAACATGCTCATTTTATTCACAAAAATATTTTTGAATCAAAGATTTCTTTGATGCATCGTTGTTATTGAGAGTTTGAGCTAGCTAGAAAGATTCACTCAATGCACCTGATTGCACAAATGAATATATAATTTTAGCATACCTCATAATAGGATTTGGAGTTCAATGTGCCAAATGCTAATGACAAAAATACAACGCAGGAGAATTGCAACAAGGTATGGTAAATCCATCAAAGCATTAGAGGTAAAGAGGACTAACCCAGTGAGTAAACGCCATCACTGCAATGGATGCCACACAAAATGATTTGTTGAAAATTCATCAGACACTTTTAGAGAAAATGCAAATGATAGAGGCTCACAACATGGAGAGTCTATGCAACAAAAGAGACATGGTGTGGGTTTAGGTGAGAATGACTAGGACAATCAACATGTAAATAAAGGTTTCTGAAAAAAGAGAAATTTATTTTAATTTCCTGCACAATATAAGACTGTGCATGAATGAAACTCGCACAACAGAAAATCAATAAATTGCATCTAATATAAAATTCTTCAGCAACCTTCAAGAAAATGCAATTGGCACGATGAGTAGGGTCGATTTTTTCTTCATCACTAAACTGCTAGTGGACAAGCTAAGTAGAGGGGTTGTATTTGATGTTCCTGGGGCAACATGGAAAGATCTAGAGAACATAGCACCACCATGAAAAGGCCCCACACATTTGAATGTAGAGGAATGGTGCATTCTGGGGTAGGGCATGTGACCTTTTCACTATCCTCATCTAATGTAATCTCATGGAATGCCATGATTCAATGACATGCAAAATGCATTTGTTGCAAATACTTTTGAAACTTTCAAGCAAATGCATGCATCGCCACCGATCCAAGCTGAAGGGTCGATCTGTTTTGTGTCGGCATTGAGAAGGCTTGTGCATCTTTTTAGAGGGATCTCTGAGTGAGGAGATTTTTGCCATGGTAGTGAATGCAGAGCACAATGAAGCTCAAAATATCGAACACAGGAATAAGGGGAGAACTGGAACATCTACGGCCAAGAGAAAACCAAGGATGTAGGTGAATATCCACCATAGCTCACGGAGCTCACACAAATGAAGGCGACGTCACCAAAAGGTCTACGGGGTGTGCGAGATTGAGCCACATGGGTGGTAGTCCCAGCAGAAGCACTTCCCCGTGGAGGAATTAGGTTCAATTTTTTAAATGCTCAATCAAATTTTTCAAATATTAATGGTCTTTGCAAAATAAAAGCTCAGAATGCATGTGGCATGTGGACCCGGGAAAATCCTTCATCGAGCGGATGTGCCAGAATGCACAGGTGGAGAAACATTTTAATTTTTCAAATTTATTTTCTTTTAACAAAAGAAAAGGCATTTTAAATGGATAAGTTTTTTAAATAAAATAATAAGAGGCCATTCTATTTTTAATTGGTAATAGGATTTTAATATGCCTTGATATTTAAATGAAAGGAGGGTGGGCCCATAGAAAATTTTAAATGGCCAAAAATGTGAAGTTAAATTTTTTCCCGAGAATAAAGCATTGGGGTTTTTTCTAATCTGAAAGTGAATAATGGAATGGGGGTAAATCTTATTTACTCGATTTTATTTTCACCATTTGTGGGAAAATCTTTTGGTGAAGTAAAATGGAAAGGTGAACGATGGACATTTTGAATGGAGATAAAGAAAAACACGAGTAAAATTACTTTGCCTCAAGAATATTTTCTCTAAATGAATATTTTAAATGAATCATTTAAAATATTTAAAGTGAATGGGAAGTATGTTTATTGAAAGTGAATAATTATTCATTGGGTGAAGTGTTGCTGGGAAATAAAATGTGGTTGTGAGATATTTTAAATAAGAGATAAGTAAAGTGAATCTTATATTCACTTTATATTTGAGAGCATGTGAGTATTGTATAAAGTGAATTTATTCACTTTATAAGAAAATATGTTTGTTGGGAGGTAAAATAAAGTGTTGCAAATAAAATGTGTAGAAGTGTGAAGCTTCTAAGGGAGTTTTCACAAAGGTAATTTTTCCAGTTGCTAGTGAATTTTAAATAATGGAGTGAAATTCTCCACATGGTGAATTTTCTATTGTAGAAACAAGGGAAGATTTAGAGGAAAAGTTTGTTGGATGAGAGAGGAGAGATGCTTTTCATTTTTGCAGGTTAATGGAGGATGAAGCTGATAGTTGTCAACTATAGATGCAATTTAGGGCTGCTCTTGGTTTCTTCTATTTTTTATATCTTTTCTTCTTCTCTCAATTGTAAAGGGTTCCAATTTCTGAAAGCTCTAAAAGTCAGGCAAAAGCTATGGGTAGATTGTAAAGCTAGGGGGAAATATGACTGTTATTCATTCAATTTGAAAGTGTGTGTTTTGAATTATTCTTTTATGTTCATATTTTAATAGATAAATGTCTCGATTGTTGGAATGTAATGCTCTTTTGGATTCAATAATAAAAGATTATTTGAGTCTTTTCATGCACAGTTGTTGCATTTGAGTTACAATAGTTGTTGCCTTATGTTATATGAATGATGTAATTGCTTTAATAAAGCACAAGCTGCATTTATTATTGCCTATTGTTTAGGGATAGTGTAATTGCTTTAACAACTGTGACTAGAGTGTTATGTTTCAAGTGGATTTATAAGAAGAGTTATCAGATAAAACTTAAGTGGTCTAGTTGTCATAATTTGACAACATTTTCAAAGACCTTTAGAGCATGTTCAACACTGAAGGATGAATGCTAGTTATATGACTCCATAGCCCATTTTATGGCACTGGTCCATTATCATGCTTCTACTGTTTTTAGCTTGGTCCCAATTCTTTAAGTCTAAACCATTTTAATTTTGTATGTTGAGTTGTGTATTTTCCATGTTCTCCATGCTAGTCCCTAAAATTCAATCAATGTCTTGCCAATTTTGAATAATATTTTATGTTTCTCAGCATAATTTTGTGAGAGCATTATTTGTTAAGAAATATCTTGTTATTTGTGTGTTTTAATCTTTAGATGTTGCTAAAGGGTCACCCCCTAGGTCTTACAAAGTCTAAAGTGTAGGGGAAATGTGTTCTAATCCCATTTCCTGTCAGTTGGCCACTAACTTTGAGAATTATTAAACATTGAGGTTGGCTACCTCTTAGAGAGTTTCAAATCCTAGTTGGAAAAATAAAACACCAAGAAAACCCTAATCCCTCCTTAGTTCTATCTCCTAAAGCATAGAATGACAATTTTTCTTGTTTCAAAAAAAAAATCTTAATAAGTTTGTTTCTAAACCCAAAAACTAGTTTTAGATCTAGATAGATCCCTTTCCACCTCATTCCTCCAATTTCATTACTACTTCCACTTCTTTTACACCATCTAAATATGGCACATATAAATATGGTTTATATCACTCTATTCTACTCTCTGAGTTAGAAGGCTAAGATACTTGGTATATCTTTTACACCTAATGATCTACCTTACTATGAAGAGTATACTCCCCTCTGTATCACAACTTAGGTCAATGGTAAAATCATCACTAGCATTAGATTCAATGTTGTTACCAATGATACACTCTTCATTAATGGTTTACACAATTCGATATATAAGTGTAAGACTACCATCTATACGGATGATGGCCTTTTTCTCTCCCCTTTGGGACCCATTTATTTGTCGATCCTTATTAGACCTAAATCCATATCTATAAAATTTATTGCAATATGATAATATGAATTGTTCAAGGTGAAGCAAGGAATTGCATGGATATTTTCCACGAATGAAATTACTTCAATTTTCCATAAGTTCCTTAAATTTTCTCATGAGGGCATGATGCAAACTATCCTAGACACTAGGTACAAACTACTAGTGTCACATTTGGGTTTCTCTCTTGATTACTTCTGGCTTGCTTTGGTAGGACCCATGGTTCTCGAAGGTGACTTATTATGTATAGCATATTATAGATAAAATATCAAGAGCTTAGTGCCTGATTTGGTCCCACCTTCTCCTTTTTCTTCTCTAATCCCCTCTCAACCTAATCCTATGCAATAACATGCTTCATCTTTCAAGCCTTCTTTGTTGGGGGCTAAAGACAAGAAAAATCCCTTAAGTAGGCCCTTTCAGTCTCCCAAGACCTCATAACCTCCAACATTTCCTTTCATTCTTTTGACTATGCCTAACATAGGAAAAGAAAAGGCGCTTATGTTGAAAAAGTTAAAACCTCGTATCTTTGAACTCCTTATTATTCTTGATATCCCTCACCTAACTATATATAGTAAGGGTGAGGATTCCTCTATGTTTGGTCCCATGTGTGTGGTTCAGACATCTTGAACCCCATGAGTCTCTCCTGTTCCTCCCCTTTCCCGAAAAGAACAAGGATAAAAGGAACCTATGGTTGAGGTTATAGATCATGCACCCCTCGCCTTTGTGGTCTCTCCTTTGGATATTTTCTTTATACCAATAATGGCTACAAAGGAAACTTCACCCATCATCCTATTACCTCCTCAAGCTCCTATTCCTAGTCCCCATAATCATTGCAACCAACTTGTGCATGATCATAAGCTCCACAGAGTGTTATGGTGAAGGAACATGATGTTGCACAAAAGGCCACAGATAAATATTCTATCTCAATTTCTTTGTCTTCTTCTCTTTCCTTTCCTAATTTTATCTTTCTTTTAATATATCCAATAGATACGGATGAACCTCATTCTAAGAGGGTGTAGGTATTCATCACACCTTCTTTAGAACTGTCTCTCCTCAACTCTTTATTTAATATTCCCTCAATTTCACAACCCATAGATATGCCCCAACAAAATTCATGTCTAATGTTCCCCTATCTACTTATCTCACATATGAACACCTTAACAGGTCATCCAAGAATAATATTGAGTAGGACCCTTTCCATGAATCTCACAACAAGAAGTCTACTCTTTCAACTTCTCTTTCTTCTATCCTTATCATTGAGGATATCCCTTCTTCACCTAAATTTGTCATTGCTCCTCTTATAGAGGATTGTGCTAAGGCTCCCACTCTTTCATAACCTATAGTCAAGTCACCAAATTCCTCAACATAAAATTATATGTTTGACTCTCTATAGGATATTTCTACATTGTTGACTATTTTCAAAAATTTGTTGACACTTAACATGTAGGAACTAGTACATGGAGATATTGAAGAAGCCACATCTCTAGCCCTTGTTGCAGGTGAGATTCTTGATACCACCCTAACTATTGTTCTATTTTGAGCTTTTCCTCCTTCCCCCTATGATCTAGATTGGGAGGGGGATGAATTTCTAGATTTAATTGACTAGAGTAGTACCTTTCATGTCTTTAGATTAAAAAAAAATCATTTTTTTGTATTCCCTCATACTTGTCTATATATGTTGTAGTTTCTCCTAGAGGACCCAAGAAACTGCCAGAGGTACTTGGATACAGGGAATACAATCCTTTGTACACTTCTTCTATTTATATCATAATTATTCTATTTTTTATATCTTTATTTTTCAACATTTTGGGATGGTGGTAAGCATTGGGGGTTTCTAGGACTTCTTCAATGTTGACCTAATTTATTTTCTTAATTTCTCTTCATGTTTTCCTTCTTCACAATTTGGGATATTTGAGAATATGATGATGATTCATATGTAATTGTATATAATTTTTTTTTATATGAATCACACTGACCCTAAATATCTAGATTGCCATGTCTCTCTCTATCATGTCTCTCTTATGATAGGACCTTGCATGTAACTTGTGTTCCTTTGTACAACATAAGGATGAGAAAGAACAATCATAATTTTATTAAATATATTTGATCTCACTTCTCTTTAAAAGTCATGTTTGGATTTAGCTATCTCATTTGTCATCTAACATGGGGGCAACTAATGCAAGAGAATCTCTAGCTGGAAAGCAATCATTTATTAGACAAAAATAATTCTTTTCTTGTAATTCAATTTGTAGTCGTCTCATATTTTTATTCTACATTTTGATGCATTGTCAATTATTAGCTCATGGAGTAGGATATTGGTTCTACATGAGATCACCTAAAACATATCCATATTTCATGATATTTGCATTCATTTACAAAAATTTATTGCTCTTAGAATTTCATTATCATTCTCAATCATAGAGTTTGGGGCCAACCTAGTTCATGTTTGTTGATCAAACCTTTTCTAGAGTGTGGAAACCTTAATGGAACAACATTCAGGGAATTTTAGGTCCAATGGAATTTTTTTTGGAGATCCACAATATATTTCATCTCACGATGGATTATATTCTCATATTATTTGGTCGACATACATGCTTGATCATACATGGGGGTTTGTAAGCCCTTAAGGACAACATGGATCACAATTGGAGCTAGAGATTCATATTTAAGATAATTTTTAATCCTTTGGAAATCAGTTAGTCATTAGTTACTAAATTCTCAAAAGAAATAGTTAGAATATAAATAGAAAGGCTAGAATAAGGCCTTGCACCAATTGTAACATATATAATGCCCTTGTGGTAGGCCTATGAGCCCTAACTATTTTGCATATGATACATATGACACATGTGATATTGGAAGTTTTTGAATCTATGACAATTCATGTTTCTTGAGCCTTTTATTGTGTTATTTTCCATTGTGTTGAATCTAAGTTATACAGTTGCATAGTCCTTTGTAGGACCTCCATTCTTGACTACAACAAGTGGTATTAGAGCAAGTTTGTGAGTCTTGATAATACATTCCTTATGGTGAACACATCATTGACCTAAGGCAGAATACACATGTTTTCAACTAAGCATCTACTATGAAGTAGTTGAAACCCTTTTAGCTAGATCATTGAATTGAGGTAGTTTCACTAAATCCAAGGAAAGAGATGCCACCAAGGAGAGTACTTCCTTTGGAAAATGTTTCTTGAAGAATGGATGAGATGTTAGAGATGATACAAGTAATGATATTTTGATTAGATGTAGTAGAAGAGGATAGAAGAAGATGTCTAAACCCTATACATGGGTGATCCCACAATACCGGTTTACAATTTTTGGGCAAACTGGACATTGAACTATTTTTTTTAACTAAAGCTTCACTTTTGGGCTCCTATAGTGGCTAAACTGTGAGGAATTTGAAGATGATGCACACTAGTGATTTGTGAAGTTTTTTCTATAAATTCTAAATTATTTTTTTTCAAAAATTTTGGAATTAGATTGTACTTCTTTTTCCATCTCTTTCAAAACCTATATTTTTTAAAAAATACAACACTTTTAAGGAGTGATGCTCACCGTATACAACAAAAATTTTTTTGTATGAAGGATAAAATTATAGTTTTTTTTGAATTTATATTTCTATCTATGATATCTAGCACTTTCATTTGGTTTCATAGTTTTCTATTAAATATTTTTTCTTTAATCAAGTTTCAAATTCAAACCAATTACAATTGAAACATAGGTGGACTATATACAACATAACCTTTTTTGTATGTATAAAAATTTATTTTTTATTTTTTAATGGATCAAGAACATATTATCCAGCTTAAACATATATATTTTTAAATTATTTTGATAATCTGCTATTTTTCCACATGTGCAAAACAAAGAGCTTGATTTTTGGTGAAAAAACTATGTTTAATAAAACTTAAAAAACACATACATAATAAAACCAAAACATATTAAAATTATATTAATTGGATAGCTCATTTTGAGGAAAACAATGATTATTTGAAATAAATTTTAAATGAATTCATTTGATCACCCAAAAGGTAAATCAAAAATGATTTTTTATTAGCCTTTTGATAGGTGTAAAGGAGACTCAATTATAGGTATGGTTTAAAAATAGTGGGGTTCTATCCAAGGGGTTTTGATCTAAGGTGGTTTGATCAAACCCTCTTCCATTTAAATCCTTAAAATTTAACTTTTTAAGGCTTAAATCATTATATTTTCTAAAAATAAGTGATTTCATCAAAAAACAGAATCTCCTAGAAAATGTAAACCAGCTTTGTGGGATCACCCACTTGCGAATGAAAGTGATGATGATGAATTAGATCATGTTGTGAATTAACATGAATAAAATATAGAAGAGGAAGAATATTCATATCAAGTGAAGATGTTAAAATCTATTTCCAAGATTGGTAAGAGACCTATAATTAATTAAAATTATGTGGGAAATTTAAAACTTGAGGAATTGATTGATTGGATCAACGATATGGAAGAATATTTTGAATATGAAGAAATTAAAAATCCAAGAAGAGCAATATTTACAAAAACTAAGTTGAAAGAACATGTTCTTAGATGGTGAAAAGAAGTTCAGCTGGATCGAAATAAAAGGGGAAAGAAGAATATCACAAAGTGGGATAAGATGGTGACAAAGTTGAAGAATCAATTCATACTTATTGATTATGAACTTTAACTATTAAAAATATTAAATAACCTAAGGCAAAAGTATAAATATATAAAAGAATATATTGAATAATTCTACAAGATGATCATTAGAGATGGACATAGTGAAGCACATAAAGAGAATATTGCATAGTACATCAATGGACTAGGAACAAACATCCAAGAATAATTGAGCCTAGTGATGAAGACAATAGTTGAGGAGGCATACCAATTTGTGTTGAAGGTGGAAGAAAATTTGAACAAGAATTTTGAGAAGAGATAGAGAAGTGTAAGGGGAATATTTCAGAGCAACGGATCACAATCGAGAGAGAGAAGACCTTATGTAGAACAAAAAAATATGGAAATCCCTAACACAGTGAAGAAAATGACAATAATTCATACTCCATAGGAAGTGAAGAGATAAATTTTAACCACAGTGATAAAGGAGGTCACAATTCCTACCAAAATGATGGGTATAGGAGAGATGAAGGAAGATCTGTGAAGAGACCATTCAAAGGAACCTATTTCAAGTGTGGAGGTGAATGACTTAGAGAATTTTAATGTCATCAAAGAAGTATTAGAAAGAGGATTGAGTATACTAGACTCTTATGTGGATGAAGAACCTATTGGATCCCCTAATTCGATTGGGAAACCAGAGAAAGGAAAATCATTAGTGTTTAGGAGAGCTTTGATACATGAAGAAGTGACTGAGGAACCATCACAAAGGAAGAATTTTTTCAGGATGAGATGGAAATCTAGAGGAAATTTATGTAAAGTTATCATTGATAGTGGTAACATTGATAATCTAGATTCAAAAGAGATGGTAAACAACTTGAATTTGAAGAGATTGTAACATAAAAAAGCCCTATAAGATAGCATGTATTTAGGATGAACATAAGATCTTGGTGAATGAGCAGTGTTTGGTGAAATTTCATATAGGATCATATAATAATGAAGTGTTGTGTGATATTATAACCATGGATTCATGCCATTTATTTTTAAGAAGACCATGAAAATATGATAGGAAATAAATTCATGATGGAAGAAAGAATACCAATACTATGAATTCAAATGGGAAAAAATTAAATTGATACCTTTGGAGGAAATGGACAAAGGATTGAGGCATGATAACATGTGTTTTTTATTGATTCAAAAGAAGCTTGGTAAACCAAATGTAGATGATTCTACTACAAAGAACAAAGAAGTAGTAGAGATGTTCGAAGAATATGAGGATATCATATCGAATAATGTACCAAATGGGTTTCCATCAATCTAGAGCATCAATCATCATATAGATCTAACACTAGAAGAAAGTTTTCCAAAAAATTGCCACATAGGATGACACCTGCAGAGAATGTAGAGATGAACAAACAAATACAAGAGTTGTTGAAGAAGGGATTGATCTGAGAGAGTTTAAGCCCATGTGTGGTACCTGGTATACTATCACCAAATAAATATGGAGAGTGGAGAATGTGTACAAACTTGAGATAAATCAATAGGATCACTTTAGAGTATACATTCACATTGCCAAGGATGTATGATATTATGGATTGTTTGAGTGGAGAAAATCATTTCACAAAAATTGAACTAAAGAGTGGATATCATCAAATCAAAATCAAAGAAGGAGATGAATGGAAGATTGCATTTAAGACTAATGAATGGTTGTATGGGTGATTAGTGGTGCCTTTTGGATTGAACAATGTACCTAGAAATTCCATGAGGTTGATGAACAAAGTATAAAATAAATTTTTGGGCAAGTTTTTTATTATTTATCTAGATGATATTCATATTTTCAGTAAGACTAGAGAAGAAAATTTGTGGCACATCAAACAAGTATTGCAAAGGTTGAGAGAAGAGAACTTACTGATAAACATCAAGAAGTGTAGTTTTATGAAGATATATTTGGTATACTTAGGGTCATTTATTTATGCTAAAGGATTGAAGATGTACCTTGAGAATATTAGAGCAATTGTTGAGTGGCCTACACTAGTAAACATTGGAGAGGTAAGATCATTCCATGGACTATCAATTTTCTATCAAAAATTCATAATGCCCTTTATTATCATTTGCACACCCATGAAAAAACAATGAGAGGAGATAGGAAAGATTTTAAGTGGACATCCAAAGAAAAAATAAGTTTTGAATTGCTAAAGAAAAAGGTTATATAGAAACTAGTGTTAGCATTGTATAATTTTGAAAAACTATTTCAAGTTGATTGTGATGCCAGTGAGAATGCAATAGGAGACATGTCAAGTCAAGAAGGAAGACTTATAGCTTATTTAAGTGAGAATTTGAATGATTCTAGAAGGAGCTAGTTAGTTTATTATTAGGAATTCTATGCTATAATTCGATCCTTGAAGAAGTGGAAACATTGTTTGTTTCCTAAGAAGTTTGTGTTGTTTATTGATCATAAAGCCTTACAATATTTGAATAGTTAGGGTAAGCTGAACTAGAGACATATGAGATGGGTTGATTTCTTACAAAGTTATACATTTGTATTGAAGCATGGGAGTGGCAAGTCAAATAAATTTTTAGATGCATTGAGCAGAAGAAGGATTTTTTTGACAAGAATGAAGATAGAAGTGTTGAGATTTGAAGAATTGAAGAATATGTATGAGGATGACCCAAAGTTTTATAATGCTTTCCATGCACGTAAGGGACCAATTGTGAAAAATATGATTCAATGGTTGGATTATTTCATTTAGGAATATATGTTGTTCAAGGGAAATCGATTGTGTATTCTAAAGAGTTCAATGAGGGAGGATTCAATTAAGGAGAAGCATAGTGGAGGACTAGAAGGAAATTTTTGGGTGGATAAGATAGTATCTTTGGTGAGTGAGGATTAATTTCACTACAGATATATAAGGATGTCAAGAAGTATCTTCAAAATTATAGTCAAGTAGCTAAAGGGAGTATTCAAAATACTAGATTGTATAAACATTTGTCAATATTGGAGAGAACTTGGGAAGATATAAGTATGGATTTCATATTAGGATAACCTAGAACATAGAGAGGATATGATTTTATAATGGTGGTAGTGGAAATTTTTTTTAAAATGACACTTTTCATTCTTGGAAAGAAACTAAATGGTGTTGTGAATGTTGCTGACTTATTTTTCAAGGATATTGTGAGATTTCATGGATTACCAAAGAGTATAGTTTTGCATATGGACACCAAATTTATTGGATAATTTTGGAGGAAATTATGGAAGAAGATGAAGATAGACCTAAAGTTCAGCTCAACATATCACCCACAAATAGATGGACAGGCATAAGCGGTGAACAAGAGTTTGGGTAACTTATTGAGATGTTTCCAGTTGGAGATAAGGTAGGAAATTGGGACATAGTTCTACCGCAAGAAAATTTTGCATATAATAACTCAATAAAATAAATCACAAGGAAGACATCATTTGAGATTATGATGGGAATACATCCTAGAGGAGTTGTGGAGCTTAGAGATATCAGTGTGGAGAACAAGAGGATTTTAGAAGTAGAATAATTTATAGGATACATGGAAACATTATATAGTCCATAGCTTAAAAAATTTGGAGGATATGAACAATAAGTATAAGGAGTAGGTAGATGAGAAGAGACGATATAAGGAATTTGTTGTTGGATATGATGTTATGGTATATCTTAGTAAGGAAATTTTTCTAATTGGAAAATACAAAAAGCTAAAGATGAGGAAGTATGGACCATGTAATATTCTTAAGAAGTTTGATTCAAGAAATGCATATGAAGTGGAGTTACCAGAGTCACTTGATGTATCACCTATTTTCAATATTGTAGACATCTATGAGTACCATGAAATAAAATTAAGTGGGGAGTAATAAACAAGTTGGATTGGAGGAGCAGTTACCACATCAACCACCTAAGAATATTGAGTAGATCTTGGACATCATAAATCGAAGGATCACTAGGAACAAGCAGTAGAAGGAGTACCTGGTAAAATGGAAAGGTAGACTAGTGGATGATTCATCCTCGATTCCTAGGCTAAGGTAGACTAATTTGGAAATTTAGGTACTTAATTTTATTCCAACCCCAAGTGTCAGATTTAGGATCATCCCTGGTTGCCAGGAAATCTTGTATTAACAAAAGAAATTTCCTTTCTCGCAATTCAGTTTGTAGTTGTCTTAGTAGTTTCTTCCACACTGTCATTTCTCAACTTGTAGATTAGGAAATTGGTTCTACATGGGATCATCTACAACATATCCATATTTCAAGAGATTTGAATTCATTCGCAAAGAGTTATGACTCTCAAAATTTCACTATCATTGTTAGTTAAAGCATTTGGGGCCGACTTGGTCGAGGTTTGTTGAGTGGACCTTTTCCAAATTTTGTGGATCTTAATAAAACATCATTCAAGGAAATTTAGGTCCAAGGTGAAATTTCTTTGAGATATCCAATATATAGGGGATTGTAAGCCCTTATGATTGAAATGGATCATAATTGGAGTTGAAGATTCATATTTAAGATATTTTTTAATCCTTCAAAAATAAATTAGTCATTAGTTAATAAATTCTCAATAGAAGAAGTAGATAGGCAATAGACCAAAAGGTTATAATAAGGCCTTGTGCTAATTGTAACATCTATAATGCCCTTGTGGTAGGCCTAGGAGCTCTAATTATTCTACATATGAGGCATATGATGCATGTAAGACTAGAAGTTGTTGAATATATGATAATTCATGTTTTTTGAGCATTTCATTGTGTTCTTTTATGCTATGTTGACTCTAAGCTATATAGTTGAATAGTCCTTTATGGGCACTTTGTTGATGATGTTTTCTGCACAAAAACAACTTAAACAGAATATAATATCCTATCTCTCTTGAAAGGTAAATCTCTATGGAAAAGAGATAACCCCAAGGTCTCTAATGTCAGGTCTTGACAATGCAGTGAAACAACTCAGTGATAAATGTGAAAATGCTGGTAATCACAATGGGACCTTACTACAAGCAAACACTAGACTCCGAATTTACCAAATCTAGCAATGTATTGATACTTTCAAACTTGATGCAAATCAAATAACAAAGAAACAGAAAAAGATAAAGGTTTTAGAGATAATTCTAAGACTACTTCTAACCCTAAGATTTGATAATGCTTAAAGATTAAATGTTCAAAATGGATCGATCTCTCATAAACTACTTTCTATTTGACCCAGATGAATCTGCAATGTCACAGAAATAGTGCAATCTTTTGAGGTATTTAAGATTTTCAAATCATAAAAATTCATTCAAACAATCCTATTGCAATTGAGATGAATAAATCCTTACAACTACACTAAGCACAAATGTAATTCCAGACTAACTTTGCAAAGCAACTAATTGCAAAATGTATGGACTAGAGATCGCTGCAAAAATTCCAAACATGAAACCCTAACTATCACCAAACAATTTAACCATGAACTCATAAGAAATTTGAAAGATAGAAGAATAAGAACCATGCTAGATGAACTCCACAAGATAGATACCAAACACAATATCTTCCTTATATTGAATCATCCAAAGTAGCAACAATTCCTGCTTTCTATTACAATATTTGCTTGCAAATAAACCCTAATTCACTCTAATATTGGATTCTATCTCTATTCTTCTATATCTGTTTTCTAATCTCTCTCCATATATATCCAAATGAGGCAACATGCCAGTTTATATAGAATCCATAAGATAGGTTGGCCCAAATTATAATTTTACAATAAAAACATGACCTAGAAGAGGTCGGCCTCAAAGAATAATTCAAACATATGAAATGTGCCAATAGCACCAATTTCATCCAAAACTGCCAAGATATCAAAAGGTCGGCCCAATAAATGTGAACTAATGGGAAGAACAAATACCAATGTAACCTTATATAGTTACTCCCCATCCCTATCCTTAGCTTTATCTTCTTCGCCATGTACAACCAACAAGACCCTATCTAGCTCATCAACAAGCGGCATAGGGAAAACCCTAATGTTTCTCTCAAGAGACTTAATATCTTCTCTTGCTTGCCCAACTGTACCATCCCAATCGGCCTTGTTGGTCAAATACCTGTCGATGACTACAATATAAGTTGCAGCATCATCCAACTGATGCCTAGTAACTAGCCTTTCACTAATTGGGGAATAAACATCCCTCCACCATTTTCTAAGCTTCTCCAAGCCAAGATGTTTTGGAGCAAACTTTTTCCTTCTAGTCATGACCTCAAAGAAAGAAATACATTTGTCATATATACTATTCAGAGCATCCTCAATTTCTCTTGCCTATTTATTGATCTTCTTCAAGGCCCTCTGCCTCATTAGCAGGATTTCAAACCACTCCCAAGGTTCAAAAACTCTTGGAAGAGGAAGAATCCCACACCCTACCAATTTGTCTTTTGTGAATCCCATGATTGTTGTAACCTTCTGCAATAGGAGATCTATATCTTCCTTATCTTGAGCTAACACAGTCCTCAACCATGTCACTAACCTCGTAGCATCTCCTGCAATAGACAAAATATCCTTGATGGCCTCATCCCCTTTGGCTTAGACACCTTGTAACCAAGTGCCTATAACATGTGAGGTTCCCTTCATCTTTTATAACTCACAGATGATTTCCTGGGGTAGAAATCCTTCAGCAAAAGAGGAGGAACCAATAGCTTGCAAAGGTTTCATCAACTCCTGAAAGTATTTCTTCAATTTTTCATTCTCTCTCTCCAATTCATGCCTTGTTTCACTGGCTTCTTCAATGTCCCCTCAATCACTGCACTAGAGCTCTCATATTCTTAAATATCTTGCTCCATGGTAGCATGACCCAAGTCAACAATCTGTACATGATAGTCCTAGGTAGTCACATTATCCTTATCCTTGTTCAGAGCAGGGGTAGCAATGTGGGCCACCTGGTTACCTGATCTATCCCTTTTAATTCAGGATACAACCCTATCTTTCTTCTTAATATTCTCGTTCTCGACATTAGCCATAAGGGCTTCCCAATTAGGAGGAGCATCCTCCACTATTACCATTTTTCTCTTCAAGCCTTTCTCAAGCCAATCCGGAATAATGGACCTAGCAGGCACTGTGTCCCGTTTATCTTGTTCTTTCTCCTGCTGATCAACAGTTGCATCTTTTTCAGCGCCTAGACTTTTAGGATCATCTAGAGTTGGATTCTCTTCTGGTTGTACCCACTCTTCCACACCTATATGGACTAGTGAATGGGCCCTAGCTAGTATTTCTTCCTCCTGTTGAGGAGACTTTTTCATTTGTTCCCTCATAGGTGAATCTACATATGCCACCAAGGGAGACTGCAATACCTTATCAATTTCTACCTCCACCCTAAAGAGGTCTCCTTCTTGAAATCCTTCCTCATCCAAATTCTTAAGACCTTCATCTTTCTCTGGTTCTCCTCGTACGCTACCAGCATCTTGAGGAACAAAGGGATTTCCTTGTTCAACAACAGGGATACTTGCTGAAACATTCTCCTTTACTATAGTATCCTTGGGGGAAGGAGTCCTTGATCTCCTCATGTAAACTTGTGTCTTTTCCCTTGAAATTTCCAGCTCTACCACTGTTGGCTCAATTTCCCTATCAAGCTTAGGGGCTTCCTCCACCTTCTGTGGTGGCCTTGTAACTCTTCTCTTCTTCATTAATGCATGAACACCTTCAACCTCTTCCTATTCCTCTTGATTCTTCTCAACTTCTTTCTTAGGATCATGCTTCCTCTTCTTTGCAACATACCTTCTTTGTTTGCTCACCTCTGCAACCTTCTCAGCCTGAACCTCTCTTGCTTGGATTCTAAAAGGAGAATCCACTTTCTCTTTGCCCTTTGGATCTTGTTTAGCTGACTCTTCAGAAGCATAATGAGATTCTAAATCTCCCATCAAATCATAGGTGCATGGAACACCTTCACTTTCTAGCTCCAATGTCTTGTGCTTCAACCACATCATGGTATATTTGATCACATGAGCCATGATCTAATCTAAATCAGTCTTTTCCTCCTCCAGCCAGTCAACTTCTCCTACTGGTTTATCTTTCACTGCCTCATAAACATGACCCTGGATCACAATTCCATCTTCGTCTACCTAATCTATAATAACCCTCACATCATATAGTCTTACCAGATCCACTGGCAACCTAGAGAACTTCTTCTTTCTTACCTCAAAATCATCAGCAAGGTTGACCCAATAGTCTTCAATGTGAGCCTTGTGGCTATATTCCCTACTGGCCTTCTTTTGAGCTTTGCTAGTGATATCAAATCTTGCCCTCTTGGTGTGGAAGGAAAGACCAAGAGTACCCATTTCTTCCTTAGAAGCATGAGTGGATTGTATGGAAGGACATACCTCATTCATTCCAATCTTCAAGGGAAAATCATTCCCAAAACCTGCCTTATGCATTTCTCCCTTTACTATAATATTAAAGTCACAAATCTACCTAGTGAATTCCATCAAAATGATGTGGTCCGTAGGATACCTTGGCTATCTATAGGGAGCCCTCTGAAAACCATCAATTATGATATATGAAAAGGTTGGGACCTGGATAAACCATGCTCCATACTTCTTTATCAACTCTTTTGCCTTGTCTGAGATTCTCACATGCTCTGGACCTTGGAGCAATCTGGTGATGTACATTGTGAAGGCATCATTGGATCTCCTGTAACTCCCTCCAGTCAGGTGCAACTATGGATACACTTCATAAATAGCATCTTTCCCAAAGATACCCCTAGTGCTCAATACCTTATATGGATGAAGCCTCGCCAATGAATACACTACGTAGGAGGTCATAGTAAAAGTCTTGGTTTGCAAGACACTGCATAACTGCTCATGAATCACAACACTGATGGCACCTGCCCAGTGATAGTCAAATCCCTGCTCCATTCTAGCAATCACATTAAACATCCAGGTCTCAAAGACACCTGCACTCTTCAATCCTACCAACCTACTGAGAAGAGTGATAACATTGTAGTAATCTCTTTTGAATTTGAGCCTGAATAGTTTCTTAGGAAACTTGGAAAAATGAGATTTAGGCTTCTCAAGCCAAGAGTTAAACACCTATTGAGACTTGACTATGTTTTCCTCATAATCCTTTTTAGCCCCACCCTTGTCAAAGTCCACCACATGGGACCTATCAGGCATGTCGAAGGTTGCAGCAATGGATACCAGACTGAAACCTGCAAGAATCCTACGCTGAGGACCAATAATCCTCTATGTGCCCCTATCATAATTTATGGCACATTCCAACACCAACTCGCAACAATGCATCGTAGAAGGGGAACCAACCACATGAGCCAATCCGGAGTCCACCATTCTTTTTTCCAACAAAGGAGGGCTCGGTGCTAACATCTTAGCTTTGAATTCTTCATAATCCCACATACCTACGTTGGTATCTATGATTCCTGACCAAATTGAGGTCAGCTTACTCTCAGTAATTCTACTCCTTATATCCAACTTTACCTTTTCAGCATCAGTAATGGCTGAAGTCTCTACACTGGGACCCATTGCCTTTCCCTTTCCTCGACCAGTAATATCCTGTCTTGATCCTTCCTACACATAGATGAAGATGACCAAAAACTAAATCGATGAGAAGTAACAAGTGTAGAAGATTTGTACCCCAAAGTTCGGGATTTATCCCCCCTCATGGATTCTACACTAGGAAGGATTTTCGAGAAAATCCAGACCAGGCGGATTCTAGTGAACCAAGCATGCAAAAATCCCAAAAAATCATTTAAACTCATTAATTAACAAAAGGAAATCATTAGAAACACTTAGCATAAGCTCCTTAAATCACTCAAATAGTTTACCAATAAACCATACATCTATAACCATCAAATTGAACATTCCCCAGAAAAACCTAGAAGAATCCGCCAGAGATGGATTTTGGAAAAATCCACAATAGATATAACTAACCCGGGGAAAATTAAGAGACATGGACAATTCGGGCAAATCCAGATGGAACAGATTTTTGCAAAATCCACATATAACATTACTAAAGCATAAAATCGGTAAAACAACCTGGCCACGGATCTTGGGAGAATCTGGATGGAACGGATTTTGGTGAAACCCAATGAAATCCGATAAAAAGTGATAAAAGAGGAAGAGATAGAAAAGTCAGCGAAATTCAGAGAAAACGAAATTCTATGAGGACCTTGAAAACCCGAACTTGTCTACATCTTTGCTACTTTTACCAAAACAATTCAAATCACTTTGGATTTAAGATAGAACTCTGAAACCAACTCAACCTAGGCCTACAATGAATAAAACATGAACTAAGGAGACTCATGACAATCTGAGGAGGGTTGGCCATGCCCTAGGTCAAGACCCCTAAATGTCCACCATGAGAGCATAGTGGACAAAGCACGACTGGCTCATACACCAGAATGGGAAGTTTAAAACATGAAGCAAGCAAGCGCCCAAACCCAAAATAAATACCAAACCAAGAAAAAGCATTCACTCAACCAAACAAACTGGTACACTAATGGAAACCCCACAATGCTCAATGAAGACGTGCACTGAAAAACTAGGAAACCACGAAGGACTTCCCAAGAAAACAAAGGAAAGCAATCGAAAATAATAGAGGAAAAAGGCACGTCTACATACCATGGGAGCGCAAAGGCCGAAACTAGTGAAACCAACAAATAACCGTTTAGTGTGAGCCGGATACAACCCACACACAGGAAACGCAAATGCATAGTCCAAATAGCTTCGAAAATCCAGATATCAAGCAAAACACCAAGAACTTCAAGACACAAGCTCAAATGATGGAAAATGCACAAACTCAAGTGATCAATTACTTCCCAAAGAATCAATATATCAAAGCTCCAAATGTCCACACAAATGCCACTAATGTGTTCGACAAGATAGCCACGACCACTGAAAAAATTGGGGATTCCATGTTGTGACGGACTTCGGAGAAATCTAGACCACGTGGATTTTCCCGAAAGCAGGGTAAAATGTAGCTCCAAGCATTGAAGGGAAACCGGGAGAATCTAGCCCAGGCAGATTTTCCTGAAAACAGAGAAAAACCCGAAATAAAATCAGAACTTAAGATTTTCAATGAACTTCAAAAGTGTGCCACTTCAATTGGCAAGATGGACATTAAAGCAAAAACCAAAGCAAGAAAAAAACCCCAGAAAAGCAGGGTCAAAACACCAAAAATGAGAAAAAGAGGGTTCCCACTTTCAGTGGGGCATGTGTGCAAAAACCGCACAACAAATGGCGACTCCACTGGGGAAATGCTCCAAAAGCATTTCAAGAATAAACTAAAATCAAGAACCCAGAATCTTTGGTTTCAATCTTCTCATCAAGACTCCTAAGAAAAAAGTTTCAGAAACCACAAGCAAGAAGACTTTTTCCTATACCAGGGTCCAAGTGTGTGTATTGTGCCTTTTTTTTTTAGTTTGGTTAGTGCAATGGGACCTAGAGAAAATCTGATTGAGCTACATAAAGATTCAAACTCCAAAAGAAATCGGGATAGTGCCTCATTGCCAGTCAAGCGTCCATAGCCCCGACGAGGTTATCACTATGATCCTCCCAAGCATAGCTCTACTGCCAGCCAGACGTCCATAGCCCCGGTAGAGATATTAGGATACTCCTCATAAGGTGAAACTCATTTGAATTTTCAACATGTCTTTTTTTTTTTTTTAATCATTTTTTAGAACTTTACTCCTTCACCTTTGTGAGTAATGAAACTCACACTCAAGAATGAGAAACATAGTGGCACTGAAGCAGAATATAAGATTTTTCATCAAGCCAGACTACTCAAGAACCCAGTGCAACTCCAAAATTTCAATTTAATGTGAAAATGTGAGACCCAAATATGTTCCAAAGTGTATCCAAAACAAGTGATTCTAATTCCAAGTACAAGAGACATCAGATAGAAGAATTCCACCACATGACTCTAAAAAACTGACTAGAGTTTATAAAAAAAAATTCCAAAACAACCCCCAAACAAGAAAAATGATTGTACCGGTACAACAGTCCCAAGGCAATAAGGAACCCACAGCAAAACAAACCAAAGCAAACCTACACTACCAAAGCAAAACCAACAAAGAAAGTCAGGCCGACAAAACAAAGCAAAAAGAAACCCTATTCTAACTATGTACAGGATGAACTGTAAAAAAGTTCAAGGTTGAAAATAATGCTTCAGATACTGCCCATTGATAGGTAGCGGGATATCCTCACCAGTGAGGGTTTTCAAATGAAAAGCATTATCTCCTAGAGTCTCTAAAATTTGGTAAGGACCAAGCCAAATTTTATCAAATTTACCATGTTCTCCCTTACAATCATGGGCTTTATCCCAATAAAGAACTAAGTTAGAAATTCTAAAGGCCTTCGCCTTAGCTCTTCTATCAAACCATATTTTCACTACACCCTGATGTTTAGCAAAGTTCTCTAGGGCTTCATCTCTTTTCTCTTTCAAGTGCAACAATTCAGCCAAATGGGCTTCACGCTTGTCTTCTTCATTGTAATATTCATTGATGAACTATAAGGCAGGGATTTTCAATTGTATAGGAAATACAGGTTCTAGGCCATACACCAGGTGATAAGGAGAGGTTCCTATGGATGCCTTTTTCCTAGTACGGTCGACCCACAGAGAAAATCGAAGCTGGGTGTGCCAATCCTTAGGATTTTGTTCTAGAAACTTACGAATAACTGTCAGTAAGTTCTTATTGGAAGACTCAACCAGACCATTACCCTAAGGATAATAATTAGATGAAAATTTGATAAATCCCATGGTAAAATGTCCAATTATAAAATTTCAATGACACAAATGCAGAACCATTATCAGTAACCAAAGATAGTGGACAACCAAAGCGATTAATAATTCCATATTCAAGAAAATTGATTACCACATCTGAAGTACACTATTTGCAAGCTAAAGCCTCTATCCATCTTGTGAAATAATCAGTTATGGTAAGAATATACCTATGGCCTATAGAGGATGGAGGATTAATTGGACCTATAAATTCCATACCCCACTATGCAAATGGTTTTACCTCTATGACTAGCTGAAGTGGGAGGGCTGCATGTTTTTCCTTATTTGTTGTAGTCTGACATATGTGACAAGTTCTCACATGTTGATGTATGTCTTTGAACAAAGTAGGCCAGTAGTATCCTTCCTTGAGGATCTAGTTTGTAGTGGATGGTGTAGAACCATGGCCTGTTCCATATTTCTCATGAAACTGAATCATTACTCTGACATCCTATTCTTTACCTAGACATCTTAAGTATACAACCTCATGATTTCTTTTATACAAGATAGCTCCTTTCATCATGAAGTTTCAACTCTTCAGGTGCAAGGCCCACCTTTGAACTATGTTAAGATGATCAGGACACTATTGGTTCAACAAATAGAAAATGATTTCATCATACCAATCTCCTAGGGATACCTCTTGAAGGTAATAGTGTTGAGTTGTGAGGTCAGGACCTGTCTCAGCCATTGTCTTTGTAAGCCCCTATCCTCTCACTAATTTCATGGGCTGAATTTCCATATCATATTCCTATAGCAAGATCACCCATTTGGCCCCGTGTTCTCCCAACTCATTTTGCATTAACAACAACTTTATTGCAGGATCAGGGACTATAGAAAAACCTTATTTCACAAAATATAGTGTCTAAAATTCTTCACTGCTCTGACCAAAGCATAAGCCTGCTTTTCTACATTATGGTATCTCAATTCAACATATTTTAAGGGAGTACGCATGAAGGCTATAGGATGCTCATCACCTTGGTCAGACTTTTGAGTTAACATTGCAACACAAGAGTGATAAGAAGAAAATGAATATATGTAAAAAGGCCTAGCATATTCTGGGCTCACCAATACAGGAGCCTCAACAATAGCTTTCTTAATTTCCATAAATGCCTCCTTAGCTTCTGCATTCCATTCTGTTTTTTCTTCTTGCTTCAACATAGCATTTAATGGTTTAACTATTTCTGCAAATCCAGTAATAAATTTTCTAACAAAGTTAATCTTACCAAAGAATGACTTCATCTCTTTCTTACTTGCGGGAGGTTGAATCTTTAAAATGGCCTGAATTCTTTTAGGGTCAATGGAAATACCCTGTTCTGATATAATATGTCCTAACAACTTCCCTTCTATGAATCCAAAAATACACTTCCTTCGATTAAGTGAAATGCCAAACTCTTTGCATCTATGGAATACTTTGCATAAATCTGATATGTGATCACCTCATTTCTTGGAAAAAACTATCAGATCATCCATGTAATTAATGATGCACTTACCAATTATATCCTTGAAAGAAATTTCCATGGCCCTCTGGAATGTAGCTCCAACATTGATCAACCTGAATGACATCCTTCTATAGGCAAAGGTTCCCCATTTCGTAGTAAATGTAGTCTTATGTCTATCTTCATACTGCACCATAACTTGGTTATATCCAAAATAACCATCCAAAAAGGACATCATTTGAGATCCATTTACAATTTGAAGCACTTGATCCAGTGAAGGAACTAGATAGTTATCATTTTCTGATGCTCTATTCAGATTCCTAAAATCAACACAATCTAATCTCTCCATTATTTTTTCTCACTGGAACCAAATTCGCCACCTAAGTAGAGTGTCTCACTTGAAATATAATATGTGTTGAAAGTAAATTTTGCACTTTCTTCTAAATAATGGGTTCCAACAAAGCATTGATTGGTCTTTGTCTTTGTCTGAATGGTTTGACATTTGATCTCAAGGGGATAGAGTGTGTAATGATTGAAGTATCATATGTTTTCAAATCTTCGTAACTCCAAGCTATTACATCATGATATGTATGTAAGGCCTCAATAATCCATTTTCTCTCCTTTGGAGTACATACTTTTCCAATAAAAACATTCTTGGCGTCCCCAAGAGATCCCATATCATATGTCTCACACTGACTACTGATAGACTCCCACTTAGCCTGTTGTTCTTGATCTCTTATTTTGTCCAAATCAAAGATTCGTCCAAGTTGTACCATACCTCTTGGAATGGTATTAGTTTGTAGATTAATGACTCCTTCAAAGTCTATTTCTGCCTCTTGAGGCTCTACCTCATCAATAACTTGGGAAGCGAACACATCACAGCTTGTAATAAAATCCAAAATATGCTTATCATCTTCAAATACCTAGAAATTAGGGATGTTGTCAGGTACTTAAGGTATTGGGGTAAGCTCAACTGTAAATTTCTTCAATCCTAAAAGTGACAAAGGATGCAAGTTGCTAGTAGCTTGTGCTAGAGAATCAACAACCTGATTTTTGTTTCAAGGGATTAACTGTATATTGAAAGCATCAAACTCCTCTATGAGATCCCATACTCTATGCCTATAATTGGTCATTCTTCTATCATGGAATGAATACTATTTTCTTACTTGTTTGATTACCAATTTAGAATCTCCAAAAACCTATAATATCTTAACTCTCTTCCTCGATGCCATTAGTAAATCATGGATCAAAGCCTCATACTCAGCAACATTATTAGTGCATTGGAACTGAATTTTTGGGCTACAAAATAGTTCTTTCCTTTAGGACTAATTAATTCAAATCCTGCTCCAGCACCCTATTTGGATTTAGATCCATCAAATCTTAATGTCCAATGGCCATCAGGTTCTTTTGGCTTCAATTTACGTTGCTCTTTGCTGAGGATAGGAGATTCTTCGAGAAGCATAGGGTTCTTGCCCTTGTCGTAATTATTTACTTCTTCCTGCACATCAAGTCCAGTAGGAGGAATTGGATTAGTACATTTTTGTACCTATCTGACAACAGTCTAACATAAGTTACACTCCAACTCAGAACGAGGTGCATCATGTACTCTACACCAATTGGGAAGCAACAGCTCCTCAAAAGTCATACTTTTCTTCAAATGTATTTGATCTTCCATGCATTTCTGGATGAATTCTTGAAAATTATCCAACAAACTAAGCTATTTGTCCTCATGATCATCAATTTCATCCTCCTGTTCAATTAATGTTCGAAGACTATTGTCCTCCAAAATGTGTGCATTTGAAGAATCTTGCAGCATAAAAACTTCTTCATCTTCCGTAGTTGTTGCAGCCAACACAAAATTCCCCATGCTGACCTCGGATACCAACACTTCATTAGAAATATTCTGATATTTGGTGATAACATACTTCATTCAAGGCTCTCTTTCAATTCAAATTTGATTTGGAACTCCCTTCCATGGTAACCACATATGGGAATGATTTATAGATGTGTATCCATTCAAAGCTTTAGTGAAATCCCTGCCTAAAATCAAACCATAAGTATCAGGGATGTCAGCAACTTGTATATTGATCACTTGTTGCACCCTAGGATCTAATGCAAGCTGTGTAGGGATCATGTTCAATTCTCTGACTACACTTAATTTTGTTTTGTCCAATTGAGTAACCTTATTTTGAGAGGCTATATGAGTAATACCTAAAGCTTTGCAAATAGAAAAAGGCATAACATTCATAGAAGCTCCTGAATCCAAAAGACAATTATGAAAATTCTTTCCAAAAATACGAACTGATATTAGAAAAGGAGTTTCCATCTTGCCTTGAAACAAATTCAAATGAGTGTCAGCTTGTGCAACTTGACCCTTATCCTTATCTCCTCTTTTGTCTACGGGTGGGACCTGATTTCTAGGTGTTTGGGAATTGGATGACCTAGTAATAGCCTCATTGGCGGCCACTCCTTGTGACATCATACTTGAACTAAATGACCCAAAAACTAGATTCCTAATAATAGAAATTCTTAACAATTCAAAATCAGAAAGACTCACCTTTATTTTCTTAAATTCTTCAGTCACATATTCGCCCAATTGCTCCACATTCAGGTCAACATGAGCCTCTTTCTAGCCACTGGCCTATTTATCTTTGGACACTTCAGTATTATTTCCCCTTGACAAATACAGTGTTGGTACATGAGGATAAGGTGGATTATTACTAGGTTGTGGGTCTGGTGGAGTATTGAAATTATTAGGAGGGATAAAAGTAGTGAAAGGACCTTCAGCTTGGGGACCCCTATTGGGTCTATTTCTCAAATCACACTTCTTTGCTGGTTGTTGAAACATTTGAACTTCTTCAACACTAACTTCCTCCTCATCCAAAGGGCCATTATCATTTTCATTATCCTCATTGAACAAGTGGGAAATCTCATCTTCATTCAACATCTGCTCTACCTCATTCTTCAGATCACTGGATACTTCTTTTGGTTCATTTTATTCACTTTTAGGAAAGGGGGCATGATTGAGTACCAGCACCGGAGAATCATAGGGATTCGAAGGCACAATTTCTTGACCGGTGGAATTATTTTCTACTTCATACTGAAATATAGAAGCCGTAGTCAAAAATTCAGCACAGTCTAATTCATAATGTTGACTTGTCTTATGGAGCTTGCACCAACCAGACAGGGCTACTTCACCAAATATACACCATGTGGAGGGTTGATCCAAGGGAGTAGGAATCCCCCCATTGTTAGGTCCAGTATTCCATGACCTATTCTGCCTAAGCTATTGTCCTCTATCAAATCCTTGTCCACCTTGTTGATTTCTCTCAAAATTATGACCAGAACCTTGTCTTCTATCAAAATTTTGACTAGAGCCTTGTCCTCAGTCATAGTTCTAATTCTTGCGAAAATATTGCCCTCTTTCAAAGTTCCTATTCTCCCTTTTGTAATTAGATTGCATATTTTTCTGAGTAGCTTGAAGCTGACTATTTTGATTCCTCAAATAGGTTACCTCTATATTCAATCTTTTTACCTGTTAAGACAACTCATCTAGTCTTTACTTATCTAAATTGTTAGGTGGTGTCAAATTTGTACTACTTGTAGGGTATCCAGGAATGTTTGCAGAGCCAACAACCTGATTCAAAACTTCTGAATTCTACAAATATGTAGGAAAATCTTCCTGCTGCTGATGAATGGGTTGATTAGCTCTTTGTTGAGGATAAGAGGTCGTAGGTTGAGCTTGATTTAGAGGTGGGCTTGGATGAGGAACCAAAGGTAATGAAGGTATTGGATTCATGATGGGAGCATGGGTGTTCAAAGCCTGATTAAGAGCCTGAACTTGTCCAGGGTGAGCTATAGGTCCTAAGGAAGGCAAAGGTCCTAATAAATGTTGCCTTAAATCCGTACTAACCTTCACAGCTTCTACATATGTAGTAAGTAAGGTAATCAAAGGGTTAGCCCTTTGCTTAAGGAAAGTGGTTGTAAGGCTATCCAGGGCTTCAAGGTAAAGCTCCAGAGCAGTATTCTTATTCCCAGCATAAGGTGCATGGAGTCTGGTATATGCTCTATGGAACCTATCATTGAATGATCCTATGGGCTCATTGATTTCTCTTTTCACTCTAGTGAATTTCAGATATAACTCATTAGCACTAATGGGAATTTTGAATTTTTGCAGAAATGTGGTTTCCAATTCAGTCCAGTTATGAACAGAAGTAGCAGGTAAGTGATTATACCAGTAAAATGCCTCTTCTCCTAAGGAATAAGGGAAAAACCTGCATGCAACATCCTCATGGTCAATTCCTCTATCCCTCAAACAATTCTAAAAAATTTAAATCTGTTCTTCTACTATTCTATTGGGGTCATGGGTATGAAACTTAGAGTAGAAATGCTCAGGGTTTTGGGGCATAACATTGTAATTGTTAAAGACCAATGGAGATGGATTATTAGCAAGAAAAGCCATTGGTGGAGGTGGGGATGGTAATAACTGATTTATGACTAGTTGTGGCTAAGGATTAGGAATTCCATCAGGTTCAGATGAAGATGAAGATGATGGAGATGATGGAAGTGGATGAGCGGATGATGATTCCTCCCCTATTCTGGTTCTTCTTGACCTAGTAGGGACTTGTAATTCTTGAAATTCTTCTCTTCTCGGAGTAGATCTAGTTCTTCTTCTAAGTCTCTCAGGAGAGATGGCATTTAGAAAATGCTCCAGCTTGCTTATTCAAGGCCCTCATTCTAGAGCCAATTTGTTCATGATGTTTTCTGCACAACAACAACTCAGACAAAATATAATATCCTATCTCTCTTGAAAGGTAAATCTCTATGGAAAAGAGATAACCCCAAGGTCTCTAATGTCAGGTCTTGACAATGCAATGAAACAACTCAGTGATAAATGTGAAAATGCTAGTAATCACAATGGGACCTTACTACAAGCAAACACTGGACTTTGAATTTACCAAATCTAGAAATGTATTGATATTTTCAAACTTGATGCAAATCAGATAACAAAGAAACAACAAAAGATAAAGGTTTCAAAGATAATTCTAAGACTACTTCTAACCCTAAGATTTGATAATGCTTAAAGATATAATGTTCAAAATGGACCAATCTCTCATAAACTACTTTCTGTTTGACCCAGATGAATCTACAATGTCACAAAAATAGAGCAATCTTCTGAGGTATTTAAGATTTTCAAATGACAAACATTCATTCAAACAATCCTATTACAATTGAGATGAATAAATCCTTATAACTAAACTAAGCACAAATGTAAGTCCAAACTAACTTTGCAAAGCAGCTAACAATCAACTAACTGCAAAAAGTATGGACTAGAGATCGCTGCAAACATTCCAAACATGAAACCTTAAGTATCACCAAACAATTTAACCATGAACTCATAAGCAATTTGAAATATAGAAGAAAAAGAACCATGATAAATGAACTCCACAAGTTAGATACCAAACACAAAATCTTCCTTATATTGAATCATCCAAAGTAGAAACAATTCTAGCTTTCTATTACAATATTTTCTTGCAAATAAACCCTAATTCGCTCTAATATCGGATTCTATCTCTATTCTTCTATATCTATTTTCTAATATTTGTCTATATATATCCAAATGAGGCAACATGCCAGTTTATATAGAATCCATAAGATAGGTTGGCCCAAATTGTAATTTTACGATAAAAACATGACCTACAAGAGGTCAGCCTCAAAGAATAATTCGAACATATGAAATGTTCCAATAGCACCAATTTCATCCAAAACCGCCAAGATATCAAAAGGTCAGCCCAATACATGTGAACTAATGGGAAGAAAAAATACCAATGTAACCCTATATAGTTACTCCCCATCCCTATCCTTAGCTTTATCTTCTTCGCCATGTACAGCCAATAAGACTCTATCGAACTTAGCAACAGGCAGTATAGACAAAATTCTAATCTTTCTCTCAAGAGACTTGATATCTTCTCTTGCTTGCATGACTATACCATCCCAATCAACCTTGTTTGTCAAATACCTATCGATGATTGCAATATAAGTTGCAGCATCATTCAACTAATGCCTAGTAACTGGCCCTTCACTAATTGGGGAATAAACATCCCTCCACCATTTTCTAAGCTACTCCAAGCCAAGATGTTTTGGAGCAAACTTCTTCCTTCTAGTCATGACCTCAAAGAAAGAAATACATTTGTCATATATACTGGTCAGAGCATCCTCAATTTGTCTTGCCTATTTATTGATCTTCTTCAAGGCCCTTTGCCTCATTAGCAGGATTTCAAACCACTCCCAAGGTTTAGAAACTCTTGGAAGAGGAAGAATCCCACATCTTACCAATTTGTCCTTAGTGAATCCCATGATTGTTGTAACCTTCTGCAATAGGAGATCTGTATCTTCCTTATCTTGAGCTAACACAGTCTTCAACCATATCACTAACCTCGTAGCATCTCCTACAGTAGACAAAATGCCCTTGATGGACTCATCCCCTTTGGCTTGGACACCTTGTAACCAAGTGACTATAGCATGTGAGGTGCCCTTCATCTTTTCTAACTCAGAGCTCATTTCCTGGGGTAGAAATCCTGCAGCAGAAGAGGAGGAACCAATAGCTTGCAAAGGTTTCATCAACTCTTGCAAGTATTTCTTCAATTTTTCATTCTCTCTCTCCAATTCATGCCTTGTTTGCACTTCCTTGTTCAATCTCCCCACATTCACTGCACTAGATCTGTCATATTCATCAATATCCTACTCCATGGTAGAATGCCCCAAGTCAAAAGTCTGCACATGATAGTCCTGGGTAGTCACATTATCCTTATCCTTGTTCGGAGCAGGGGTAGCAATGTGAGCCACCCAGTTACCTGATCTATCGCTTTCAATTTGGGATACAACCCTAGCTTTCTTCTTAATCTTCTCCTTCTCCACATTAGCCATAAGGGCTTCCCAATTAGGAGGAGCATCCTCCACTATTACCATTTTTCTCTTCAAGCCTTCTCAAGCCAATTCAAAATAATGGACCCAATAGGCACTATGTCTTGTTTATCCTATTCTTTCTCCTACTGATCAACAGTTGCATCTTTTTCAGCACCTGGACTTTTAGGAACATCCACAGTTGGATTCTCTTCTAGTTTTACCTACTCTTCCACAACTATATGCATTGGTGAAGGGGCCCTGGCTAGTATTTCTTCCTCCTGTTAAGGAGACTTGTTTATTTGTTCCCTCATAGGTGAATCTTCATATGCCACCAAGGGAGATTGCAATACCTTATCAATTTCTGCCTCCAACCTAAAGAGGTCTCCTTCTTGAAATCATTCCTCATCCAAATCCTTAAGACCTTCATCCTTCTCTGGTTCTCCCCATACGCTACCAGCATCTTGAGGAATAGAGGGATTTACTTGTTCAACAATAGGGATACTTGCTGAAACATTCTCCTTTACTACAGTATCCCTGGGGGAAGGAGTCCTTGATCTCCTCATGTAAACTTGTGTATTTTCCCCTAAACTTTCCACCTCTACCAATGGTGGCTCATTTTCCCTATCAACCTTAGGGGCTTCCTCCACCTTCTGTTGTGGCCTTGTAACTCTTCTCTTCTTCATTAATGCATGAAAACCTTCAACCTCTTCCTCTTCCTCCTGATTCTTTTCAACTTCTTTCTTAGGAGCATGGTTCCTCTACTTTGCAACAGGCCTTCTTTGTTTGCTCACCTCTGTAGCCTTCTCAGCATGAACCTCTCTTACCTAGATTCTAAAAGGAGAATCCACTTACTCTTTGCCCTTTGGATCTTGTTCAGCTAACTCTTTAGAAGCAGTACAAGATTCTAAATCTCCCATCAAATCATAGGTGCATGGAACACCTTCGCACTCCAGCTCCAACATCTTGTGCTTCAACCACATCTTGGTATATTTGATCACTGAGGCCATGATCTAATCTAAATCAGTCTTTTCCTCCTCCAGCCAGTCAACTTCTGCTACTGGTTTATCTTTCACTTCCTCATAAACATGACCCTGGATCACATTTCCATCTTCCTCTACCTGATCTAGAATAACCCTCACATCATACAGACTTACCAAATCCACTTCCAACCTAGAGAACTTCTTTCTTACCTCAAACTCATCAGCAAGGTTGACCCAATAGTCTTCAATGTGAGGCTTGTGGCTATATTCCCTGTTGGCCTTCTTTTGAGCTTTGCCAGTGATATCAAATCTTTCCCTCTTGGTGTGGAAGGAAAGACCAAGAGTACCCATTTCTTCCTCAGAAGCATGAGTGGAATCTATGGAAGGACATACCTCATTCATTCCAATCTTCAAGGGAAAATCATTCCAAAAACTTTCCTTATGCATTTCTTCCTTTACTATAATATCAAAGTCACAAATATGCCTAGTGACTTCCAGCAAAATAATGTGGTCCATAGGATACCTTGGAAATCTATAGGGAGCCCTTTGAAAACCATGAATTCTGATATATGAGAAGGTTGGGAACTGGATAAACCACGCTCCATACTTCTTTATCAACTCTTTTGCCTTGTCTGAGATTCTCACATGCTCTGCACCTTGGAGAAATCTAGTGATGTACATTATGAAGGCATCATTGGATCTCCTATAACTCCCTCCAGTCAGGTGCAACTGTGGATACACTTCATAAATAACATCTTGCCCAAAGATACCCCTAGTGTTCAATCCCTTCTATGGATGAATCCTTGCCAACTAATACACTAGGTAGGATGTGATACTAAAAGTATTCGTTTGCAAGACACTGCATAACTGCTCATGAATCGCATAACTGATGGCACCTACCCAATGATAGTCAAATCCCTGATCCATTCTAGCAATCACATTAAACATCTAGGTCTCGAAGACACCTGCACTCTTCAATCCTACTAATCTGCTGAGAAGAGTGATAACATTGTAGTACTTTCTTTTGAACTTGAGCCTGAATAGTTGCTTAGGCAACTTGGAAAAATGAGATTTAGGCTTCTCAAGCCAAGAGTTAATCACCTACTGATACTTGACTATATTTTCCTCACAATACTTTTTAGCCCCACCCTTGTCAAAGGCCACCACATGGGACCTATCAGGCATGTCAAAGGTTGCAGTAATGGATACCGGACTGAAACCTACAAGAATCCTAGCCTGAGGACCAATAATCCTCTGTGTGCCCCTATCATAATTTCTGGCACATTCCAGCACTAGCTCATAACAATGCACCATAGAAGGGAAATTGGCCACATGAGCCAATCTGGAGTCCACCATTATTTTTTCCAATAGAGGAGGGCTCGGTGCTGACATCTTAGCCTTGAATTCTTCGTAATCCCACATACCTACATTTGGTATCTATGATTCTTGACCAAATTGAGGTCAGCTTACTCTCAGGAATTCTGCTCTTTATATCCAACTTTACCTTTTCTACATCAGTAAAGGCAGAAGTCTCTGCACTGGGACCCATTGCCTTTCCCTTTCCTCAACCAATAATATTCTATCCTAATCCTTCCTGCACACACATGAAGATAACCACAATTAAATCCATGAGAAGTAACAAGTGTAGAATATTTGTACCCCAAAGTTCGGGATTTAGCCCCCTCACGAATTCTGCACTAGGAAGGATTTTCAGGAGAATCCGGACCAGGTGGTTTCCAGTGAACCAAGCATGCAAAAATCCCAAAACATCATTTAAACTCATTAATTAACAAAAGGAAATCATTAGAAACACTTAGCATAAGCTCCTTCAATCACTCAAATAACCATCAAATTGAACATTCCCCAGAAAAACCCGGAAGAATCTGCCAAAGACGGATTTTGGTGAAATCCACAATAGTTATAACTAACCCAGGGAAAATGAAGAGACAAAAACAATTTGGGCAAATTCGGAAGGAGCGGATTTTGGCGAAACCCAATGAAATCCGATAAAAAGTGATAAAATAGGAAGAGATAGAAAAGTCAGGGAAATTCGGAGAAAGTGGAATTCTAGGAGGACCTCGAAAACCCAAACCTGTCTACATCTTCACTACTTTTACCAAAATGATTCAAATCACTTTGGATTTAAGATAGAACTCCGAAACCAACTCAACCTAGGCCTCCAATGAATAAAACATGAACTAAGGACACTCCTCATGGAAATTTGAGGAGGGTTGGCCATGCCCTAGGTCAAGAACCCTAAATGTCCACCATGAGAGCATAGGGGATGAAGCAGGACTGGCTCATACACCAGAATGGGAAGTTTAAAACATGAAGCAAGAAAGCGCCCAAACCCAAAACAAATACCAAACCAATAAAAAATGTTCACTCAACCAAATGGACTGGTACACTAATGGAAACCCCACAATGCTCAATGAAGATGCGCACTCAAAAACTAGGAAACCACGAAGGACTTCCCAAGCAAACGAAGGAAATAAATCAAAATCAATAGAGGAAAAAGGCACGTCTACATACCATGGAAGCACAAAGTCCAAAACTAGTGAAGCCAACAAATAACCATTTAGTGTGAGCCGGATACAACCTACACATAGGAAATGCAAACGCATAGTCCAAATAGCTTCAAAATTCCAGATATCAAGCAAAACACCAAGAACTTCAAGACACACGCTCAAATGATGGAAAATGAACAAACTCAAGTGATCAATTAATTCCAAAAGAATCAATATATCAAAGCTCCAAACGTCTACACAAATACCACTAATGCATTCGACAAGACAACCACGATCGCAAAAAAAATCGGACATTCGATGTTGTGACAGACTTCAGGGATTTGACATGACAATGGAATTCAGGGAAATCTGGACCACATGGATTTTCCCAAAAGAAGGGTAAAATGCAGCTCCGGACATTGAAGGGAAATCGGGAGAATCTGGCCCAGGCAGATTTTCCCGAAAACATAGAAAAACCCGATATAAAATCAGAACTTAAGATTTTCAATGAACTTCAAAAGTGTACCACTTCAATTGGCAAGATGGACATTAAAGCACAAACCCAAGCAAGTAAAAACCCCCAGAAAAGCAGGGTCAAAAAACCAAAAATGAGAAAAAGAGGTTCCCCACTTTCAGTGGGGCGTGTGTGCAAAAACTGCACAACACACTCCATCTGATGCAGGAGCATCCCTATTTGTAAATAAATCTTATATCAACCAAAAACATTTCTTTTCTTGAAATTTAGTCTGTAGTTTTCTTATTAGTTTCTTCCAAATTTTACCACATTATCATTTCATAGCTCATATATTAGGATATTCGTTCTACACGAGATCATCTACAATATATCCAAATTTCAAGAGATTTGCATTCATTTGTCACTCTCATAATTTCACTATCATTCTTAGTCAAAGCATTGGGGGCCGACCTAGTCTAGGTTTATTGAGTGGATCTTTTTAAGAGTGTTTCGAGCTTAATCAAACATAATTCAAGGATTTTAGGTCCATGGGGAACTTTCTTGGATATTCATAATACATATCATCTCATGATATATTATCTTCTCATATTATTTAGTCAACCTACATGCTTGATCATACATGGGGGTTTGCAAGCCCTTACAGCTAACATGGATCATAATTGGAGCCAGAGATTGATATTTAAGATCATTTGTAATCCTTTGGAAATAATTTAGTCATTAGTTAATAAATTCTCAATAGCAATAGCTAGGAAATAGATTGAAAGCTTAGAATAAGGCCTTGTGCCAATTGTAACATTTGTAATTCCCTTGCAGCATGCCTATGAGCCCTAATTACTCCTCATATGAGGCATATGATGCATGTAATAAATTGTATTGAATCTATGATAATTCATATTTGTTGAGAAATTTCTTGTGTTATTTTTTGTCATGTTGACTCTAAGCTACACAGTTGGAGAGTTCTTTCTAGGCCTTCCATCTGTGATTGCACCAACAACCCACTATACTCTGTCTTTATTATTGTCTATGTATCATTTTTATGGTTTTCCTACAATGTAATTCATATAAGTCATAGGTTGATTGGTTTTTCCATATGTTCTCTAACATAACACAACTTGCTACCCATACATATCGACACCATCTTGTGTCTATATAATCTTTGATATCTAAATCTTTGTTTTTTTCTAACATGTTTGTTTATAGCTAACATGTTTTTGGTGATAAATCTCAATCATTATATGCAAGATCAACTTGGGTCTCTTCCCTAGGGGAAACTCTTCACAGATAGAAGAATTTTCTTCCCCTTCCCATCTTTGGTATAACACTCTCTCCCTTTCTACTTTATTTCACATTTCCTCTTAGAAATATATGCTCACTAAAGTAGGGGGAAAATATAATGTCAAAAATTACACCCCATGCAATTTCACATTCCATATGCCTTCCTCTTTAGATAGATTGAGATAATTTTGTGTGTTGTGCTAGTGTCCCACAAAAATGTGTAACTAATATCTCCATTGAGATGCTACACCTGCCACATTTTTGCAGTATAACAACTATTGGATGTTGTGGTTGTCATTGATGCCAATACTATTAGCATTGGTGATTCTGAAGGCTATATATGTAGAGGATATTGAGAAAATTAGAATAAATATGTTGTAGATAGTTTGTGAAGCTATGAAGATCAGAATGGTTGAAATTTGTGTGCTTTGATAATCAGAGGTCATGCATTAAAGGTTTTCCAATTGAGCCTATCTAGTATGTTTTCCAGAAGTTTCAGTAGTACACATCAAGATTGAAACGAGTCATGAATTTATGAGTTCATAAAGTTATTTTGTTATTGTATCAGCTATTTTTAGAAGAAGAGAATGAAATTATGGTAAATTGAGCTATTGTGTATGCTACTATGATGTTCATTGATGTTTCTAGATCATTTTATATTATTGTGGTACTTTCGCGTTGATCGGTGTGCTCATGATTGAAGATTTTCCTTTGTGTGTTTGACATTTTCATGTTCTTGTTCGACATGATGGTGGTAGCATGTGCAAATCCTTATGGATTAATATTTTATTCTTTGGCATGTTTGATGATGTTGATTTAGGTCTTCATTATTATGTGACTGACTTATTTTGGTGCACATTGATATTTGTTCATGAATTGGGGCCGACAGTTATAACTTATTCTTTATTTGTGGCCAAAAGAGTTGTTGATGTAAATTCATGTAGCGGATATATAAGAGTGATTATTTCTTCATTTTGAAGTATGTGTGAGTGTGTGGTGTATTCTTAGTGAATGTATGCAAAATGTGTGAATAAAGATCAGATCATTTGATTTTAGAGCAATGTGTGAATAATATTGAGCGAAGTGTGAAGAAGCGTTTATGTGGCTAACCAAAACTATCATCAAGATCTTGTAGAAGCTAATTTCTCAGTTCGAACTCATCAGATGGATTTAATCTGATTATTTTATGTAAGGCAGTGAGGCTTCCCTTTGAGCAATGAGCTCTAGGTAATGTTCCTAAATGCATGTGCATTCCTTATTCATTTATCATTATACTTCTAATAGGGTATAATCTTATGGACTAACATCCACCGTGGTTTTCCCCTAAAAAGGTTTCCATGTATAAAATATTGGTGTTCATGTGTTTCTGATGTGTTTTTGATTTATTCTTTCATTGTTAATTATCAGCTATGATATTAAAGGTTGATTAAGGTTGAATAAGTTTAAATTTTGTAACAACTGATTCACCCCCCCTCTCAGTTGTCTATCCTTTTTTTTCCAACAATTGGTATTAGAGTTGGTCCCTCTAAATAATTTTAACAGCTTGAGGTGATCTGAGATGGATGCATACAAGAAGGATAGTCCTAGATTCGATGGTACAAATCACTCTCTGTGGAAGGTTAGAATGGAGTGTCATTTGAAGTGCATTGTTGAACCCTTGTAGAAGATTACAAATAATAGATATAATATTCATCAGAATGGTCCCACTACTCCTGGTGAGATCAAAGAAGTTGAAAATAATATCAGGGCTATAGAAGCATTGCTAAGTGCTTTGATAGATTCATAAATGACAAATGTAATAGGTCTGAAGACTGTACATGAGATCTAGAAGAAATTAGAGACATTGAATGAAGGAGATGCACAAGTAAATATTGCTAAGCTAAAAAGTCTGAAAGACAAGTGGGAGAACTTGAAGATAAGTGAAGATGAAAACATTATTGCTTTCATGCAGAAAGTAAATGAACTAGTGATGGGTATTAGGTGTGTTAGTGGAGTTATGGAAGAACATGAGATTATGGCTAAAGTTCTCAGTTTAGTGCCTTCCTCTTACAAAATGAAATTTAATTCTATTGAAGAACTCAGAATAGTAACAAATGTGACAAGAGATATGTTGATTGGTAAAATAGCTACCTTTAAGTTGAGTGAGTTTGGTGATTCTTCTCCTAAAACAAAAATTTCATTCAATGATAGTGTATCTAGAAAAATCCAACAGAGATATGATCTGGGAGAGAGTTCTAGAAATACATTCAAGTATGAAGATGAGATGAGACAGATTGAATATGAAGAAAGAAAGCTAGAAGAGATGGAAGCATTGATTGTGAAAAGAGAATCCAAAGGACATGGTAAGTATAAAGGAAATATTCCTATTAAATATTTCTCTTGCAGTAAGATAGGTCATTTTGTATCAAGGTGTCCTGAAAGAGTTTCTAAGTATAAAAATGATAAGTCTATATTTAAAAAGAAATGTTATTATGTTGAAGAAGGAGTTACATATGATGAATTTGATAAAGAAACTAGAAATGAAGATGGATGGGTATTCATTGCTATCAAGGAAAATGGTATGGTGTCCACTGAATTTTCTAACAATCAGGATATTGAGAAATCTCTTGCAGCCAAAATTGATGAAAATGATGAATGAGTGATTGAAATCAAATGCTCACATCATATGACTGGTGACAAAAGAAAGTTTCTAAGCTTGGAAAAGTATGATGGTGGTGTTGTAAGATTTGGAGATAACAATGTTGGTGTGATTTGTGGTAGAGACGCTATTTCTCTTGGTGGTAAATGTAATATTGATGACGTTCTTTATGTTGAAGTATTGAAGCATAACTTGTTGAGTTTTGGACAAATGGTAGACAAGGGATACAATATTCAGTTCAAAGATGGAAAGTGTAGGATATTGGGAAGCTCTAGAAATGTAATTTCTTCAGGTACAAAGACAAGAGGTAATATTTTTCACCTGAGTGTTGAGAGTGAAAAATGCTTATTTTATCAAGTTTATGTAAGCTAGTTATGGCATAGGAGGTTGTTCCATGTGAATTTTGATATCATTGTAAAAGTAAGTTCCACTTAAGCAGTTAGAGATCTACCTAAGTTAGTGAAGCCTACTAACACTATGTGCAAGGAAATTCAAATGGGAAAGCATACAAGAATTTATTTTAGGAGCAAACAACATAATTCTAATGGAGTACTGAAGTTGGTTCATACTGATCTATGTTGTCCATCTAGGATCAGAAGTCTACAAGGAGAAAGGTACTTTATGTTGATTATTGATGATTACTCTAGGATGATATGGGTTGCTTTCTTGAGAGAAAAACATGAAGCTCTAGAAAATTTCAAATGTTTTAAAGATTTGGCAAAAAGTGAGACAGGTTTGAAGGTCAAATGCTTAAGATCCGACAAAGGTGGTGAATTCACTTCTTGGGAGTTCAATTCATTTTGTGAAGAGGATGAAATTAAAAGATAGGTATCTGCTCCCTAGACCCATCAACAGAATGAAGTTGTTGAAAGGAAGAACAAAATAATTCTAGATGCTTCTAGAACTATGATTTTGGAAGGTAATATTCCTCATATCTACTAGAGAGAAACTATAAGCACTATTGTATACACTATCAACTAGGTAAATGTTAATGGTAAATTTGATAAGACTCCTTTTGAACTGTGGTTTGGTTATAAGCATACTATTAAGTATTTCAAAATATTTGGAAGTAGATGTTATATTAAGAGAGATGAAGATATTGGCAAGTTTGATGCTAGAAGTGATGAAGGAATCTTTTTGGGTTACTCTACTAAGATCAAGGCCTACCGGTGCTACAATAGAAGATTGAAGAAAATGGTTGAAAGTGAAAATGTCAGAGTTGATGAAGACACTATTAGATCATCCAAATATTGTGGATATGATTTACATGACCAACAAGATAGTACTAAGAATGAAAAGATTGCACAAACACAAAATCAAATTCAAATTGTTCTAGTGAATCAAATGAATCATGAGAAGAAGCTAATGCGATTTTCATTATTGCCTATTGTGATTTCCTCTTGTTCATCAATGTCTTGCCTAATAAGAGAGATAGGAGGAGAGAAATAACTAGGAATCTCAAAAATGTCATTGATTGGTTCTTCTAACACCAAAATATCTTCTTCAAAAATAGGAGAGATATTAGGAGAAGAATGAATATGATTGTTATGATTTCCCAAGGTTGTATTCTCTTTCAGTAAAGAATTCTCATAGGTTGGGGATATAAGCATTTTCTTAGCATGCCTAGATAGGTAATATACTAACATTGTTTGACCAAGAATGGAAAGTAGTTCTAACCATCTTATGCAATGCTTCAACAGTGTAAACAATGTATATCCAAAGATGAAAAACACTTTTATCCAATGTATGAAATTTTTTAAGAATGCAAACAATGTGTAACCAAAAATGAAAAACACTTATATCAAAATTATGCAAAGATTTATGAATGTGAACATTGTGTATGTAAAAGTGAAAAGTATTTTTATCCATATTATGCAAAGTTTTAGAAATGTGAACATTTTCAAATGAAATGATTTTGGAAGAATTCAAAAAGGACTACCCTAAATTGATGTTTTCAACCTAGATGCATAAAAAAATGTTACTGAAACCTTCTAGACTAATACTAAATGTTACCAACAAGCTTGGGAAGTACAAAAACAAGGTTTTTCAGTGCTCTAAAAGGTAGTTTTAGGCATTATCTTGGACCTAGTCAATGTTTTTTCAAGGGTCTAAATTTTGAATAATAGTCACCAAAGAACACCTAGAAACTAGGCAAAACTACATATACTGGGACTAAATCGCCAAGAGGGGCATATGAGTCCCTGTCTAGGGTTTTTGCACCATTTTCAACAAATTATGTGTGAATGTTATGTTTTCTTGTTAGGATGATTCTTAGGCTAAGTGAAAAAATGCAACCTATATTCTCTTACACTAATGCAAGATTTAGAAACCCTAGAATGCCAATTAACTAATGCAAAATATAATGCAATTTTAATGCAAGATATATCTAGGATGATGATACACTCCAAATCAGAATTAATATGTTCTAAATGTAGGTTGACCAAAATTAAATGTAGAAAATTTTATGTTATCCAATCTTCTTGCAAGTTTTAGTCAAGGAAACCCTATAGATCTAAATCCAAGAATGGAATGAAGGAAAGGAATCTCCAATAGGGGTGTCCTAGGGTATTATTAATGTTTAGAAGACAGTTCAAAACCAAGATAGGGCTTGGAAATATTAATTAAATGCAAGAACTAATTGTAAAAACTAATGCAATGCAAAAATTCACTAAATGACCTAGAAAAGAGTACAAATTTGAACAATAAACTAGAAAACATAGAAGTGCACTTGGAAATCTAGAGGATCTCTGGAATCAAATCTAAAATGTTGAAAAAAATTCTTTTAGGGCACACTAGGAATCATACACCACTTCTAGCATATCAATATGAGTATAGGGTTTCTGGACTAGAACAAGTTTTTGATAGTGTAGATTCAAGATCTTCAAAATTCTGGAAAATTGCCTATAGTGGGACTCATATGCCACTTCGGGAATATCAATCTTGTTTTGATTTTTTTGGAATTCAAAGTCCAATTTTTTGCTCCAAACTCTTATCTTCCTTGCACACTTTTTTTTGGATCTAAAACCCTGATTTGTGACCTGTAGGTGACTTTTAGTGAAGATGACAACCTTGTGATAACTTGATGAATTTATTCAACCTTGCAACCTATTCTTCAAAGCATATTCAAGCTAGAAGACACCTAGATATGCAATCACACATGTAGAGAGATAACAACTTGTTGATTTGTTAGTAAATGGGGGTTTGCCTTGGTCAAACCCCTTTTAGGTAATTAAACCAACTGATTAGTTAATGAAATAATGGAATGGAACATGAAACATGAATAATGATACCTTGAATTATTTATTTTAAATCAACAGTCTAACATGAGGTAGCCATGAAGGTGAAATGGTGAAAAAGTGGTTTGGATGCTATCATATGGTTTTGGGCATAGAGCATACCCACTTTTCCAATTCCATTGAAGGATAACCCTTGAGATATCAATGCAAGGGAGAAAGAGATCATTCTAAGGGTCATCCTAGGGGTTCAATATGATCTAATGAAGGTTTCACCACCAAGATTAGACTTGGAAAAGATAATTAAATTCAAATCCCTAATTGAATGTAAACTAACACTAGATGACCTAGAAATTGGTTGAAATGAAACAAAAAAATGTAAAACAAAATGTGTGCACGTGGAAATCCTAAAGGTGTCTAAATGGAGGTCTGAATTGCTAGAAATGTTTTATTATAGTTGAATAGGAATCATTCTCAAAGCTAGGTGAATCGATTCTATTTTTGGGAATCTGCATCGAAACAAGTTTTAGGCAAAAGGGTATAGGAATCTACAAAGTCTTGAAAAATGATTAGAATTAGGACTCATTCACTAGAAGTGGAAAGTCAATCCAATTAGGATTTTTTGAAGCTTCAAAATCTGATTTTTTACTCCTCAATATACTTTTCTTTTCCCGATTGGTTTTCGGATCCGAAACAACATTTTGTGACCTATAAATCTGAAACCTAGCCTTGCAAATCACACACAAAGGAGGGAAATTTTTTGGGGGGTTAGTGGATTGGGGTTTGCCTTGGTCAAATCCCTTATTGGAAATAAATCCTTGAAATGAAATCAAATGTGGAAGGATAATGATGAATACACAAGATATGATGCTACAGCTCACCAAACCCTAGCAATAAGGTGTTGCAAGTATACTTAAAATGGTTGCAATGGACGTGTTTCTTGAATACTACTTCATTTATGTTGATCTTCCTTGAAACACTTGCTTGAATAATAAAATATACATCACAATTTTTAGCACAATAACAAACACGAGACATCAAATCCTTGACATGATGATTGATGCTTGAAGAATGCTCTAAAACGTTGAATAATCTACCCTTGAATGCTCTCGAATGCTCTTGAATAATCTTGTGAACTCAAATTTTCTATAAGGATGCTCATTCAATTTTCTAGGTTAGAAATGAATGAAAGAAACTTGTATTTATACTCAATTATGCAATAATTCTTGAAATTACAACACTAAAAGATGACATTAGATCTTGGAGAATAAAATATTGCCAATATTTAAATAAATAAAAAATTTGAGCTAAATGGGACTCATTCACCGCCCTGGGCGAATGGGTCCCACCTAAGGGGACTCATTTGCCTAGAATGGTGAATGAGTCCCACCTTAGGAATTTGAGGTGGGTTTTCAAGATTTTGGTTTTTTAAATTCTTTTGTCAAGATTATCCTCAAAAATACACATAAATAATGCTTGTGGATGCAAAATGGGGCCAATTAAAGCATAATAGAGCTCATTTATTAATGATAATCCTAGAAAAGTGTGAAAGTGTGTTAGAACACTTTACAACACTTTGAAATAAGGCAAGATTAATGTTAAAAATAGGTTATTTAGGTGTGATTCATTAACATGACCTTAGAAAAGTGTGAAAGTTAGTTACAAAACTTCACAACACTTAATTAAGGTACCATTTAATCAATTTAGTTCACAAGGGACCAAGACCTAATCTGACTATGTTAGGCATATTACAACACTAAATCAAGGCCAAATTAAGAGGACCTTTTTCCTTCATTACATCTAGCCCCCACTTTAGTGAGAGGAGGAAATTGCTTCCAAATCATACTAAAGTATACCAAATGCCATAACGATCAAGGGGGGTTCAAATGTACCAATTTCAACAAGATAGGATAATCATGACCAATGGGGGTACACAAGCCGTTAGGACCAAGGTCCTATGGCAAACCAACATAAGTGCAAAGGAACACATATGAGAATGATAGAGAGCAACAACAAGGAAAAATTATGCACTATTAAAGATGAAAGAAAAGGAAAAATCAAAAATATTGGATCAAGCTTCAACCATTTTCCCATCATGATGCAGATCAGATCTAGGTTGTTTGTCTGGAAAATGCATACTCACTATGAGGGGATGGCACTTCAAGTTGTCCACCAAGTGAGAAGGCCTAAAAGGTGAGAAAAATACACCCATGGCCGATATGCACTCTCTCTCACACACACACAAGTGGTTATGGGGAAATTCATGCCTTGGTCGGGCTTCCCACTCAAGCCTTACCAAATATATACCTCCTGATAACTTTGATAAGGTGCCACACAAAAATAGTTCTCAAGCTTTATGAGACAAGCAAAAATTTGTATTCTTGGATCTCATGAACAAAATGATGGCTCCAAAAGCATGCAAGATTTTTTATGCAAGGTGGCCATATAACAACAAATAAAAAATTCAATATGGGAAATTTTCAAAGGAGTTTTTCTTAGTTCATGTGAGGTCCTTAACTTAGGGAAAATTGTGTCTAATGTCTTTGAGAGAGGACCGATCAAAGTATAAAATATTCACAACTTAGGGGATGTAGAGTGTCACATCAAGCCACTAAGAAGAATGTAATATACTAAGAGAGATCATGCTCCTGAAGGCCATCATACCAAATGTCATCCATAAAGTAGAAAAATGCATTGTATAAAGTAAGAAGACTGCACCATGAACCATGAAAAAGGAAAATGTAAAAGAATAATTCCAATGTATGGACCCCTTTAAAGGAATTGCTAAACACCATACTCTGATAAATTACTTTAAAGTAGCCAATGATAAATGCAAACAATAAAAAAGACATGAGAGCCAAATTAGAAAGCCCTATGCCAAGTCATATGTTTCCAAGTAAAGCTACATCATGTGAAAAAGAAAATAAACGATAGGGGTTTCCCCCAAAATAAATACAAAACACATAAGAAATCTATGGATTTGGGGTCAGTATGTTCTTGCTACAATGTTGTTTAAGAGAGATAGAACTGGAAGAATGACACAAAGAGAGCGAAAAAAAAAAAGAAAATCCTTTTGGTTCAACATGGAAGAAACATGAATGTCTCGATGCCTTGCATCATCCCCAAAAGGAAAACACAAGACAAAATGAAAAAGATAAAGAGAAAAAAGCTAGAGATTGATGACATAGAGAAGAATGAAGGTAAAATAGAGGAATGTCACAAAGAGAGAGAACGCCAAACAAAACAACACAAGGGATCAAATCACACATGCAATCAAATGAAATAAAAAGAAAAGGAAAAAAATAATAATGAAAAATACAAATAAGGTATAACCAATTCAACCTATGAGCAGGCCATACACCTCCCAATCTCAGTCTGTATAAGTGAAAGGTAGACAATGAACCTAGGGGATAATGAAAAATGAATTACTAGGACATGGATATCTACCTCTTTCCCCCACTGAGTGCAAGACAAGCGTGAGCCGAGGGAGGTGATGGGAAAGGTCATGTAATAGTGAGAATATAATGTTCTATAAATATTACATGACAAAGAGTAAAAAGGGAATATTCTATGCAATCACTCGATGGTAATCATTGTCAACGAAGTGAAATTTGGCCAATAATAATTTGAATTCTCGACACTCATTAGTACTATATTCAAGAGTTTTATGGTATTGACAATGTGGAACTTTTTCATCTTTAGGATATAGCACTAGTCTGTCTTTTATTGGTGGTAATATTATTAGCTATTTTTTCAAAATAAATTGTAGTTTCTTTTCACTTTCAGGTGGTGGACAAGGAAACTTTAATTTTTGTAACTTGAAAGGCCTCTTATACTTGTTAGATTCACCAAATTCTCAAGCTGAAGGTTGAGGAAGAGGACCTAAGGTGATCCTACCATCCTTGTCCTTGTTATGAATCATTGGTTATTCTTTAGGAAGAAGGAAATTCATATCGGGAGGGGAATTAAAGTTCACCATACCATCACTACAAAGCCTTAGGTATTCTTTAGGAAATATTATGTTGTGAGGGAGATATTGATATCCTAATCCTTTTGGGTTTTCGTTAATTGGTAGTTTCTCTAGGATTTAGTGGATCTCATGTTCACTTATTGTATCCCAACCCTGTTTACTCAAGTTTGCGAATCCTTTTACATATGTTTCTTCTAGATTGATTTGAGTATTTTTTACTTTGTGATCATAAACCAATTGAGTGTTTTCTTATTTAGAGGAACTAGATTCACCTATTGTAGGGAACTTGGATTAAACTTTTTTGTTAGGGTGTAAGTAACCAAACATCTCAAGGGGTGGTATGGTAGGAGGATTTTGTTGTTTCATGGATGGATAAAATGATGTGTAAGATTCAAGATTGTTAAGGAAATCATTTAGGAGCTTATTCATGTTGTCATCATCTTCTCCAATGATGTGAAAATCACAATGAGGAAATGGATAAGGAGTTGAAGGAGCATGAGTCAATTCAATGTCATTAAGGTCATGTACAAAAGCACAAGTTGACACATCCACTAGGGACTTCATGGACATCCAAAGCTTGATAAAAAAACATATCCATAATGAAAATTTTTGATTCTAAACTATGCAACAATATGAAATACAATTTTGAATTTAAGGAATGCACAAGATGGATGAATTTCGACTAAATTCAATGAATCAATGAAATAAAAGATATGTAAACTGAAACAAAAAGTAAATAATAGAAAATAGAAACTCAGGAACTAAATTATAAATGCTAGAAAATGCAATGCAAAATGTGTAGAGGGACTGATTCGCCTAGGGTGGAGAATGAATCCCAAGGATGATTTTTTTCAAAAATTTCAAAAAAAATCAATTGAATTTAATGCTTTTTATGTTTTATGACCTAGATATGAGATGGAAATGCATAATTTGAATGATTTTTAGTGAAATTGGGTGAAAAAATGCAATCTATATGATCTTTCACTAAAGTAAAATTTGAAACCCTAGAATGAAAATTAACAAATACAAATCCTAATGCAATGTTAATGTAGGGAAGATCTAGGATTAAAATTCACTCCAAACCAAAAATTTAGTGTTCTAAATGCATGTTCGCCAAAATAAAATGGTGAAAATGTGGTTTGGATGCTATCATATAGTTTTGGACATAGGGCATACCCACTTTTCCAATTTCATTCAATGATAACCCTTGAGATCTCAATGCAAGGGAGAAAAATATCCTATTGAGGGTTGTCCTAGGGTCTAAATATGATATAATGAAGAGTTCACCACCAATTTTAGACTTGGAAAAGATAATGAAATTAAAATCATTAATTGAATGCAAAGTAACACTAAATGACCTAGAAAGTAGTAGAGATGAATTTTTTTTTGTAAAATAAAATGTGTGCACCTTCAAATCCTGAAGGTTGCTAAATGGAGGTCCAAATTGCTAGAAATTCTACTATTATGGCTCACTAGGACTCATTTTCCATGTTGGGAATATTAGTCTTGTTTTTGGAAAACTATGTTGGAATAGGTTTCAGGCTAAAGGGTATCAGAATCTACAAAGTCCTAAAAACTTATTGGAATTGGGACACATTTGCAAGAAGTTTTGAATTAGTCTAGTTAGGATGTTTAGAAGCTTCAAAAGTTGATTCTATACTCCTCAGTCTGCTCTGCTCTTCTTGATTGGTTTTTGGATTTGAAACAACACTTTTTGATCTGGAGATGATCTCCAAGGCTCTTCAACACTTGATGAAAAATTTCACAACTTTGGATGTTTTACAACACTTCTCCAATCTTTATCCTTAGGAAATTTGCAACCTAGCCCAGTGAATCACATACAAAGGAGAAAGAAAAATGTTGGGGGTTAGTGGATAGGGGTTTTCCTTAGTCAAATATGGAAGGATATGATGAATGAACATGATATGATGTTATATCTCACCAAACCATAGAAATAAGGTGGTACAAGTATGCTTGAAATGGTTGCAATGGATGTGGTTCTTAATTATTTCTTGCTTGATATTGATATTTCTTGAAACACTTGCTTGAATCATAAACTCTACATCATAATTATTTTTGATTAGAGGTAAATAGGTTTTGATGGGGACCTAAAACCCTTTACAAAAAAAAATAATTGAAGTGAAAGATAACTAAAGAAAGCATACAACATCCAAAACACAACAAACCATCACCATGATAGCAACTGATAAGGAAGGACAAAAATTAGTAGCACTACATATTCTTCAAGATATCAAAAAATTCCATGTTGCTCTCCATAGTCTTCTAATAATCATCCTTGAATTCAAACATATCTTTATTAGGGACCCAACCAACATCTTGGTCTTATTGCATGTTCTAGCACCGAGCCCAACCACATTTACCTCACTAATCAAAACATTATGCGACCCAACATCTTTGTCAGTTGATACCTCCTCCTACACTTGTCTTTCACCGACACCAACATCCTCACCAAGAGAAACCTCCATACATTTCTTGGTCATTCCAATAGGATACAAAATTACCTTAGACTCAAAATTCACAATAGATTTAGTTTCATCCCTGAACTTCTCCAATTTCACACTAATCCTTTCCATTTGATCTTCGAGGGTCAAAATGCATTGTTCAAATATCTACTTCATCTTCAACATTTCCTCAAAAACAATATTCAACAAATCAAATAGCTCATCAACCTGATTTTGAATTGAAGACTCATCCAATTTACTCACCACACCCCTTACCCTTATCATTAGTCATGTTGAGCTCATGAAAAACCCATTTAAACAATTTAAATAGAGAAATGGAGCCCTCCTTATCCATCCCCAACAAAATGGGCACATCCTCACGGTCAAAGATAAAAACATGCTTACCCTCAACATCACCCTCGTGAGAAGAACTAATCTTATCCTAGCTCACAAAAACATCCTTACATTTACCTCTAACCACCAACATTTGAATATTTTGAATAGAGTGTAGAGAAGGGGCGTTCGCTACTCACGAGTTCTCTTCACTCAAAGAGCCTCATCAAGAGAAATTCCCTAAACTACCTCAAGGAACAATGGTGAGAGTCCTAGAATCAGGAAGAGTAGGTCATAGAGATTCTCTAGACAAAATAACAAGCTCTTGGCCAAAGGACAACAATGCGGAATATGGATGACAATGTAGTGTTCTGGCATCCCAGAGGTGTGTTGGCATCTTGTATAGACTAGAAAATGATTTTATCACATAGAATGGATAAATGACTACTTCTACTTTGATTGCTAAGAACTTATAGAATGCAAAAACGTAACAAAATGTAGTAGAACTGAAATAAAGTGAAATAGAGATTATAAAGATAAGGAGAAGAAAGGAATAGAAAATAAATACTTACAACCACACAAGTGATGAAGCCTCCAACATGTGAATATCTTCAATACCTGCATGCATGATATTTGGAGAAAGTGTTGGGGTTGTATAGGGGTTTTCCTTAGTCAAACCCCCATTTTGGTGTTCCCACCTCCATAGACAGGAAAATTTGGAAAGGATTGTAAACAAAATAAATGGAGAATGTGGTGAAAGTAAAACACACTTCAGAGTAGAACTCGCACCACAAAGTAAGAGTGATAAAAGAAAACCCCACTTGAGGAGGAGAGCCCATATCACAAAAGAGGTGATAAAATAAATCCTCACTCAAGGAGGAGAACTCGCATCATGAAGTAAGTATGCAATGGATAAAGGATATGGAATCTCAAGATTCTCACAAGCATAAGGCAAGGGATAGAGATGCGAGAGCCAAGAGAGCTACAAATATTTTTCTAAGAGAAGTTGAAAGAGATTGAAGCTACTGTAATAAGGTGTATGGAGCTAAGGGTTGGAATGGGGCTAGAGAAATTCCAAAGTGAAGCTAGAAGCAAAAGAAGAGTCATCCAGACTTGGAAGAATCAATAGAATGGAAAATATAACACTAAAAGAGAGAATAAGAGGGAATAGAATCTTCTTGGGTAGTTACAAGGCGTCTTGAGTCGTTGCCATCAAAAAAAGGTGAGGACAAGTGGAAAACATGCTAAAAAATGGTCATTTGAACTTTGAAATGTTTTATGACACTAGAGTGACACATAGGCATCTTTGCAATGCGCTAGTGTCTAAACACATCATGCTATAGAACAATGGAAATAGGAAGAGCAAAAATTTTAACACAAAGCTAACTCATGGGGGTAGCTGCTGAAAAGGGGTGCTAGAGCATCCTGAGAGGAAAAAGGTTGATGAAAGGGCAAAAATGAGCCTACTCAAGATGCTAAGGGAGTGGACACTAAAGTGAATACAATAATGCACATGAAATTGTGAGGCATGCAATTTTATGACTTTACATAGAGTTAGCAATGTCCTCAGCTACAAACCTCATATTTTGCATCTCCAAGTCCACACTCAGAGAATATAGAGCATCCTAACCACCATCCAAATTTATGGGAGAAGAAATTGCATCTCCATCACCTAGCTAGAAGACCTAAAAGCCAATTTCTTATCGATTTCCTCGTTCAAACTCTTCTTTCTCTTCGTCCCCAAAATAGGGGGTGACGAAGACACATCTTGAACAATTTCAATCCTATCCTTCAAGATAGTACAAGGAGTGATAGGCTTATTTTTACTCAATTTTTTAGTAGCCTCCTCTTCACTATAGGTCTCATAATCCTTCTAGTTATGAACTGAATCCCCTTTACTAGGCTTTCCCACAAGTTGCGAGATCACTTCCATGGTAGCCTAAGAATTCAGGACATAATCCTCATCCTCCTCTGTATCAGACTCCAAAATTTTTTTGTTCTTTTGCCATTTTATTATACTCACTGACTCCTCTTCTGAAATAGTTTCATATTCCAAAAATGAATTCTATTGCTTACCCTTGGGAGTGATAGAAGTTGGTTTAGAGACCTAAAAGACTTTAGCATAATCCAAAATTAGCAAAATAAGACCAACATGTAACACTAGATTCTTATGGTCCCTTTTAGGATCCTTCAAACCATACTCCAAAGAATCCAAGAGATAAAAAGGAAAGGAAAATTTCTTCTTATGGTAAAAATGATTCAAGAGAAAAAAATGATAAGAATTAACCACAAAAAATGGACCTTCAAGAGTAATGTACCTCATTAATTCCTTAACAACATCCCCAAAAGTGCTTGATCAAACTGTGTTGGTACCCACCACTCTTGGCCTGCTTTAGCTCTTGTTCTTCATTCCCGTTGAACAAAAGTGGTATGGCCGCCTTAGATTATTTATTATCTATGTAAACCTTCATGCCTTTTGTAGAGAGACCGATGATCTTCATAATGAAATCCTCATTCACATCAAATTTTGTGCCACCCGATTTCAGAACCCTATTATTCCAACCTTTGACAAACAAGATCATGGCTTGTGAGTTATTTCCATGCAGCCTCTTCCAATTATGGTGTAATCCCACCTTTCTATAGTATATGCCGCACCTCCTTTTTCTTAATATCATCATAGGAGAAAGGCTCCACTATATTTATGTTGCCTCCTATGGCCCCAAAATTTGTAGAACTTAGAAGCTTGAGAAATTTGCAAATAGTTAAGAGAAACCTCGAGAAGGAGAGCCAAAAAATGCCCACAATCCATGTGGTAGTGACATTATGGTAGAGAGAAATAATGATCCTAGCACACCACTCCATAAAAAGAGCACACAACGTACCATTAGCCCAATGAAAATCCAACTCACCATCACTCCAAATAATTAACTGTCACTTGATTATAGTAATGCAAGCCCAAAACATAATGAAGCCACCACCTGAGTTAGAAATTTTGATAATCATGATTTAGACAAGATATGGCCTCAATTTATATGGGTTCATCCACATCCCACTCCCTAGAACCACTAATGCTAAGGCTAGAAAAAGCATCAGCTAATCCATTCCCTTCCCTAAGAATATGAGAGATATAACATTCATTGAAGGAGTTTAGGATTTCAATAGCATCCATGATAATGGGTTCAATGCTCCCTAAGGGGACATAAGAATTCTTTAGATTGTTCATAATATTAAGAGTCTCCCTCAATCCAAACCTTCTTATAACCTTTAGATTGATCCATCTTCAAGCCATGATAACATCACAATTGTTAGCACAATAACAAACATGATATATAGAATCCTTGACATGATGATTGATGCTTGAAGAATGCTCTAAAATGCTGAATAATATGCCCTTGAATTCTCTTGAATACTCTTGTGAACTCAAATTTTCTAAAGGATTCTCATTCAATTTGCTAGGTTAGAAATGAATAAAAGAAACTGGCATTGGATCTTGGAGAATAAAATCTTGCCAAAGATTTAAATTAAATTTGTTTTTGAGCTAAATGGGACTCATTCACCTAGAATGGTGAATGAGTCCCACCTTAGGAATTTGAGGTGAGTTTTTGGGATTTTGGTGTTTTAAATGATTTTGTCAAGATTATCCTAAAAAATATACATAAATAAGGCTTGTGGATGAAAAATGGGGCCAATTAAAGAATAATAAAAACTAATTATTAATGATAAGCCTAGAAAAGTGTTAAAGTGTGTTACAAAACTTTACAAATCTTTCTTTTAATGAATAGACACTAATATATATTAATTATAAAGATCAAAATACATATCCACAAAAAAAGGGTGGGTGGTAAGAAGGCACACCCCGAGAGTCACATGAGCCTAGCCCAGAAAACCAAGTTCTTCCCCATACATCAACGGGGTTTAAAGTGACATCAGGAGGAGGACCCCAACCATCATCAACATCTTTATATTTATCTTTGTCTCTGTGTCGGGGTGAGATTACAAGTGCCAAATGTAGAAATGTTTTACCAAATCTGGCCAACTAGAGCCATTAGCAGGAGTACTATCAAAGAGCCACCTGGAACCACCATCGTAGCTCCCCACCACTCCTCCAGAGGGCCACCCCTAGCCAGCCTGTGGAGGAGAATGAAACCACTAAGGATGGTGGGAACCATACTGAAGAGGAGGTTGAGAGTGGGGGTGAGTAGAGCCACTCTATTTTTGGCCCTGAGAGGGTGATCGACCACGGGAGAAAGTGGGTGAAGCGGGCACTCGAGCCATAGTACAACAATAATTTCCCCAATGATACAAAAACACCTGAAGGTGAGCCACATCAAGTGGAACCTTGTTTCTTGAACTTGTATCTATAAGATAACATTAGAGCAAATAGTATCTTTATAATATAAAATCATTTTGATCAATTTGGGTATTAGAAAATATGTAGGCATTTCTATCTTTCCAAATATTGAAGAGGATCTCCACCCTCAAAGTGTGCCAAATCTAGGTATACTTAGCACAAAGTCTGGGTGAATCTCCCAGCAAAACCATATGCCAAGAGAAGGGCTCTAATCTGAAAAGCCAAAATAAGTCATGGATCCAATTCCAAAATTCTTGAGCTTTGGTACAAAACTAGAAGAGATGCTTAAAAGACTCAGCTATCCCACAAAAAGGGCACCGAGGGTCCTAGACCCCCAAGTGAGCAACCCGAGACCCCATAGGAAAGCCTTGGAAAAGAATACACCAAGAAAATTTGGAAAGTTTTGACTCAATACTTTTAGACCAAGTGGTCAGAAATGTTCTTTTCCATACATGAGTAGAAGATTGAAGAAGCCACCTCTGGTTCAGATTTTCAATCATCAAAAAATATGGTGAAAGCCACATATAAGCAAGCCCAGTCTTGTAATTCCTGAAAGGGTTGTTTAGGTACCACTTCCAGTCCTTCCACTAGGGCTTGGACCCATGAATTCCAAATTTATGAAGAATGTCTACATGAATAGCATTCACCAAACCATTATAATTTTCATAGTCCTAGTTTTGAAGGCTCTAGAGAGCACAAAAATCTTCCCACAACATAATGTGCATTGTGGGTCTATGAAACACATGTTGTAAAGTTTGAATTCCTTTCTTGTGGAGCCTAAGCACCTAAATTGAAGGTGACTTGGTCAATGGATGACCATTACTAGAAAAGAGAGGTGACCACCAGATATTTTGTTGATTGAGCAAAAATCCATCACAAAAACTAGAGTCAGCTCGAAGGAGCCAAGGCTTAACTACTTCATCTCTAGTAAGGGCTCTAATTATACATTTCATATGTAAGGCCATCCCCTATTGTTGGGTGGAAAGAAGACCAAGACCTCCAGAGTATTTTGGAAGGAAAAAAGACTCCTAGGAGATGCCCAAAGAAAATCTCGAAGCATCTATTCAAGATTATCATAAGTAGCTTTCGAAGGATCCCAATAGGAGGAATAATACACATGGGTAGCCACCAAAATCTTAGAGCACACTTGGAATTTTTCAGCCAGAGAAAGAGGCTTGGTAATCTAAAAGGAAATATTTTTCTCAATTGTAGAGAGAATAGTTTGGCACAACTAAGTTGGAGAGGCTTGAAAGGTAGAGGGAATGCCTAGAAAATAAAAATATTTCCCTTGGCCCAATCTATTTCCAATAGTAGTGCTAAAACTAGTGAGGATTGGGCATAATAGACTGCCTGTAACACAAATTTTTGTGCCATTGGATGGTAAAGTTAGATGCAAGAAAAAATGTGTTAAGACATTCCAGAGCATATTTAATATTGTCTTCTTCCTCCAAAAGGGTGAGGAAAGAGTCATCAACAAAATGACCATTAACAAGATGAGCCTCGGAGTTAGGCAAGGCAATGCCTTTCACACACTGTTGAGAAACCACATTAGCTAGCAAGTAGCCAAAGACTTTGACAACAAGAACATAAAGAGGATCAAGCGGGCATCCTTACCAATGGAGTAAAATAAACCAAATATAGAAGATTGTCAGCCATTAATGGTGATACATCTAGAGGATTTTGAGAAAATAATTTTGAAAACCTAAATAAAGTTAGGCCTAAACCCAAGGGCTTCCAACATGGCCAGAATAAAAGGCCACTCAATGCAGTCATAGGCTTTAGCAAAGTCAATTTTGAGAAAAATAACTCTCTAAGCTGAATGCCAGGCCCACTCCATACCTTCCCAAATAGTAATATTGTTGTCTAGAATAAATCTGGATTTGATAAACCCAATTTTCTTTGGATGCACAATCTGAGGAAAAATATGGTGGATCTTTAGAGCCAAAGCCTTAGCTATGATTTTGTAAGAGACATTGAGAAGCGTGATAGGTCGCTAGTTGCAGATATCCTCGAGATCTCTAAGATTAGGTATGAACTTAATATTTCCTTTATTAATTATATTTCCCAAGGTTTTGGAATGAAAAGCCTCGAGGTAGACTTTATGTAAGTCTTGCTCAATGCAGTCCCAAAGGGCCCTGCAAAATTCACAAGGGAAACCATCAACCCCCGAGGTCTTGTTATCAGCCATGGAGTGAATGGCTTCCTTCAAGTCTTCAACAGTCAATAATTTCTCACAAACAAATTTCTAGGTTGTAGATAGTCTATTTGGAAAAATAGCGAGACATTCTTGAAGGGCTTGTTGTCGCTCAGGCGTATACTCCTAAGGAGTGAATGCAGACACTGAAAATTGGTCTAGGACTCCGAGTACCACTTTTGACATAATTTTCTAATGTCCATGGTCATGATTAAATAATTTTAATTATTTAATTATTTCCTAACCACATATTTCTTCTATTAATTAAATAACCTTTTAATTATTTGATTAATTAAAAATATTATATTTATTTAATTATGTCGCTAGCTAATTAATTATCTTTCTTAATTAAATAATTTATTATTTAGTTAACCCCTTTGTCATATTTCAACTATAATTAAATATTCCTTATTTAATTATTCAATTAATCTTTTCAACAATCAATTAAATAAATTATCATTATTTATTTAATCAAATATTTCAATTTCGAATGTTGAATTAAATTAAAATCTAATTCATAATTAATTTTTTTTGTCACATTCTTCTATCGTCTAGTTATCTAATTATTCACTCACCATCTGACTCGAGATCTATTTAAATCTGTTAGTTATCTTCAGATTCAATATCTGATCATCTCTATGAAAGGACTCTCTGTCACAACCAGACACTTAACTAGTTCTAACTCATATGCATGAATGTGTTTATTAATTAAATATATTTATCTAATTAATTAATTCATGTGTGCATTCGAACAGATTATTCTTCGAGTTCTAACTTTTTCTATTTCATTCAAAGTCTATTTATTCTATTTTCGAAGACTCTCAACTAAAGATTAAATTGTTTATTTAATCCGGAACTCGTGTTCTTTCTATTTTTGAATAGTCTTGACACAAGATTAAGTTATTTTTCTAATTTAATCTCTATCATGTAGGAATTTCCTAACTCACGTTCTAACTGACACATAACTCACATCACATGATATTCATCAATCTCAATCGTTGATCTCTCTTTCAAATCTGAGTCAATCATTCGAAAACCCAAAATCTATAAATTGACCTGTCATTATCATTATTCTTCCTCCCAAAATCAACACTTTTGAGAATAACCTATTATCTTTGATATTTTTCCTAGAAAATACATCCAGGTTATGCTTGCATCAATACTAAAAAATCTAAGGGAAAGAATATCGATAGGGAAAAATGAAGGACAATCAAGATAATTCGAAGAGGTGGACTGATATTCAGTGAGATTGTTTAATTATCATTTTTATTATTTTAGTTCATTTAATTCATTCTTAGTTGTTTGATTTAGATTAATATTTGTTAGATTAGATTTAACCGTCTATCTATGCAGCAAACCATTTTATCTATGTCACATCTAGTGAACCCAATGTGAACTAGGCTTCAAATTTCGTGACATCTTTTCATCTTTCCATTTTTTGTTTTACAGGAATCACATGACAAACAACAATTGGTTGAAGAAACGATGCATCTATTCTCACAAACCACATCTGATACATCTTGTGATGCATTTGACAAAACAAACCGCATCCATGACATTTTTCATTGCATCTAACTGTCAAAAATTTTCACCACATCCAACTGTCAACGCCACACCACATCTGACTATCAACATCGCACCACATCTGTAAGTTTAAAAGTTGCATCTTCCTGGTAAAATTTATTTTCATTTTTTATTAACTTTCATATTTTTGCGATTTGATTTTTAGGTTTTTTCTTGTTTTGTTTTCATTAATGTTTTGTTTGCATTTGTGTTTGGGGGATAACTTAGTTTTTGCAGGAAGAAGCATACAAGACCAAAATAAAAAACAAAAACATCTTCTTTTCTTCAGGACGAAAGTTGAAGACACAAAGGAAATTACTAATCAGTTGTTTGCAAGACCTTATGAAGACACTGATTTTTTTATTTTATTTTATAATATTTCGTGTGTAGTTAAAAAATTGTCATTTGGGTTTAAAAATTAACCAGTGTTTTTTGTGTCTATTCATGTTACTTTAGAACCCCATGATTTGGTATATCAAAGTATGATCTCCCCTTATGCATTCGTGCAATCCTGGGTGTAAGAGAAATAGTTACTAACTCTAGAACTTGGGTCTGTCTTGGTGGGAAAAATTACTCACCCCAAGATGACTTAGACTGGTAACATGCTTTAGCCAGTGAATTCCACCCGGTATATAAAAGTGGATTTTTGGGTGAAACCCCAGAAATCACACTCACTGTTCCGATGAGAAGGGATGAAATGGTCTCTCGCCATACTGGATGGTGCCCAATGAAAAAAATTCCCTTACTAGAAGTGATGTTGTAGTTTTTCCAAAATCCTTTCTATTTGTTGGTGCAACAAGTTTGGACCCGTGAAGCCATCTTACATATTTACGGTTCATGTGTGGAGATAATATGTATGCCATGGGAGTTGCATGGGTACAATAGCTTGGCTACCCCATATAAGTGAGTGTTATGGAGGGGAGCCAGTGGGATCAAGCTACTAGTCATCCGCCTTGAATATGCGTAGCTAGATTTATCCAAGTAAGAACTCAGTAAATTTTGTCCAACAAAGCCTAGGGTGTAATTTTTCTCTGATTTTAATAGATCCATCACATCAAACTAAAAACACATTGTATTCTGTGATTTTTTTTGCTATATTCATCAAACAAATTGATTATCAAATGGAGTTAGTCGAAATACCATCTTCATAAAACCACAATTGTCAAATAGAGTCACAACTATTGGTTTTAGAACTGCATCTGTCTTAAATAGTCACAACTATTAGGTTAAATGCTGCATGTTTCTATCAATAGTTTTTAGTTTTTCATAATCTAGTTTATGAGTTGCAACTATTATTTTTGAGTTGCATGTGTATCTACGAGCAACAATTATCAAACAAAAAGCCACAAGTGTCTATCAATAGTTTTAGATTCACAAAGTCCATATTGTGAGTCACATCTGATAAAATGAGTCACATCTGCCATACAGTAAACTACATCTACCATACATTTGAAACTTGTTTTAGTCAAATCACCACATCTGCAACTTAAACCGCATCTGTCAAAAATATCAACACATCTAATAGGTGAACCGTATTTGACTGTCAACAAAAAACTTTGAAAATTAAAAATTGAGTCCAAAAGCATAACTTTCTTTTTCGCTTTTGTTTCTAAAGATCAACCTTGGACAAAAACTGGAAAAACATTGCTCAAAAAAATGTTGCATTATTAGGTGCCATATACATCCTGGTCATAGTCATCCTAGGCTACAAGAATTTAGACACTTCCTATGAAATTTAATATCGTAGAATAGAATAAATCTCCTCGTCATTGGATATGTTCATGCTCTGATTTGTCACTATCATTTGAACCTAGTCACTATTATCCTATTTGTGAATCTTTCCAGCTCAACAGTCTAGTTTGGGAAATTCACCTTGTCAACTATCTTTGTCCTACAATCAGGTTCCTTGGTTAACTCAAATCATTGCTTGGATTTATTCTATAGGTGGTAGGTTATACCCATGTTAGAATCACTTACCCTCATATTCTACTCAATATTTTCAATACTATCCATCCTAGTATGCATCATCCTAGCATAAAAATAATTTTAGATATTCCTTATTTGCCAGAAAAATAACAAAAAAATAGCAGCATTCATTCATTATATCTAAAAAATCTAAAAAACATAGACTAAAAATGATATCATTTATAGACATAATTCCATATCATTTGCATTACCTTCCACCACCACGTCTTTTGTTCACCTTGATATGCTTGCTAGTCAAATTGAATACCAATTACTTTGCATGGGTCAATACCAACAAGCCATAGACTTCAAAAGAAAATTTATCCACTCCAAATTCCAATCAACCTCAACCCATGCTCAACTAACCACACATCCCTCTTATCAACAACCCATAAACTCTAGTCTTCCATCCATCTACCCTTATTATCAAGATTCCCTTAGCACAATCCATGCCATTAATCCACAAAAAAATCCATTAATCACCCTTACCTTAACCTTGACAAGGAAAACCAACCTCCCACTATTCTATTCCAAGCCTCCACACCCTATCCTAGTACATCATATATCAACCCGTTCCAAGCCTCCACTTCCTATCCTAGTCCATCATCCACTAATCCATTCCTCTCCCCTCCATCCCAGCCTACATTTAGTCATGAAAATGTGTTTGGTCATGGTCTCCAAAATCATCTCCCATTGCCTAAACTTGAGGATACATGTCAAATGGAAAGTCCAAAGCATGACATCATGGATTCACCTTCATTTCAAGATGAAAGTAGTCCATCTCACGAAGCTATCTTTAAGTCTATCCAAGAAGTCCTAGATAATCAAGGCATCCAAAATACACCTATCCTTGATCAAGATTCCCTTTCCAACCATATCATTCAAGACAAACACATATTTGATCAAGACACTGCCATTGATCAAGGAATCCAAAATGATCCACTCATCGACCTTTATGCCATTCATGATAAAAAATGTGAAGTCGATCCTACCCAAACTCCCAACACCATCATTTCCCAAAATGAGACACTTGCCTCTATGGGAAACATAGATGATCACACTCTAGAACATGAGTCTCCTACTCTAGACATATTTGCAAATGATCAAGGTATAGCTGAATTCACTAGACTCTATGAAAATGACCATAAAGAAGGTTTCTACATCAACTTGGAAGCATCGATATCTTTTGAAGAACCATCAGAATCTAATGTTTCACAAAATCAAACCAAATATGTTAATCATAAATATATCCAACATGTCAATGAAGCTACAACATTTTATCAGCGAGGATTATCTATCTTTTTCAGAGCAGGATTTCTTATAGAAGAGAAGATTCAAAGTAACACTATCTACATACACAATGATGGGCTAGCATCTTGTTTTCAAAAAAAAAAAATACCCCATTGCAAACAAAATATGTCAGAATATGCAGTATCAAGGAAAAGGACTAGGCCTACATGAGCAAGGAATTCTAGAACCAGTACAGTGTCCAACAAATTTTAGACATTAGGGTCTTGACTATTCTTTGATTAGAAAATCAAATGATGTTAGTGATACCTCCTTGATATTGGGGGTAGCTTTATCCAATACAAACATCAAAATGGGGGCCATGAGTAGTTCTTACCATAAGATTTCTGCCAAGACTCCTTCCATCCACACCATAAACCATCATTCCAACATGAATAAATCGACTATTTGGAACCAACAAAAATAAATTTATTACAAATCCAAAGTTCAAAATCAAATTTCAAAGGCCACCAAATCATTCAAAAATATGAGTGGACAAATGAAGTTAAAATGGATCCCAAAGAAAAATGGATTAACCAAAGAAAATATTTCAAATCCAAAAGTCAATCAAAATGTGGTGCCACAAGAAAAGAGGTATCCCACAGATAATAAATTTCCACCTCAATGGTAATCAAACAAGACATATAAAAGTGTTAGTTCCAAACGCTATCCCAATAAAAATTCAAAACTCCATCATCCAACATCCCAAGTTTGGAAAATAAAAAGTGATTCATCTAAACTTCTAAACAATCCCCCCACATCTACCATCATCTGTCATAATCCAACATCTTGTCTAAAGTCCAAAAATCCCATGTCACATATCCGTCGCATCTTGGCACCAACTCTTTAAATTGTAAGGACTCTAATGGCACTCTATCATGATGTGTTTATTCTGATAAGGCCAACTCTAGTATCAACAAGGGTCACAATGGCATCGATCAGTTATATGCAAGTGTTATGATCCTAACAAGACAACTACTTCATAAAGGTCATTATTGGCATATCATGGCACCAATCTCTACATCAACACCATCAATGGATTCAACACAGTCAATGATCATCTAAAGTATCGAGGCAATCCATAAAATACTAAAAAAAAAGAAAAAAAGAAAAATTGTTACCCTGATGAAAACCTGGCAAACAGGCATCTTGGTGACACCAAAAAAATTAGAAAATAGTAAAGAGAAAAGTTTCTTCCAACAGTGAAAACCATTTTTATGGCACTTTGGATAAGTACCATGATGAAAACCTGGAAAATAGGTGTCATGTGTAAGAGCAAATATCTATGTCGATCTTTACACTTGGGGGAAATTTGTCTCATCTCCCATGCCTTCCTCATGACATTTCCATCCATCTATTTAATCCATATCATTTCCCTCCATTTTCCCACCTATTTTGATCTTGATAAGGACTAGGGTACAAACTAAATCATGCTTTTGGAAAACCCTTGACATGACTATCCTTTGGTCATACACTATCCATTAAACATCATGTCATTACCTTCATAGCTTCATTATCCCTATGCGACATTTTCCTTGGAGACCAAATGATAATTCTCTCAGCCAATAATCCTCATGACTCCTATTTTTTACCAAAAATCAATCCATTATCCTTTATACCTATTACATGCCTTGGTTTTCCCTTGTCAACCATCTAAGGATTTTAGTCCAACATCCTTCCATCATCCCATCTAGTCCTATCCAAGTCATTCCAAATGCAACAAGCCCAATCCATACAATCTTGTTAGGAATTTTAATGCATCATCCAAAACATTCATTGTCTTTTTTTCTCACCTTGTTGCAAGCCTTGATCCTTAAGTCACATTATTGTCATCCTCACATTGTTTCGGGATGTTTGCTTCCCAAGTCAAACAATGTTGTCATCATCATCACCTGGTAATTGGTTTTCAGCTTGACTAAGAGCAAGATCATGGTTGTCCTTGGATTCTTGTGTGTAGGCATCATTTACATGCATTTGTCACGATCATCATAAAATGTCCTACAAACTCCAAAAACATTAGAAAATGTCATGAAAAAATCCAAAAACATAAAAAAACTCCAAAAAGAAAAAAAATTAAAACATGTCAGAAAATCCCAAAAATAGAGTCAGGACGGTCATGTTAAGTCAGTCATGGACATAGCTGAACTATGTTTCCTCTACGACTGGATGTAGGCAAGACCATTAGTCAATGTGCCTCCGAGGCATTAGGTCTGTCTGTCCTCTCGAGGGGGCATACCAATACCTCCTTGTCATCCTTCCTCACCCTACTTTCATTGGGGCATATCTTTTTTTCAATTTCTTTGACACAATGCGATCAAAAACATTGTATCAAAGAGGGACAAACTGTAGACACTGAAAAATTGGTCTAGGCCTGCGAGTACCACTTTCGACATAGTCTTATAGTGTCCATGGTCATGATTAAATAATGTTAATTATTTAATTATTTCCTAACCACATATTTCTTCTATTAATTAAATAACCTTCCAATTATTTGATTAATTAATTATGACCCTTATTCAACTTTGAATAATGGCTTAGAGAATGTGAGGCAGCTCAAAAATTAGTTGGGTTCCTTCTTTGATTTTTTAATGCCAGGAGAGGAGTGTGTAACACGGAGGGCCCAAAAAAACTCCTTAGAGGCACGATCGCTAATTTTTAACCAGTACAATCTAGCTTTGATTTATGTACCTCTACCAGCATAATTGTCTACAACTTTATTTTTGTGTATTAACTCCACTAGCATGAATTTCAATAATGGGGAGAAAATATTAGCCACCTCAGCCTCAGTAGCTAAGCACAGGTCAACTTTGGTAGCCTCATAAGACTATTAACAAAAAATGGCTAGTTGGCACCCATATATGCACAAAACTCTAGTTGTGTGAGTGATATCATCATTCCACCAATTTATATAGCATTTATTGTGTGGTGGCCTACACTCTAAATTATAGACCCTACGAATGTGGGCCAACATGGGCTGAGGACAAAGTAGAGATGTGTTAAAAAAATTGAGTTTTGTAGGCATGAGGCTATCTTGTCTCCCATTCAATGCAAAAAGAAATGGGGGAATGATCTGACAATGTCACATCCACTAGCAGCTTAACCAGGAGTGAAGAGTTGTCAAAAGAAAAGAAATATTGAGCCAAGATCATAACATGATCAAGGCACTTAAATATCCTATTAGAGCCATCCTTGAAATTACACCAAGTGTGCTAGAGGGAATGAGAATGGGGGTGACCAATATTGGGATCAAAGAACCCCAATTTATTACGCATGTAAAACTGCACCTATTGTTTTCTAGTTTCCCATCTAAATGGAAGAGTGCCATATTTATCATACACCATCTCAACCATATTGAAATCCCCACACAACAACCAAGTAGAAACTGGAAATGAATCAATAATCCAATGCTAAAGCAAAGAGTGTTCCACAATATCATTAGAGGCATAAACATTAATAATCCCAAAATAGTGATTATCAATGTTAAGGAGGATCTAGATGAGCCAATGGCTGGGGTCATACCCATGGTCAACCACACAATCATGCCACCATGGGGAAAAAAGAGTGATAGCTCTACCACGTCTAGCTTCATGAGTAGTACAAAACATATAACTAGCTGGCCAAATAGAATGACAAGTCGATGCAAGCAAAAAAATAGAAATATTAACTTCTTGGAGACAAATAACTTCAATACCAACATACTTCTACAAAGTATCCTTAACATAATACTTCCTAGAGAGGTCTTTTAGACCTCGAACATTCCATGAGAGGAAATTCATGAAAGAAACTCCTTTATATCATCAAAGTCTAGCTCCTCCTCATTTAGATTAGAGAAGCGATTCTACAAAACTTCTAGTGGAACTGACCCAATTTGAATATTCAGAGAAGAGATTCTCCATTTTTCTTGCACATAATCTCCTTCTTCTAATGGACGAGAAGGACTGTGAGACCACCCTTGAGCTCCTAACTTGAGAGGAGGTAAATTCAATTGTGCTAACATAACGACAATAGGTTGAGACATAGTCATTAGCTCGGGACACACCGAAATGTTTCCAACCTCGATTGGGGCCTCTTTCCCCTTTGTCGAAGGGTTTGAAGCATCTTTAGCTGGCTCAGGGACTTTGGAAACCATCCTAGAGCCACTGGACTTATGCTTATGATTCATAACTGTGGTCCATTTCTCATCAAATTTGGCATCAAAATTATCCTCCTCACAGGTATTTTCGGATTCCCACAGAGGAGAAGGAGTACAAGGAACTACCAAAGGGTAGTCCTTGATATTGTGGTTTGTGGAATGACATCTATAACACGTGTTCAAAATATTAAATTAAGTGACCTTCTGGGTATGACAAAGAGCTCCAATTTAAATGTCAATGAAGTCCTTCAAATATTGTGAAAGGTCCACTTCAACATAAACCCATTTATGGGTTCAGGCCTAGAAAAACCTATCAGCCTCAATAGATATGACCTTACCTAGAGAGGATGTAATATGACTCAAAAAATGCACATAGGGCAAGGGAAATATTGGAAACTCAATCAAGAATAGAACCTGAAACTTGGTGGCATCTGAGACAACAAGTTCTCAGGTCCATGACTAGAAAACCAATAGGAAGACCCTACATACTAGGGCCCATGATTTAGGATTACCTAAACATGGTTGACCTCCGTAGAGTGGAAAAAAGAAAGCATTGGTTAAATTTTGGACCATATCAAGACGGACCCCATGAGGTACCTAGGCCTTGTGGACCCATTCTTTAAGAATAATTTAAGGTGGAGGCCTCCCAACAAAATACCCAACAAGAGTAGGTTGCTCAAGCCATTGACAAGTAGAATCAAATTCAAGAAATGGTAAAACCACATCAGTTGGGGAGTCAAAAGACTCACCTTGTGAAACACTTTCAGAAAAAAATTATGGGGTCGTTTTATTGGAGGAAGAGCCATTGATAAAATTCATCGAATTGCCAAAACCAACAAGAACTGATCGGTTAGAGCTGGTTGAAGGCATATTAAAATGAAAAAACCACACTAAATGCAGTCGTACAGATAGGAAAAGAGAAAAATCTTGTACCAATGGCACAGTATGATGCAAGAGGGGCCAAAGCTAATAAAAAACACAAGAAATCCCTAGTAGAGCTCATACACCCTCTTGGTTATTCCTTTCATTGTTCAACTTTACAACACTTTGAAATAAGGAGAGATTAACGTTTAAAATAGGTTATTTAGGTGTGAATCATTAACAATGCCTTAGAAAAGTGTGAAAGTGAGTTACAACACTTCACAACACTTAAGAAAGGTATCATTTAATCCATTTAGTTCACAAGACCCCAAGACCTAATGTAAATATGTTAGGCATATTACAACACTAAATCAAGGCCAAGGTAAGAGGACCTTTTTTTGTCATTACAAAAGGATGTAGATCTAGATCCTGAAATATGTGTAGAAAAATGCTTAATCTTGGATCTTGAATGCAACATCACAAAACTAGCTCAACAACATTATTTATGATTAATAACCTTGAAATTATGATGGATCTTGAATTTCTACAATAATTAATGAAGAAATCTTCCCTGGAATTCTTTAGAAATGCGGCTTGTAGAATCTCTTGACACTCTTGTAAAGTCTCAGAATTCTTAAATCTTGATAACTTATGTTGATATCATGAAGTCTTATATGAAATAATGATTTGAGACCTTTTTTATATAGGAAATCCATCTAATGTCTCGTGTATTAGATCCTAGAGGTTGACATACATGAAATTTGAATTTGAAACCCCAATTTCCTACTCAAAACCCTAAAAAGGGGCCAAATCAGACTCATACGCCACTTGTTGTCTATAGGTCCCATATGGATGGGACCCATATGCCCAAGGTGGTGTATGGGTCCCACCAAGCCTTTTTTAGGTGGAGAAAATGTCAAGGAGTTAAGAAATTATGTTTATTTGTTGATTTTGTCAAGATTTTGGTTGAAATATGCCCCGAGATGCATAATATAGGGTCTTAGGGTCCTATTAATGATTATGAAAATGTAATAAATACAATAGGTCCCAAATAATCAATGTGAAAGTGTAAATAAATATACTTTAAAATATTAAATTAAGGAAAAATTAGGTCTATTTAGCTTAAATGGGCCCTAAATCCAATGTGAATGTGAAAAACACATTACAACACTAGATCAAGGCAACATTAGGTCCATTTATTTTACAAGGGTCCTAAATTTAATGTTGAGGTATAAATGAATACACTTTATAACACTAAATTAAGACAAAGTTAGGTTTTTCTAGCTTAAAAAGGTCCCAATACCTAATGTGAATGTATTAAACACATTACAACACTAGATAAAGGCGACATTAAGTTCATTTTAACATTAATCATTCCAAAATCAAGTAAGAAAAAGGGATACCTTTTTCCATTATTAAAACTTGTATCATTCATAAATCTATTGTGGATTATGAACAATATAAAAGGTAAATAAAAAATATTAATTTTGTTAAATATCTTAATTTTTTAAAGCTAAATGTTGTTACTATTATAATAATAGTATATTTTTCATTCAATTAAAATTTTATTTTAATTTATTTTATTGTTTGATATTGACAACATAGATGAGTTGAACATGTCCATGGATATTTTCCTATTGCACGGTCCCATATTTTCTTACTATGACACTTATCAAATCAATTATGCATTACTCAAACATAAATTGCACTTTACCCCACCTGAATCCCCCTCAACTAGAACCTTAAAGTATTTAGTAGTCCAATAATGAAGCTCATATAATAGAAAAAATTAGGTATTATCATCACTATATTCCTTAACAATGTAAGCATAGATTTGACATCATATAGTAAGTCAAACATTAGAACATAATCTATATTTTGTGATAGTCCTGAATCTAGAAAAGAAAAATCTTCAATATAATAAAAAAATATGAAAAATATAAATGTTACCCTATTTATTTAAAAAAACCAAAATTCTAGATAGTACGAAAACAAAAGACATACAAAAAGGTCAAAATAGAAAGTAAGTCTTAAAAAAAAAATCTTAGTAAGTAGATACAAAATATTTTGGAGAAAAATTATATTATCTCAACATGTCCAATTGACATTGAGACATTCAGAATAATATTTTTAGAAAAATATTTAAAATTAGTAATATCTTAATATGCATAAATAAAAATACTAAATATACTTAACACAATACATACCCAAGTGTGAAAGTTTTATACTTCTCTAATAGTCAAAATAAGTATTATTTTAGACTTATCTAACTATCAAATAATTAGGAATCAATTTCAATCATCTTCACTCAAAATATTTAAATACAAAAAATATAAACAATTTATGAACTCAATCTCATGATTTTATTTTTTTTCACGCAAACAATTGAACAAAATTTGAAGAAATGCCAATAAATGCATAATCATGAATTGCACTAAGACTAGTCCATAGATGTCTTGTTTCACTTAGTAAAGCTACACATGGTGTATCAAATAACAACATAAAAATAATATTTGTTTCAAATTTTGCACCATACAAAACAACAATGGTAGTCTTTTCATCCTTGTTAATTATATTTGTAGTGTAGAAAAATGTCATCATTTACATTTTCAAACTTAATTTTACCTTGATCTAGTGTTGTTATGTGTTTTACATATTCACATTAGATTTAGGGCCCTTTTAAGCTAAATTTACCTAATTTTTCCTTAATTTAATTTTATAAAGTGTATTTATTCACACTTCATATTCAGTTTTGGACCCTCTTACATTTATGGCCTTCATATCATCATTAATAGGCTCCTAAGACCCTACATTATGCATATCAAGGATTATTTCAATTAAGATCCTAACATAGACATCAAATATACTTAATTTCTCAACTCCCTGACATTCTCTCCACTTGAAAAAGCTTGGTGTGACCCATATGTCACCTTTGGCATATGATTCCCATATATATGGGACCCATATGTCACCTTAGGCATATGAGTCCCATCTAGATGGGACCTATATGCAACAAGTGGTGTATGAGTCCCATTTGACCCCTTCTTAGGGTTTTGAGAGGGAAATTAGGGTTTTAAGTTCAAATTTCATGAATGTCAACTTCTAGGATCTAATAAGTGGTAAGTTGGATGGATTACCTATATAAACAAGGTCTCAAATAACTATTTTAATTAATCCTTCATGATATCAAGCCTAGCATTCAAGAGTTAAGAATTTCAAAACTTCACAAGAGTTTCAAGAGAGTTTACAAGAGAATTTCTAAGGAATTCGAGGGTAGATTTCTTCATCATTTTTTTACAGAAATTAAAGATCCCCCATCATGTCAAAGATCCTCAAGAATCAAGAATGTTGTTGAGCTGCTATTGTGATGTAGCATCAAAGATCCAATATTAAGCAATGTTCTACCTCTATTCAAGATCAAGATCAAAATTCTACATGGCCACTTTGTGTTAGATTACTAATTTATATCTCAAGAAATTATTCAAGGTGTAGACATGGAAAATGTACAAGTTCGTTTTGGAACACCTGATCCCGATTCACTGACAATATTTCATCTTAAGTCATTTCCTCAGCATTTCATCACATTCTACCTCTTAATTTAATAAATCATTATTTATGGGATTAAGTCTTCCTCTTTCAATGATTAAATTAATCAATTTAATTTAATTAGCCTTACATCCCTGTTTAATTAAATAAATTATTTTATTTGATTAAAATATCTAAAGTCCTCTTATTAAATTAAATAAATTAAACCTTATTTGATTTAATCTAACATGTTCCTTCTTGATTAAATAAATCAAATAATTTATTTGATAAATCATTTCCTCTCAATTATTGATTTAAATCAATTCATAAATCTAAGTCTAAATTGTCACATCACCCAATTCTTCATTAAATTAATCAAAACCTTGATTAAGTTAACCCCTCTCATTAAAATTTTCTAGAGAATGCAACTTGCACAATAAATCAAATACTTTGATTTATTAATTCATCTATTTTCCCTCACAAAGCATCAAAAGGGAATATTCCCTCATTTGAATTCAAAAAGGCCAAGTGGGCTTGGTCCTTCCAACAAAAAATTCAATGCCTCTTACATGTCCTTGACCTTGAGCCAAGTGACATTAACTTCACTTCCCTTCCCTCCTCAACAAGTCATCTCATAATTTCAAATTCAAATTTATGCATTTATCATGCACATTGACCAAAATGTGTTCATTCCTCATCCAACCACATGTGGACAAGTGGCACAATGCCATTGGATTATCATTTTTCCCACATTGCTCAATCTTGCTCACCTCTTCTAAATTGAAGTCTATAAATTGGAGACTTCTCTCTTCACTTCTCATCCACAATCTTCATGAAAAGTTACTCTATTCACATTGAGAGCTAATTTTTTCCATTGAACTCAATCATCAACCATTTTCATAAATTGTAACAAGGTTATGCTCAAATCTCTTTGGAGATTTGAACATTTTTCAAACAATCCACATTGTAACTTAGGAATTGGGAAAGGGCCAATTGCAACACTTCATTGGCACCAATTCCCCAATGAGATCATCATTCTATTAGCTTGATTAGGATTTAATTTCATTTCTTGTATTGTGTTCTTCATCTTTGTTCCTAATTTTAGTTTAAATAGATGGATCTTATGGAGAATCTCTAATAATTATTTGCATGCATATAAACTAACAACTAATGTGTTTTGTTGCTATTGTGCATTTGCAAGTTTAGGGGTTCACATTTTGGCGCTAGAAGGAGGGCAGTTCAAGCATTTAAATTATGTTTTTTCAAAAAATTCTGCGGTTTCTAACATTTTTTTGCAGACACAAAAAACTCAGCCATGCGGTGCTATATTACACCACTTTCAGCACTACGACACAATACTTTGCCGCTTTCAGCACTTTGGCACAATACTTCATGGCTCCCAGAGGTGCAACGCTATACTGGCCCGCGTTTAATTTCTCAAATATCACCGCGGATTCTCCCCGTTTGTCTTCTTTTTAAATTCCTAACTCCACCGCGTGGGTCTATACTGCACCGCTTTTAATGTCATGGCCCTATATCGCACCGCGTGTCCTACAAACTTCGCCGCTTCATCTTTCCCTCTTAAAAAATTCAAAATTCCAAATCGAGCCGCTTCCAAACTTCATCGCTTGCCTCTGTCATGCCACTTTTGCACTCTTTGTTTCTTCAGAGCGTTGCGCAAAGTCAACCACGCAGTGCTATATAGTGCCACTTTCAATCCAAACTCCACCACTTTTTCAAACTACGCCGTGGAAAACCAGTAAGATTTAAAATTGACATGTGCTTATTAAATTTAGGATTTTTTAATCTTTAACCTAGTTTTCTGTATTTTTTTTGGCTCTCTAGTTTTTTGTCATTTTGCATGTTGGAGCAAAGGAAGAAGTTTATCATGACACCATGTTCACTAAAACCAAAGTGTTTTTAAACACTAAAGTGTTTTTAAACACTAAAGTGTTCTTTAACACTCTTTAAAAAATTTGTTAAACATCTTTGACTTTAGGAATACTAAATTTAGTTTGGGTTAAAAAGAACAAGAATTTTTTTTTTTTTATGACATCATGCTTTTTTTATGATGTACAAAGTGTTTTGCAACACTCTTTAAAGAATTTGATAATTTCATTGATCTTAAGACACTAAATTTCCATTAGGTTCTAAAATAAACAAAATCAAATTTCTTTTCAAAAGTTGCCAAGGGGAAAAAAAGAACTTTAGAAAAAAATACTAGATTTTGTTTAAAGGGTTAAAAATTGAACAAGGCAATCTCACATTTCATTTGGTGCTTAAAAATAATTCATCATTGCTTTGAGGTCTAAAATGAACAAGTGTTTTCAATTTTTTGCAATCTTTTTCACAATTTAATATCATTTTAAATGTGTATGCGCTTTTCTCGTGCTTCATTGTGATCTTGAGAATCAAAAACATTTTGGTGATATTAGGTTGTTAAAAAGATTGCCTCCACATTTCAATTTGGGCACTTAACAAATGAACAAAACATGCGAGTGTGAATAAACTTATTGTGAGTGTTCTCCTATTTTTAAAAAAAAAAGGTTGATCGAACTACGAATATGTTTATTTGCTTTTGTCTAACTTAGAGGGTCTGCCTTGTGGGAAAAAGTACTCACCCAAGGGAATGACCCAACCGAGAACACACTAAATCCAAGCGACTTCCAACAGGTATATAAGTGTGGATTCTTGAGGAAAGTTCAAGAATCACGAGGATTATTCCGATGAGATGGACAGAAATGGACTCTCGCCGATGTTGGATAATCCCCCATGAACGGAATGCCCACATTATAACCCTTTGTTTAGAAAAATGCCAAAACCTTGTCTATCTTGTTGGTGAAAAAGGTCATGTCCTTTAAAGCCGCCCGACATTATACATGCGCTTTGGTTGTGGAAATGGAAGGTATACCATGGGATATTCATGGATACTAATGGTTGACTAACCCAAGAAGTGTATGCCATGGAAGGGAGCCAGTGTGGTCAAGCATTTAGCCATTCACACAAGATATGCGTCACACAAGATATGCGCAGCTAGATTTGTCCAAGTGGGAACCCAACAAGATATTGCCTCATCATCCTAGGATTGTAAAAGTGCTTGAAAGAAAAGAACACATTGCTTGGTTCTCAAGAAACACTTGAAAACAAACATTCACATGACCTTCAAATTTCAAACCCCTTGTGAGAAAAAAATACTCTTGACGAATTTAAGACACTCTTGTTTTCCCTAGGGATCATATTCCTAGAGGTTTCTAAATGCACAAATTCTACCGTCATTTGTTTTCAACAAGGTTAAACATAAGGAAATTTTTCCCTATTTTCTTTGATTTCCACACAATGGACCTTGTGGGATGAGAAAAGAAAGTGGGACATTAGACATAGAGTTTGAAAGATAAGCAAGCAAGTGTCTTTGACAAAAAAGGAATTCATTAAAACTAAGATAAAAGGACAAATTGAACTTCATATGTGTTGTTCCCAATGATTTCTCGCAAGATCAAAATCCCAAAACCAAAGTTCAACAAGATTATCCTAAAATCTAGTGAGCAACGCCTTGAGATGCTCCTTGAAGTAAGAGAAATACTTGTATACAACTTCTAAAAAAAATCCTCAAGGAATAATCCAACGTTGTATGCATTTTATTATCAACAAAATCTTGAACTTTTTGAAAGGTTTGATTTTCTCCCATAGGAATTCTAGCATGTTCTTCAATACTAAGGTTTTGTAGAGAGATTTGTGTCTAGGTTAAGGTTCAAGATCAAATTTGGCATCCTCATTCATTCATCCATCAACCAAATCTCATTTCATCAACAAAATTTTTGTGAACTATAGGAAAATTACTCATGCTAAACTTAAAGGGCTAAACCAACATCACCCTATCTTGGCTTAACACACCTATCCAAAATAGCCAAGCCATTGGATGAATTTACCTTTAGGATAACGCAACTTCCTAAGGTCTATTAGTTCACAATTACATTGGCATAACACACTTAGCCAATTCATCCACTTGTGGAAGTTCCCCCAAGATAACACAACTTCCTAGGGAATACAACTTCACTACAATCCTATTTGACTTAACGCATCTAGTCAAATTATCACAATCAATCTAAGTCCTTGCAAGTTTAGCATAAACCTTCAATATTTCTCCAAAAGGTTTCATTCACTCGTTCCATCCGTTTATCCCATCACCATTACCACCATCTTTGATCATTTAACTTCCCTAGTTCTTCTCTTTTGGGCCTAAAGGGTTAGGATCAAAATAGTCCCTAATTTTTATGGTCCAAACAAGATCTCAATACAAGAAGAACATGAAGAATATCAGTGAAATATCAACTTTTATGGACATGAGTCAGTTAACCTCCAAAATAAATCTAGCAGGATCAAGCAATCCCTCAAGTAACTCTCCTTTATCATAACAAAATCCTCAAGAAGAGAGTCATCAAGAGGACATCATGAATGAATACATGGGGATGACACAATCTGAAATGATAAAAATGGTTCAAAAACTAGAGAACCACAAAATTGCAGTGCCATGTTCAAGTACTTAAATACGCTAGCAAAAGGAGGGGTCCAATTCCCTTCTGACCTTGACGCAAGCACTAGTATAGATATGCCTCTTACAAATGCATCCCCGATGTCAAATTCCAATCAAGAAATACCTCACACCACATTGGCCATCACACCAACCTTGCCGAATGTAAACAAGCGGAGCTCCATGTTTCAAGAATTGCAAAAGCATCGCCTTGTGGCTAACAAAGAGGTGGTCGTTACCACCATGCCAGGTACTTCTGTCCTAGAAAATCCATCCCACCCATACGTCTCACTCACCTTCCATAACCATGTTGGCTCATCTTCATTCTGTGCAACACCAGCCTATCAATAAAACATACAAACTTCTCTATCACTTAGAGAAGGGGGCTTGTTTGGAACTTCTGATGTTGCTAATCCTTTTTTCCAAGATAACATCCCATCTCTTCCCTCATTTCCATTCACAAACATGTCACCTCTCGGATTTGGTTTTCCTCCTCTCAACATCGATAGTTCCTCGGAACCAAGGAATGAGAACATAACATCAATCTCCCTCTTCTTACCCACAACATCACAACAACAAGTGGCGACCATTCAAGCCACTACATCAATTGGTCCTAAAATATCCCAAAGCATACCATCTCAAGGACCAAACATCTTAACCACCCCCCCAACAACCCAAATCCCAATCACCACCATAATCCCTTCACCTATCACAACGATTGACATGATTCCCTTTCCACCCCCAATCCCACCAAAAGCCAACACAACAAATTCATTCACTACTCTAATCCAAACCCTTCAAAAGGCCAACTAATAGAGAGTACTCCAGCAAAAGCAGCAAGCTCAAGCTCAAGCTCAATCTCAAGCTCAAGATCAAGCTCAAGCACAAGCACAAGCACAAGCATAAGCACATGCACAAGTCCAATACCAAGCGCAACTACAAGAAATCCATCTGCAAGCTTACCAACAAGCCTTGCAAGACTTTCAAGCACAAAAACAAGCCAAACAACAAGCTTTATTGGCACAACAACAGCTTGACCGACAACAAGCTTTGTTGACACAACAACAGCTAGACCAATAATAGTTTGAACAACAACAAGCTTCATGGGAACAATAATAGATGGACCAGCAACAAGTGTTGTTGGAACAACAACAGCAAGATCAACAACAAGCATTGTTGATGCAAATGCAGGCATACCAATAGGCTTTAAACGCACAGTAGAGCTTGTAGAAAACACCCACTAGTACTCTTCCCACCCATCAAACATCTCAAACACCTCAAACACCTCAAACACCTCAAAACTCCTTCATTCCACCTCCCAACCCAAGCAAGGATGTCGCAACACAAATTAACTACTTTCGCAACAAGTGTTGGACTTACAAGCAGGAAAAACCACAAGAACACCAGGCAACTTGTGCCCTTAGCCTTTCAATAGAATTCTCACCATGATACCATTCCGAAAGGGATTCGAGATCCCAAAATTTGACAAGTACAATGGAACGGGTAACCTTGAAAACCATGTCAAGGAATTTTAGGTGCATTGCATGGAGGTTGCATATGATGACACGTATCTAATGTGACTCTTCCCTTGTAGTCTAACTGGTCCAGCCATGGAATGGTTTTCTCACCTACCCATGGGCATTAAAACATTCAAGGAAATCGTGGAAGCCTTCCTTAAGAATTATGCTTTCAATATGGGTGTGGGTGTTAGTTTAAAAGAATTATCTGCACTCAAAAAGAGAAAAGGAGAGCTATTCACATCCTTCTTGCAAAGATGGTGATCCGAAGCCAATCAAAGCAAGTGGACCATGCTAGGAGAACAACAAATTTGCACCATCATAGCTAATCTAGATGAAAACTTGGCATTCTACTTTAAAATGCAGTGCATCACATCATATGACCAACTAATCCCAAAAGCCCTCAACATCGAAAGAGCCCTTATTGCGTGAGGAGGTGCACCAACATTCACTCCACCGTAGGATAACCGCCTATCTAACAACTAAAATGATAAACCTTGAACTTGGTTGAGGAATAAAAGTATCATGAATGACGGTGTGGTCGATGCTAAAGTGGTCATCAGTGCCCCTAAGAAGAATACCCAAACCCATCATCAACCGCAAAATCATAATCGCAACAATGTGCAGACTAATGCGGTAGTGGCACAGCAACAACCAACTCCCACCAATCAAATCAACAACTTGGGTAATCAAGGAGGACTACCTCCTCGAGGAAAGTATCCCCCCAAAAGAAAGTTCATAGCTCTTGGTGAATCGATTGAGTCCATAATGAAGAAACTGGTCAAAGAGAATCTAATAAAAGTCTCTAACTTGGAGCAATACACATAACCCATGACCAAACCACAATGGTATAACAAAAATCTCCTTTGTGACTTTCATAAATTCAAAGGACATACCACTGCAAATTGCATGATACTCAAAAACATCATACAAGACCTCATTGAGGATAAAATTATCAATATCGAGCAGCTAGCTAGAAATTAAGACTTGAAAATATACACGAATCCGGTGTCGAACCACAACCAAGGGAAAAATCAAGGAAATAATCAAGGGAAAAATAAGGGCAAGAAAAAGTATGCTAGTTCTAATTTAGTGTATGCGGAGATAAACGGGTGTGTTGATGAAATGGTCATAGTCATAAATTTCAAGAGAGCCAACAACGACTGTGGATTCACCACACGTGGCAGAAAGGTTACCATTGCCGGGGCACCAGCTAAGACCCCCATCTCTAATACAAAGGCCATCCCCTATGACTACAATGTCATTGACCAGCTGAAGAGAACTCCCACCCAAATCTCCATCATGGAACTATTGAAAATCTCCATAGCCCATAGGAAGATCCTTGATGAAGCATTAGTTGCGTCCACCATCTCTGCCACCCTTGACATAGAGAAATTCCAGGCTATGATAGGTAACATCATTCCCCCAAATCTCATTACATTCTCAGACCAATATTTCCCTCTGCAACCATCTCATAACCGTGAACTCCACCTTCAAGTACTAGTCCATAAAAAGAAATTCGAACGAGTACTGGTGGATGGAGGTACAGGCCTTAACATTTGTTCTCTAAAGCTCATAAAGAAATTGGGATTCATCAAGGATTCCATTAATAAGAACAAAAGAATCACAATAAGGGTGTATGATGACCAAGAAAGAGTGTCTCAGGGCACTATCAAGATCCCTATCCAAGTAGGACTGACAACTATGGAGACTACCTGTTAGGTCCTCAACCTAGACCTACCATACAATATCCTCCTTGGATGCCCCTGGATCCACGGAATGAAAGCAGTGGCCTCTATGTATCACCAATGCATCAAGTTTTCACATGAGAACGAGGAGGTTACTATATATGGGGATCCTAAACCTTTCGCCTACTGCAAAAACTTGGAAGCCAAGTTTTATAAAATCCCCCAAGTACCAAAAAATGATGAAAGCCCATCTACGTCATATATTGACCCAGCCAACCTCGCTTCCACTTCTACGACAGAGACACCTGCCATCCCCGACATATCCAAGATTAAAAATATGATTCAAGACAATGGATATGGTGACTATAAAATGAAAATAAATGCATTTGTTGTAGGAGAGTTACCATAACCTCCTAGGTCACATGGACAACCCCAACTAGTTGAAACACCTATCCACACTGTTAGAGCAGAACCTTCTGGATTTTGCCGTTGGGGGGATCTTAGTTGAGAGAATGTGGATGAGGAGGACATCTCAAACACACTATACCAAGATGAAATGCCCACCCCCACCTTGCCCATGGAGGAAACTAATAGAGGGTTACAAATGATGTTTGGTATGGGCTATAACAGGAATGAAAGCCTTGGAAGAAATAGTGATGGACGGTTGGAGCCCATCATTGTAGAAAGAAGAATGTGGAACCTTGGCCTTGGGTATACTCCTCCGTATAACTGTACGTGGCAGAGTTACTCCTAGAAGGGCAGTCAGGTCCTCTCCTCAGGTGACAACAACCACTCTTAGACCATCTATATGCCTAGGTATCCCACTCGATAACTTCACTTTTGACGTCATCAATGTTTGTGCTAGTAGTGATGATGATGATACCATAGTAGGTCTCCCTAGGCTCTTTGAGGATTCCACCCTATTAATGATTAGTGCCTCCACAACTGAGTCAAACCAACAAACCCACCGAATCACCTTAGTACACCCACAACTCATCGATCATGATCAATGAGGACCACCAATTCTTGACTCATTCAAAAATGATGAGGTGCTCTTAGAATTCATGGGACTAAGGGATACAATTCTATGTGGGGATCATAAGGCAGGATTTATCATCACATTGGACACCCAAGCATACTATGGGGAGACGATTGAGTCCTTCAGTCGCAAAAGGAAAATATCAAGAATAAGCTCAGGGTTATCAAGTGAAAACCACATTGTGACACTCTCTAACCACAAAAAAGTAAAAATAAAGGATGCATCCAATGGTGAAAACCTCTCTAAGGCACTGGAGGATGAAGGATTCAATCTCCTCCTTCATTACCCCACAAGGAGATTGCATACTGGGGTCTTATAAGTTGTCATTCCCCTGTACGAACAACATTGCAGAGTACGAGGCTTTAACCATAGGTCTCAAAATTGCAATAGAGTGGTGAATCATGGCATTAAAGGTTTATGGAGACTCATAGCTTATCATTAACCAAGTAAATGGGGAATACCAAACTAAAGATGATAAGCTCGCACCCTACAAAAAGTTGGTAGAAAGCCTCAAGGAATCATTCATCGACATTACTTTTGAGCAAATACTGAGGGCAAACAACAGAGCAGCAGATGCACTTGGCAACAATTGGATCCTTGCTAGATATCCCTCGCAACATTTCAAAACATGAATTCCTAGTAGAGCAGCTTCTCGTACCCACTTTTGAGGTACCAAAATCAGAATATGCAGGTGAAATATTTGGTCCCGGTGATCTTTGGTACCGTGACATCTCACCTATTTGAGATTAGGAATCCTCCTAGCTGACATTACCTTGAACCTAATGCGAACCTTCGTCAAAAGGTCCTTACAATTTGTCATCCTAGGAGAAACCCTCTTTTGTAGAAGTGTTAAAGGAACCTTGTTACGTTGATTAAAACCTGAGGAAGCCTTGACTGCTCTCACTGAGGTACGCAATGGCACTTGTGGCTCACATTCAAGTGGTATGACCTTGGCCAAGAAGTTGCTATGAACCGGATACTATTGGCCGACAATGGAAAGAGAGGCACATAACTTTGTCAAAAGGTGTCTATAGTGCCAACAACATGGAGATCTCATTCATGCACCAGCTCAAGAACTGGATCCCATTGTTACACCTTGGCCCTTTTTGCAATGGGGGCTTGTTCTTATTGGAAAAATCTGACCCACCTCATCCAATGGCCATAAGTTCATCATCACTGCCACTGAATATTTCACAAAGTGGGTCGAAGCAATTCCCATGACCTACATCACTAGAAAGCAAATATCCAAGTTCATCTTGAACTACCTCATTTCTTGATATGGTGTACCCCAATCCATTATCTCTGATAATGGGACACCCTTCAAAACTCAGGATGTTTTTGATTTATGTGAAAAATTCAAAATCAAACATCACTTTTCCACTCCATACTATCCACAAGGCAATGGCCAAGCAAAAGCTACAAATAAAACCATTCTGAAAATCCTCAAGAAAATAGTCAATGACTTTGGTCGTGACTGGCATATGCAATTAAATCCTGCCTTACGGGCCTACCGCACCAACATCCATATGCCAAAAGGTGTCACCCCATTCTCCCTAGTCTACAGATCAGAAGCCATCCTCCCTATCGAGATCAAGCTTCCCCCACTGAGGATATCTTTGTAAAACCTCATCACAGATGAGGAATACAGGATTAGAAGACTGAATGAGCTAGAGTTACTAGATGAATGATGCATGGACACCCTAAATCATCTACAAGTCTACCAAAATCACTTGAAATGGAGTTACAACAAGAAGATTAGGCAATGCACCTTCCAAGTTGGTGACCTTGTGTTAAAAGAGAATCAAAAGAATGTGCCCAATCTGGATACAAAAGGAAAGTTTGAGCCTAACAAGTTGGGACCCTTCATCATCACCGTAAGTTACACATCAGGGGCATATCAGCTATCGACACCAAAAGGCGAGCCTTTGCAGGAGCCCATGAATAGCTCTCACCTCAAAAAGTGTTATGCCTAAGAATTTGCAAGGTATGTAACTAGAAAATACAAAAACAATCAGAAAAAGTCCTAAAAAAATGGTTACCTTGATGAAAACCTAGCAAACATGTGTCTTGGTGACAAGAAAAAAACAAAAAAACCAAAAAAAATAAAAAAAAGGATTGAAAACGGTAAAGAAAAAATCGTCCTCTAGTGAAAACCACTTTGATGACGCGTTGGACAAGTACCTTGGTTAAAACCTGGAAAATAGGCATCAAGTGTAAATAAAGCACTCATCCATCCACCCATTCACCCACAACCATACCATAGCCTAAGTTGGTGTCCATATCATATTCCACCACGGTACTACTTGGCATATTCCTAAGGTTAGTTTGTCTTGCCTTTATCGAAGTAGTCTATCGCACCACATTGGGGGCATGTTCACACGTGCATCAGATTGGATTCGTGTGTATTCTCGTAATCTCGTCAAAGGTCACTCAAAAATCCAAAAACATCCAAATCACTCAAAAAATCCAAAAACATGTCAAAATATCAAAAAATCTTCAAAAAAATTATCATTGAGTCTTGTCAATTTTTCACCTTGTTGAACTACATCATCTCTGAGCTTGAACATAGGCAAGGTTGATAGTTGATCATCCCCCAAGACATTTAGGTCAGTCCTTTAGGCATCCGTCGCATTGGCAATTCGTTCGCCCATCTAGTCTGCATCTTATGTCAGTCCTTCAAACAATAAAATGGCAATCCGTTTGTCCATCTTATCATCATCAAGTCTATCATCCATCAAACTATGTGGTCTCTACATATATAATGTAGGCAAGGCTAATGTATGGATCAACTCCCAAGACCCCTAGGATAGTGTTGATGGTGTTTTTATGTAGTTCACAACACAGGTAATGCGTAGGTGCATTACCTCTCTTGAAAGACAATTTTCCACAATTGCAGAACACTATCACAAGGTCTCTCGAATGTCAAGTCATCATGATTCTTGGAATAAATCAGTTGTTTGATGTGATTTTGCTCGAATCAGAAGGCGGTCTTATGTGGTCAAAGTTGTAGGAGAATTGGGTCAATGAATGGAGTGTTTTGGATATGGCATTGTTGTACCTTGCTGTAGGTTCAGGCAGCAGTACTGGACTCCATTGTTTCATCAAATTTGGCTTTACAATGTGCAACAAACCTTAACATGAGTTATTTCTAAAAAAAGGAAAAAAGGGAAAGGAAGGAGGATAGTTCTTGGACCTGTAACTAGTGATGAATAGTGATCATGGAGGTTCCTACTGTGGACAATTTCCTTAAACAAAATTTCACTTAATCTAAATTCTCACAATATTATGAAATCTATGCTATCTTCTAAGGACTGCATATATTCATCATTCATTCACCATGGAAATGTGAAAAAAGATAAAATTTAATGGGAAACAATGAAATTAAAGTCCAGGCTAACTTTGCACAGTCATCTACCAGCAGCAAATGACCAAAAGTATGGACAAGGAGAGAATACACACAATAGTAATCTTCAAAACTAGAGACAACATACTAACTACCAAAGCTAATCTAAGGATATTAAAACAACAAAGTAACTTGAAGCAAAATTCTAACTAAAGGGAGAAGAATCATGAAACATGTGGAGAAACCCATAAATACACCAAAGAACGACTATATTTTCTATTATAATTTTTGTAGCATGCCTTTACAACAACTCAACTCTCTCAAAATGAGAGGAGGAGAGCCCTATTTATAGTTTCCAAAAAATAAAATGAGTGCCCAAGATTCGATTCTATTGTGTGGCCAACATTCATTTTACAATAGGGTTTCACCTACTCCCAAATATATTACATTTATAAATTCATTCTTGTCTTTTCCCTGTTTCGTCCTCTAGTGATAGTACTGTAGCAATTTCATCCTTTAGCTATTTGGCCTTTGTTGTAGCTATTCTCTGAGGAATTCTTCATCGATGACATGATTGCCTTCACCCTTCTTCAATGCTACATACTCTACAAAGTTTAGGATTAGTGGCTGGAGCTTATCCATCTCCATGATGTCTAATCGTAGCACTTGGTAGCTCCATTCCTGGTAATTGTTGATGGGTTTCTTCTAGTCCTCTTCATACTTGGCTGCACTATCCCTAAAAAGCTCTGATTGCGCGAAGGCACAGGCTTTAGAACTCATGAAATCTATGGTGACCTCAACTGACATCCCATCTCCCATGATTTTTAAGAAGTGGGGCTTTGTGTTCTCAGGATTGATCTCAACTACGGGCAGCTCATACCCCGTCATCAATTTGATTTACCAAGAGCATTCTTCTCTGGAATCCCTAGCCCATTCGATGTTCGGTGCTATCCGCTCAATAATCTACTTCAGCCTTTTCCTTTTGTGATTGAAATCTCACTTCCAGACATCCACTAACCAGTGGTCATCATCCTTGAAGGGCAAGGTCTTTCTCCCATACCTCACCTAGCAACACGAGTATGGCTTTGATCTTTGGATAGGCTACCTCGTACTTCCTTGGGAACTCCTCACAGATCTACCTCATGCCCTCAAGGGTCCTCTACACTTCGAGGAACTTATTTGTTGTCCGGACAGCCAAATTGATGCCTGTGTTTCCCATGTCTAAGACTTGCCAGAACCAATTTTCCATAGTCTTGTCTAATTTTTTTCTTTTTTCTAAATTGTTAATCTGTTCTTGAGATAACAACCATGGTGGAGCTGATGACATGGTGGGTTGTTCATCTGGGGATGACCACTACTGAATATAGGCTGTTAGATCGACCACTTGTTCCTTGAGCTCCTCCTTTGAAATCTTATCTTGTTGGATAATATCCTATTGGATAAGGTGTACCACCGTGGTGACCGAATCCTGGAGGTGATCGACCTTTTGCTCCCTCATGGCCACCCCCAAGTTGATGGTGGAGATGTTATAAATTATACCTTGTTCTCCAACCACTGATGTCACTATCTGTACTGCCCTAGATCTGAAGGTATCCATGGTCACCTTCGATCTAATCTTTGGTTTCTTCTCCCTCTTCTTGGTGCTTATTCGTGCTCTGGCCAGTATGGCCTCTAGCCTTGCCTTAGGATCCTTTGCGGTGGGAGTCATTTTCTCTAGCTTCCTCTGCAGCCAATCAGGTACTTGGGGCTCCTCCCTAGGTGATTTACTTTGACTCTCGATGTCCCCTTTCTCAAATTCAATGATTCTGATGACAAGACACTTCTGCTTAGTCCCCACATCTTCTTTCTCCTCATCGGAGTCTTGTTCAAGCGTTTCATGTCTAGTGGGTGACTCAGTATGCATCTGCTCTTTGGGTGGATCTTCTTTTTCAGCATCCCCCTCTTCTTTGTTTTGATTATATTCATGCTCTTCGGGGTTCTCCTCTTGTCCATCCTCATGGAGGGATGCTTCCTTGTCGTGCTCTAGGGTCTAATGATGTCCCTTAGTCATAGATTTTCTGCCCTCTACCTTTTGAGCAACAATCTCCTCTTCACATGCAAGACGGTTCTCGACTTCCTTATCTTCTATCTCTTTGAGCTGCTTGCCCCATTCTGCATTGAGCTCAGGGTCGTTTGATTCTCTTATAGGTTCAACATCTAGCTCTTTGCTGCTCTCACTGGAGGACTCATAAGCTACCTCATCTATTTCCTGGCATTTGAACAGTGGATGTTCGTGGTACTCAAATTCCTCATCCTCCGGCCTCGTTGTAGCCTCTAGCTGTCATCGCTCAAGCTCATCTGATATTTGCATTGTTGCCTCCATCTTCAATGGTTCAGTAGAGGGCGAGGGAGCTGGAGCATAGGCCATAGCCTGAGCTATTGCAGCCTGAACCACTAGACTAGTAAGCATCCCCAAAATCTCAGACAGTATGTTTTGCATGTACTTCACAAAGGACTCCAGGAGGCTAAAAGCAGGCATCGTAGCAGCGGAAGTAGAGGGAAGGGAAGGAGACAAAGAGGAAGAGGAGATTAGTGAGGTCATGGTAGATGATGAATCCATGAGAATAATCTGCAAGATTTGAGGAGTGGAAGCAAAGTGGATGGAGATTTCCACTGTAGGTGGGGAGGAAGCGGAAACTACAAGCGAAGTAGGATGGGCAGGGGCAGCAGCAGTAGCAACAGTAGGCAGAGCTTTGGGCATCACAATCATCCCCATGCCCCCTGTTGTTTTTATCTTCTTCTTGGAAGGCTCAAGCTCAGAAGACTTAAGGGCATAGACCTTTGGCTTGGGTAGTTGTTCACTGGCCTCTTTTCTCTTTTTGGTCTTGACCAATGGTGGTGTGTTAGATGTTTCCCCAGTTGCAGCAGTAGTTGCCCCTCCATTGGAGCCACTTGGTTCACTTTCTAGTCCCTTGAATATCAAGGCGACTCCCTACTATTTCAATTAGGCTACCTTTTTATTGATCCATGCCCTTGTTCTGATGTCAACAAGCCTAGTGAGTATGTTGATGTCATCAAGCTCTGGTTCATTCTAGTTAATCATGGGCAACGACAAATTGGTGACGACATTGTAGCCTAGGTTGATCATCGTGTCCTCATCCTCCTCAAGCTGGTCAGGGACTACACACAAGTTTATCATTCACACATAGATGGTGGTCATGCGCATGTACTGCCGCAACCACACCTCAAGATCATCCTTGCAGTTGGCCCAAAAGTCTTCGACGTTGTGGAGGTGGGCATACTCTCATCCTAGTTCCTTCCTTATGTGTCCATACGAGTCTATTCGAGGCCGAGTTGTATATTGATAGAAGTTGTACTCAGCCAACTCCCTTTCTGAATACCCCACACACTAGAAGGTATGAATCTTGCACATTCCCTGACCGAGCCCAATGGGGTAAGGCATGCTTGCCAAATGCTTGTTACTCAAAATTTTATGAATGTACCTCAACTCCCAAGTCAGCTCCAAAAGAATAATTCAGTTGTTGGGGTACCGGGGTAGCTTGTTTGGTCTTTCCATAAATCCCTAGACATGGATGTATGTGAACTTTGGGAATTAAATGTAGAGGAAGGCATATTTCTTGAGGAGGGCTCTAACACTATGAGAAAATCTTCTTTGAAATTAGCCTCCTAGGGACCGGATGATGTGGGTGATGAATGCATCATTCACCTGATAGTAATCCTTTTTAAAATTTCAGAACTATAGCTGAGGGTACTTATCATAAGGTTTGAGCTCTACCCCCGATGGATCACTGGGCACCACTACCAATCCTTGCTAATTTCGTTGATCAGCGAGGGAATACACCAAGTAGGAGGTCATGAAGAACTTGGAGGTCTTCTTCATGGTTGTAAACTGCTCGTAGAAGTAGTCACTAATTATCTCTCCCCAATAGAAGGCGATGCCATCACTGTGAAGAATCTACTCTATGAAATAGAACATCCACTCTTGGAAGAAGGCCGCAGCAAGAAGGCCCATTACTCAACTTAGCAGAGTCACGAAGTCATGGCAATCCTCGAAGAAATCACTGTGAAAAAGCTCCTAAGGAAGCTTACCAACACTACCCCGATTATCTTTTAACCAATACTAGTTGATTAGCTTCTTGCACTTCAGTGGATCATGCTCCCATAGTTCCTTGAATTCCTCAATGGTAGGGGTCTCCATGCTCTTGAAGATAGGAATGTGGAAAGTTGTTGTTATACCTGACAGGGACATGTCTGTAAGGATATTTCTGTCCCAGTTGACTATAGTTCAGGTCTCCTCTTGATATGCTTCCACACATGCCATTACCAGTTCTAGGGCCACCAAGGCTGGTGGGAAGCCTACAACTTTGGTAATTCCACTACTCTTTATCAATTTTGCATTCTCTATCTTGGGGTTCATCCCGACCCTTTGTATGAATTCATCAATATCGACTGGGCCAATGTTGGTATCTGTGACATCTCTCCATAGAGAGGTGACTCTGGATTGTATGGGGACCCCTTGGAACTTGTACTTCATCAGGTCCTTGTGCTCATTCCCTCAAGGTGTTTTGGCTACTCCTTTCCCTTTCTCTTTGGATGCACTAGAAGTTTATGCCCATGATTCCATAAATCCTGCACAAAGGGCGTGAATCAGTAACAATAAACTTGACAAAACAGCTCCGGACAAGTCCCTGTACATCAAGATTAGCTCTAAAATCATCATTCATATTCAATAATTACGTAATACTTGATACTACATCGTTAGCAAGAAAGGCAAACAAATTGAGTTCCTAGGGTCGGAATTCCCTTAGCAAAATGTCATTTGAAAGGGCAAATTGAGGATGGAACTCCCAAAGGCATTCCCCGGTGTTGGATTTGGTCAATTGAAGGTTGGTGTGAAGGAAGACCTAATTTTAGCAAGTGGTTTGAAATCCATTTTGGATTTGGAGGTCATTTGATCCCTCATTTGGGAGTTTGGGCATCAGATGTAGGAGAGCCATTTGAAACAGAACAAGAGAGATGGAACTTTGGGCATTGAAATCCGGGTCTAAGATTGCCGTTACTGGGAAGTGGCTATTGGGCAGCCACTAGAAACGGTGAAATAGAGGCGAAATCCCAGGAGGGAAATTTTTGGAGATGGTTAGAGGACTCAGGATAGCTAGATGGTGATTAGAGGATCGGGACCTGGAGGTCAGGAAGTTGTTCCAAATTTGCCATTAGAATGGTGCCAATGGAACAGAATCCCGGGAGGGGAATTTCAGTGGTCAAAATCCAGAAGAAGCTCGGGCCCAAGAGTTTATCTGAATTTTGGTTTTGGTGGGCAGCGGACCGGGGTCCGTGAGTCAGGAAGATGTCCTAGGATGGTCATTTAGAATGGCGGACGCGACACAAAATTTTGAGGACGAAATTCTAGAGGTTGGGGTCCTAGTGATTTTGGATTTTAATGGGACCGGTCAGAAATTGGAACGGACTCTGCGTGATCGGGACCCAAGGTTCAGAAAGCTGCACGAGGAAGGCCATTGGGAACGACAAAATCAACACAGAATTCCAGGAATGGAATTCCAAGTGTCGAATCCTAGGACTATTTTGATCTTTAACTGGTTTTTGACTTTTTCCAAGTCTTCACATGGACTTCGTGCGTTCGGGGTCTAGAGGCTAGGAAGATGCTCGAGCGAGGCCATTCAAAATGGTGAGGGCACAATGGAATCCCACGACAAGAAATCTAGAGGCCAGGGTCCGAGGTGGGTTCAGCCACATGATGTTTTGAAGTTGTTGAGTTTGCAGACAGCTACGGAAGGTCCGAGCCCAATAGACACCGATGACTATTTCGGAGAACGGTCACACCGAGGTTAGGTTCCGGATCCAGTTTCAAGACCTCAAACTATTGATTTTTGAAATTCTAAAACAAGGGTTTCTAGGGGAGGGCATCAATTTACCTAGTTTTAAACCAAACTTTACATTTTCATGCTCAAGACTTGGAATTTCACAAAAAAGAAGGATGAGGTGCGTAGACGGAAAACCTACCTCAAGATCCGAAAGAATAAACTATTGAATGCATGGGAGATGTCAAAGAAAGGCACTTGGACTATGGGGTGAAAAATGCTAGACATTGGGGAGCTCTTCAAATTTCCTATCACTCGGTCGGTTGATAACGACGGTCGGAAAATTTTCTTAAATAGCCAAATTTTCCATTAAAATAACATTAAATTCCCTAGTACGATGACAGGAAAGTTGGTGGATTCAAATTGCAGACGGTGGCAGGCAACTCGAAGTCCGGCGGCCGAGAAGCTATCCAGCTACGGCCATCAGAATGATAAAGTCCAAGAGGAATTCCGGGAGGGGAAACTCGAGTTCCAATATTGCGGTCCCAGAAAGACATAGCGTCGCTACCGTTTGAAAGGACAGAACTAGGGCGGAAATTCGGCAGGGAAAACCCGAGTGTCCAGGCCTAGAGGGCGCAACGGACTCCAGAAAAGGAATTCTGACAAGGGAAACCCAAATTAGCCTTAGATTTAGAATTTTTCAAAAGGGGCGATTCTAGTCAAGCTTAAAATATGAATTTGGGGAATGTGCTGACCTTTTAGGGCACAAAAATGGGGCACGCAAAATGAGGCAAAACAAAAAAGGACTTGACAATTGAAAAATGGGAAAGAGAGGGTCCCCGTTTTGAATGGGGCATGTGTGCAACAAGCACAACAGATAGGTCTTTAAATTAGTATCTTCATCATAAACCTCAAAAAATACCAAAAACATTGAAAAATGTGAAAATACCAAAAACAACCTCAAAATATTTGAAAACCCAAAATGGTGCATCGATTTCATTTCGCTTTCACCCGTGATCATCTCACTAATAATAAAGTCAATCGTCGATGTCACCCTTTGGTGAGTCAGTCAAAAGCAAGTTTAGTAGGTTCCAAAGTGAACACCTAATCGTCAAAATTCTTGGAAGTCTAAGTTAGTAAGTCGTCAACTCGGAGTATCATTAGCTTATCACCCAAAATGCCATCAAAACCCTAGTCACTACATGTCCTAGGATGAAGCTTTCCTATGATGGACATAAGCATCAAGTACCCCACAGTAGTTTCAATCTTGGTTAGCGGTACGAAGAAAATTAGCTTGTTTGGTTGCTTTATCTTGGTCTTGACTAGACTTATCTTATTTTTTGCACTCATGTCAAGGACCTCTTGATGATACCTAAACAAAACAAGTTTAGAGAGAAATGAATGGGGCAATGATCATTATCTTTTTATCATCTATGCTTGTGGGATACACTTGTAAAACAACTCAGTTGTGCATGTTTTGTTTGGTTTGTAGGGAGGATATTTTAGGTATCTTGTTGACCACATAGGAAATCTTGCTTTTCTATGTTTTAGTCCGAGATTGTTTAGAATGTATGAAATACATCCTGAATAAAGTATGTATATTAAGTGTGAACAAGAATATTCCTATCTGATTGTCGAGTCAAAGTCCATCACACTAGGTACCATGCCATCTTGGTCCTTTATACCTTGATGCATCGTACTTATGTGTTTTACCAAAAATAACGCAATTGACCCTTTGAATGTCCCAATTCCTAGCAAGGAAAATCACCATCATTTCCACCTAACTTATTAATTTTGCAATTCTTCTATCTTCTTTCCACACTAACATGGTATTATAACAGTAATCAAAACATTGCCAATGCATACACCGTGCATCCACATAATCATTAGCATAAAAACACATTGCATTATATCATTATCTTAAGTTATGAGGAAGAAAGTTCTTATTCTAAAACATCTTAAGAAAAGCATTGCATCATACATAATTATTTACATCCATTACCATTTGCATATCATTACACCACTATCAGCATACATTACAAAAACATGAAAAATATACAAAAAGAAATGCATCCATTACATACATTGCATCACATAAGCATCAAAATAGAAACATCTCATAGCATCATACATCTACATATCATACATGCACACCATACATATCATAAAGGATGAATCATCTCATATATATCATCAAAAAATACTTTTATGATACAAATCGGATTAGGTGTACATCGAATACATGGTACAATAAGGCCAAAATACTACAGTCCGTATATCAAAAAATGGAACAAACTATCCTATGATAAAAAAGGGCCTAGCCCTGCTGGTTGTGACCCTCACCTTCCCCTGCCTGCCTCTCACCGTGATCCTCTATTGGCCACCTCCCTGTCTGCTAGGAGAAATCTGGCACTCTACTGCCTGATGGCACTAACTATCAATAATGTTGTCGATAGTACTTGGCCTCTCTGATGGCCTCTCTGTACTCCTGAATGTCAACTGAATGACCCCGAGATGTGTAGGTGACACTCTCTAACTGCCTCAGTTGGCTAATATCTTGATCCCTCTTGAATCATGCCAAGTCGCTCTTCATTGTAGCTACAGTAACCTGCTACCAGGCCCCATCTTGCTCAACTGTCAAAACCTGTACCTGGCCCTATAGCTCCTGAATCAATATGTCACAAGGATCTGGTTGACCTACTACCTAACCTGCTACCTAACTCATTGGTTGTATGGTAGGCTGTACTACTGGCTGCTATTGTGATGGCACCTGGGGCTGCCCATCCTGTCCTCTTACCTAATGTGCCTGATCCCTCAGAGGTGACTACTGAGGAGGTGGTACACCTCCCCAACCTTTGCCTGCTAACCTACCTCTAGGCCTCTGATGTGGAAGTACTATCCTAGGAACTGTCAATCTCACTGGTGGATTGAACCATGCCCTGTACGCTGGAGTCACCCCTGCATCTATTGGCCCCTGATCATATGGCTATGGTTAAGCCACCAACTATCAAAATGAGGAAACTGCCTCATCTGCTGGAATAGTCGGTCCCCATGATGTCTCCCTTGCCATGTGGGCAAAGAGTGTCATGTACTGACCATCAGGTATATCCTGCACCTCGCCGAACTGCCTGGCTACTCTGTTAGGAAAGTACCTCTCTATCAGAGTGTGCTCTCGGACCTGCATGAATTTTTCCTAGCAAGAAAAGAAAATCTGCTTAGCATCATCCATCCATGGACCTATTCCCATCCACAACCTCCATACAAACACTGTTATCTCATCTAGAACCTGTTGCCAATGGGCTATACCATCTGTACCCATGTGATTGAAGCAAATCCTTGCCTTGCCATACCGCCACACAATGGGGTCATCAATCTCTAGAACAATCAGTGTCACAATCAGGCGAAGCACAAGGATCCGCTCCTAGGCCCAAATATGCAGAAGAGTCAATCCAGCCCCAAGAGCCTAACCCTCCAAATAGGTGAACTCGTGCAAATATCAGTACAAGGAGGCCAACAATACTGGTCCCTAGGCAAAGCACACTTGGCAAGCACACATCTACTGCCATGCTAGTCCCCAACTTGGACTGAAATATCGGCCACACCGATCAGGAGCTACAAGGCCAAAAGTAATGGCCGCCACAATCAGGCTGTAAGTAGGGTCTATACCTCGATACTCCTCCAAATCTATCAAACCATCGCAAAGCATGAGCTCATCCACACCCATGATGCTGAATAAGGCATCCCTACCCTCCTCCAAATCATAAATCACTCACTCTCTATGAATCGATATTTGTCGGATGCGCCAAACATCCTCAAGAGTAATGGTGGCCTCACCGGTAGGAAGATGAAAAGACGATGTCTCGCTATGCCACCGCTCGGCCAAGGCATGCATCATACCCAGATGCGCTCGAACAGGAGGAACATATGCAATGAACCACAGACCAAGCATCCCAAGCTGCTCTAGGAGGAATATATACATACGATGTAATCTCTCAAGCACTAGCCACCGGTGCTCCCTTGAATGAATGACCTCATGCCTCTCCTATGCAAAGAAAAGAAGTCGCGTCAGTTCCCCTAAGGAAAATTTGATGTTTGTATCACATTTTTCTTTTGAAACAGCAAAAGCGACGCAATTTGTAATGTTCCAAACTACATTGTGCGACGAACTTAGATAGCAAAACTTTCCAAACTGCAGCACACAACGGACTTAGATAGCAAAATTGGCCAAAGTGGCCTACCTGGTGTTGTTTGAGCGAGCGGTCATGTTTACTAACCAAAAATCCTTAAACGACAAATTGTGCCACATGGCGCTCTATGTGTACGCAGTCCTATATACGACTGTGCGGGCCTATTTGTAAATTTTCTACGGCATGACTGAAATTTAAACCTAATTAATGCATGAATAATGAAAAAAATAAAGGTCAGATAGGGATACGTACCGTGGGTCCTGTGGTGACTAGTCACTGATATACTCGTACCTCCTCTGACACATGCAGATGAAGCTGTCATTGCACCATTTTCTCTAAAACTCAGAGCTCAAGTGTCAAAATTTTTAAGGTTAAGAGTGCAAATGTATTGAAAATGACCTCTCGAGGTCTATTTAAGCCAGAAAATTAGGGTTTTTTGACCTAATTTGACCTTCCGACAAGGTTTTTGGTCCCCCGAACCCATTTTCATCCAATCGAGAGTCATTCTGCATCCCTTCTGGCATTTTAATCCATTTTTCTAGCATTCTGGGGCATTTCTGGCCTATCGGGCACCTTGTCATCTTTTTTTCGCGAGATCATCCAAAAAATCAAATTTTTTATCCAATCTCTTGAGGGGGTAGTATCCAGCAATATCCTTCCACTAAGGCAGTAGTGGAGCATCTAAAAAAAATTGAGAAAATCCTGGACCTTTGATCACAGTCATTTATTCTTTGAATCAATGCAACAAGTACATTGCTTCAAAGAGGGGCAAAATGTAGACATGGAAAATGTAAAAGTTCGTTTTGGCACACTTGATCCCAATTCACTGAAAACATTTCCTCTTAAATCATTTCCTCAACATTTCATCACATTCTACCTCTTAATTTAATAAATCATTATTTATGGGATTAAGTCTTCCTCTTTCAGTGATTAAATTAATTGATTTAATTTAATTAACCTTACATCCGTGTTTAATTAAATAAATTATTTTATTTGATTAAAATCTCTAAAGTCCTCTTATTAAATTAAATAAATTAAACCTTATTTGATTTAATATAACATGTTCCTTCCTGATTAAATAAATCAAATCATTTATTTGATAAATCATTTCCTCTCAATTCTTGACTTAAATCAATTCATAAATCTAAGTCTAAATTGTCATATCACCTAATTCTTCATTAAATTAATCAAAACCTTGATTAAGTTAACCCCTCTCATTAAAATTCTCTAGAGAATGCAACTTGCACAATAAATCAAATACTTTGATTTATTAATTCATCTATTTTCCCTCACAAAGCATCAAAAGGGAATATTCCCTCATTTGAATTCAAAAAGGCCAAGTGGGCTTGGTCCTTCCAACAAGGCATTCAATGCCTCTTACATGTCCTTGACCTTGAGCCAAGTGACATTAACTTCACTTCCCTCCCCTCTTCAATAATTCATCTCATAATTTCAAATTCAAATTTATGCATTTATCATGCACATTGACCAAAATGTGCTCATTCCTCATCCAACCACATGTCGACAAGTGGCACAATGCCATTGGATTATCCTTTGTCCCACATTGCTCAATCTTGCTCACCTCTTCCAAATTGAAGTCTATAAATTGGAGACTTCTCTCTTCACTTCTCATCCAAAATTTTCATGCAAAGTTACTCTCTTCACATTGAGAGCTAATTTTTCCCATTGCACTCAATCATCCACCATTTTCATAAATTCTAACAAGGTTATGCTCAAATCTCTTTGGAGATTTGACCATTGTTCAAAAAATCCACATTGCAACTTAGGAATTGGGAAAGGGCCTATTGCAACACTTCATTGGCACCAATTCCCCCATGGGATCATCATTCTATTAGCTTGATTAGGATTTAATTTCATTTCTTGTATTGTGTTGTTCATCTCTATTCCTAATTATAGTTTAAATAGATGGATCTTGTGGGGAATCTCTCATACTTGTTTGCATGCATATGAACTAACAACTAATTTGTTTTTTTGCTATTGTACATTTTCAGGTTTAGTGGTTCACACAAGGTATCATTGTTCATTTTTTATATTCCATGTTTCATGTTTATATTTCATTTTTTCATCACAAGGTTTAATTACCTAAATAGGGTTTGACCAAGGCAAACCCCTATTTCCTAACAATCAACAAGTTTTTTTTCTCTCTCTCTCTACATGTGTGATTGTATATCTAGGTGTCTTGGATCTTTAATACCATTTGAATATTAAATTGTAAGGTTCATAGAAGTTGTCAAGTTGTCACTAGGTTGTCATCTTCACAGAAAGTCATCTAGAGGTTGCAAATTAGGGTTTCAAACTCATAAACAAAGTTTGAAAGAAAGATAAGAGATTTGAGACTTGATTCAAGTATTAACCCTCCAAAAAATTAGATTGGGACTAATATTCCACTTGTGGCATATGAGTCCCAATATATCATATTTTCTAGATTTTAGGATATTCAGACTCACCATTGTCAAATTCATGTTTCCACCCAAAAACCCTAGTCTAGGACTAAATCGCCCAGACTAGTGTGTGGGCCCCAATGGGAATTAAACAATAATATTATAGGGTTTTAGAGCTTTTTTTAACCTCATAATTCTTCTAGATGCACCTCTGTTCATCCTCACTTTGTTATTCTACATTTCATTTTCATTTCCTAGGTCATTTAGTTAGGTTTTGCATAACACTTTGCATGAACTTATATTCATTTCTTTTATTTCCAAGCCTTAGATTGGTGGTGAACCCTTATTTAGTCATTAATCAGACCCTAGGACACCCTAATTTATATATCCTCTTCTCATTTCATCCTTGGATTTATATCTATAGGGTTTCCTTGAATGATATTTGGAGAAAACTTGTTGTTCTATGTCCCGAACCATAGAGTGATAATTTTCCACCTTTCATTTTTGTGAACCTACATTTAGAACACCTATTTCTGATTTGGAGTCCATTATAATCATAGATCTAGCTTACATTAACTTTGCATTATGTTTGGCATTAGTTAACTTTCATCTAGGGTTTCAAAATATTGCATTAGTGAAAGTGCATATAGGTTGCATTTTTACATAATAGATCATTCAATTTGAGTGAAAATTTGCAATTGCAAATAGTCTAGACATCATACAAGCTAGAAACATTAAAATCAACTTAGAGGTTTCTGAAATGGATGCAAAATCCCTAATTTGGGACTTGTATACCCTTTGGGTAATTTAGTCCCAGTACAAGTTGTTTTGCCTACTTTATGGGAATTTTGTGTTGTACATTTTTCAACATATGAACCCTAAAATAACCTAATTGGGACTCTTACACCCCTCTAGGCTAATTAATCCTAGATCAGCCCTAAAATTGTCTTTTCCAACATTGAAAGCCTTATTTTTGCACTTCTATTTGTTGGTGTAAATAATTATTTAATTACACTTTATTAAGTTTACTTTAGTTTTACTTAGGTAATAATTATATTACTTAATTAATAAGTAAGCTTTATTTTAGTTGAGTTGTTTTTAGGTCAACATTAGGGTTATGCATACATTGCTTTTAGAAAGCAATTCATCTCTTGTAATTTCTCAATTCTAAATAATATCAATTTGCACATCTTCATGGAAAGCTCTTATTTTTATTTTTTTCTCTTGTGGAAGGATTTTTATGGTTTGCATGTTTGATCTTGGTTTCTAACATGGTATCAGAGCTTTGATATGCAACCCCTTCTCATATTTTTGGAGAAAATCATTGCAAATCACGTTCAAGATTTTTTGATGGTTTCATGCCTTGAGTTCTTCTATGCAACATTTTGGATCAGATTGGGCAGCTCCATTGGATTCAAAGCACTAGAAAAAGTCAAGATTGGCTTTTATTTTATTGATTTTGGTCATTATTTGCTAGATCTATGAGGGTTTCTAACCTAGTGATTTTTTCTTAAGATTAGGGGGTAGCCAATTTTTCGAGGCACTTTGGGCACAAACGAAGGTCTTCATCATGTTCGTAATGACAAAAAACCCTAAGAACAGTTGTCTTTTGGTCAATTTTGGTGCAGTTGATCTAGGAGGCAAAAAAAATTGCTAGAGAGGTCGTACGGCCTCCCCAACATGCAATTCAAGGAAAATTTAAAAAATATATAAAATAAGCCTTAATTTCTACATCACCTACACAAATCAAACCCGCCACTAGGTGGCCACAGGTCCACCACCTCCACTGGCCTCCACTATCGATTCGTCGCTTGGCCATTCCAACCCCTGTGGGCCTCTTGCATAGAGCCACGATCACATGGGGGACTGGGCGCTATGCGCCCAACCCCCAACCACCTCCAACAAAAACCCACCGGTCACATGGGTTACCAGGGGCTCCACCTAAGCCCCGTGCCTGCCAGCCCCTGTTTGCACACAGGACTAGGGGCCTTTTTTTTTAAGCCCCTAGGCTGCCTATAGGCCATATTGGCGTTCCTGGAGAAACTTTCACCAAATCGGGCGTAACTTTTGTGGCTGTAATCCTTTTTTCACAAATGAGATACCTTTTGAAAGCTGATTTCGATGTCGATCTAGTGGTGGAGATAGTTTTTTCTGATTTTTCTCTAGTTTTATTTTGAAGTTCCTTGAACTCAGATGAAGCATTTTTCGCTTTAGAGGGCATATCTTTTGACTTGGTTATCCTTTTTTTGCCAGTCTTATGGCATTGGAAAGATGATTCATTCCTCTACATAGATCTGATGTCCATTTTTATCAAGGAGGTAGATGTGAATTTTTTTTGTGCATGCACTCTATTTTTATTTTTCATGCACTAGGTTTGCATTTTCTCTTTAGTTTATGCATGTTTTTCATTCTCTCCTTTTAAAATCATGGGTTATTGTAATAAATAAACTGATATAAAGTTCCATCAGAGAGTTTCTTGCATAATAATTTGATTATAGTGTAGTTTCACTTTGATCTCATCTTGATTTTGATGACAACTCACATGGGTTGTATGTGGATTCTTCTATTTCTTTTGGCCACATCTTGCTCATAGCTTGACACATTTTGGTTTGCATCGCTTCACATCTCAGATTGAGATCCTATGGTTAATAATCCTGAATCATATCAAATTCACATTGGGTCACATCTCATTTTGAGGGCCATTACATTTATGGTTAATGTTCCAGAATATTCATGGTACTTTCTCCTATGGATCAGTTTTAGTCACAGTTTGGAATTAGAATCGAGATACACATAGCTTCTAGATTATTTCATCATATCATTCCCTCTTATGGGGGGCATTTATTCATCTACCGTTGCTTCGTAGATTCTAGGGTTATTCTAGTTTGTGAATTTTTTAGTGTTTCAAGGCATTGGGTCTGTTGTTTCTTTTTCATGATTCCTTGAGTCAATCAGTGATTCTTATTTGGTTTTAGTAGTAAACATAAGTAACTTTCCTTGCTTTCTAGATTCAGGTTCTAGTGTTACTCCACAGTGTTCTTCCAGTGCTTCTTTGCATCAGCTCATCTCATTAAGGGGGGGGGTTGTCCCACTGGGTTTTCTCCTCTTTCTCATTCATTGCATTTGTATTGTACACACATAAAATTGATCTAAGCCTACAAGATCTATTTTTCCACATTTCATCCTAGAATAATTAAGATATTTTAATTATGCCCTTGATTCACTTTTGACTATTAATTAAATAATTCATAATTATTTAATTAATTCATATCTTTTATTCTCCATGATTATTAAATAATTAAATTTTATTTATTTATTTAATGTGTCACTAATTGTCTAATGTCTTCCTATAATTAAATAAATCTCCTAATTTATTTAATTACTTTTGTCCATTATGTCTTCCAAATTATTAAAAAGTCCTCTTCTTTCTAAAAATAAATGAATTCTTATTTATTTAATCTTTGTCCAATTTCCACTATAATTAAAATATTATGTTTAATTATTTAATTATTCATTAGCCTCTTCCCTCCTAAATTAAATAAATTTCATTTATTTAATTTGGTTCACTCTCCTCAATTTTGAATTAAATCATTATATTTAATTTAAAAGGTTCCCTTTGTCACATTCTTCTATAATTAAATAATATCTTTATTATTTAATTTCCACCTAAATTAAATAAATTTCTTGTGCTCATTTTAAATAAAATTTATTTATTTAAAATAAGTCCAACTACCTAGATTAAATAATTTTATTATTTAATTTCTCCTCTTTTATTGTGCTCATTTTAAATAAAACTTATTTATTTAAAATAAGTCCCACTTTCTAATTTCTCTCTTTTAGTAAATAATTTAAATTAAATTATCTACTGTTACATGACCACACCACTTTTGAATTAAATTAATTTTTAATTCAAAAGTCAACATCATCTCTTGAATCAAATAATTTTAAATTATTATTTGATTCTACAAAAAGTTTGTTTTGTGTGCCCAGTATCTCTTGTCACATGCATTGTCAGCCATTGATTTGATTTTCTAAAAATCAATCTTGTCCATTCATTTCAAATCTGACCTAATGTTGCCCTAACCCTAATTGTGGGTTGTTATATTGAATCTTGTCCATTGATTCTAGTGCATTTGCTAACTTTAAATCTTGGCCAATGGGGACAACATCATGAGCTTCTAGTCCAAAAACCAGATTTTTTGGAGCTTTTTTTATGTTTTTATAATTTTGTTTGTTATTTTCATGAAAAATTAATTTTGAGAGAAAATTAACGATTTTTTTGGATTTCTTTATAGTTTTGGAAAGATCTTGGAATTTCAATAGGGGTTTGTTTTTTATATTTTTAATTTTCTTGCAAAATAATTAGACAAAAAACATATCTTTCAAAACTAGGGTTTCAAAAAGCTTTCCTTATATGTCACAAACGATTGTAGATCTATTCACAAATTTTTTTTAGCAGATTTGTAATGATGTAAGGAACCTTTAATAAAAAGCTCAAAATGTTTGGACTTGTTTTGAAATTTTTATAATTTTTTAATTATTTTTAATAAAAAAATAATTTTGGATGCAAAACATTAAATTTTTTTGATTTCTGTACATTTCTAGAAAGTTTTCTAAATTTCAGTAAGGGTCTATTTTCTTTGTTTTAAAACTTGATGTAAAAAATAGTTCCAAAAATCAGATTTATTTTAACTAGCTAACCCTCTAATATTAGTGTCATTTTGATTTAATAATAGAAGTAACATCTCCCCTTGCACACTTGTGCGATCCTGGGTGTAAGAGAAACTGTTATTAACTCTAAGAATTGGGCCTAAACTAGGTCAATTAGGGTTAGGGAAACACTTTTTCTATATGGTGGATTAAATATTTTGGGTTACTGATTTTCTACTTACAGCTTGTGGCAAGAAGTCTTACATTTGTTTGTTTTGTTTTATTTCAAAAATCTTAGACAAACAACTACAAAATTGCATTTTGTTTTTTTACATTCATGAGTTAAAATGAACATGCATGCACATTCATTGGATTAAAAATAACACAATCTTGCACGATAACTCATTGGATTAAAATAAATTTGCATCTCTTCATAGCATTGGGTTAAAATGAACTTTTGGTTAGCTCACATTACAAACGGTTAAAATGAACCCCATGTTATGAAAAGTACTACAAACGATTAAAATAAACTCCATGTTTTCTATGTTTGTCAAAAAATTTCATTTTGGGCTTAAAATGAACACCATACAAGTGTGAGTTGAGATATTCATGTGCTCTCTCTTTGTTTTTAAACAAAAATCGATTGAATTATGAATATTTTCGCTTGCTTTTGTTAACTTTAGAAATTGAGTCTGTTTTGGTGGGAAAAAGTTCTCACCCCAAAGTGACTTAAACAGGGAAAGCGCTAAAGCCAAGTGACACCCAACTGGTATATAAATTTTAATGTTAAGGAAAGCTTAACATTACAGAACTTCCTTCAGACCAGAAATTAACTCCCCAGTACCCTTGTGGTGCGTCAAAACTTGTAGAGCATAACCTCTGTAGATTGGGATGATAATGCCTCTTGTGTGGCCTTTTGAATGGGTGCTCGAAATAAATAATTTGTTTTAGAAAACCACAAACCTTCTATTCTTTGGTTCAGCAATGGTCATTGCCAAGGCACCCGCCATTGCGTAGTTCTTAGTAGAAATGATCAATCTTCCATGGGAGTTTCATGGAGGTTGGAAGCTTCGTTGCCCTCAGAAGTGAGTGCACTATAAGGGGGAGCCTGTGGGGCCAAGCTTCTAAATTCATTCGCTAAGGATATGCGGTTAGTGCGATCCATAAGAATATTGTCCTTACAACCACATGATTTTTTTTAAATGACTTCTATGTGGTTGATTTTTATTTTTTACAACACCATGTGTTTACATATTGTTTTCAGAAAATTCCAACAAATAAACATCAAACTTGCTAAAATCTGAAACAACTTTGCCAAACTGAAGCAAATATTTGCAATCGGCCTAAAATTTTGTCAACTCACTTTCTGCAACGCATTTTCCATCCTGCAACACATTAAAAACCTGAAGCGATGCATTTTCTTGTCCGCTCCAAAAACATTATTACTGTTAGAAACCCGAGGCCAATCATTTTGCAAGTAGATTTTCCTGACATCTTTTTCCAGCAGTCTCTACCTAAAATGAGGAAAACAATTTTCCAAGTTAGGCATCTTTGCATTTAGTTTGCAATCCATCATCATCTTCAAAATAGGCAAAGTATTAAGTCCTCAATTTTTAACACTTTGAGATAGGAAAACTTTCCTTGCTTTTTTAAACCATTGTCTCAAAAAATAAATTATCATTGGACCAAGTCAAACAAATCAATCCTTAGTCATTGTCCTTTGGTGAGCTGATTCCAACTCATAAGTCTAGTGTGGAAATATCACCTTTTCATTTTGTCATCTTGTCCTTCAAAATAATTCTTTGACAATCCAAATCGATACATTGGAAAAACTTTAAATTCTTAGAAAACCTTTCCTAAAAATCATTTGACATAAGGCACTCATTACCACTTTAAATTTGACATTCCTTTTTGTCATCATTATCATTTTGCTTTGTCTTGGTCTCATTCCATCCATCATCATGTCTTCAAGCCACTTTGATATGCTTGCTAGTCCAATTGAATGCCAATTTATCCATAATGGTCAAGCACAACTTGCTAGGGAATTCAAAACACTATACCTCTAATCCAAGTCCAAATTTACAACCCCTAGCACTCCTACCATCTATCCATCTTACCAACAATCCTTGGGTCCTAGTCCTCTATCCATATACTATCAAAAGTCCCCTAACACCATCCATGGCAATAAAGCACAACAAAATTCCATTGGTCATACCCACACTAACTTTGACAAGGGAAATCAACCATCCATCAATCCAAACCAACTATCCATGTCATATCAGAGTCCTCCACTCACGTCATATCCTAGTCCTCCACACCTATCATATTCTAATCCTCCATTCATGTCATATCCTAGTCCTCCATCCACATCATATCCTTGTCATGCATTCATGTCCTATCATAGCCCATCTTCCCTCCACCAAGTCCAAACCTCCATGTCATATCCTAGTCCATTATACCACAATCCATTCCAAGACACTCCATGTTTTCATGAAAACATATCTTTTCATGGTCTCCAAAATCTCGTCTTCTTACCTACACTTGAGGATACATGTCAAGAGGAAAGTCCAAATCAAAGTAGTCTATTGGACCCCATCTTTACATCCATTCAAGAAGTCCTCCTAAACAATCATGACATACAAAAGAAACCTATCCTTGGTCAAGAGTCCATCCAAAAACACGTCATTCAAGATGAACCTGTCCTTGGTCAAGATTCCATCCAAAACCATGTCATTCAGGATGAACCTATCCTTGGTCAAAACCCTATTTTCGATCATGTCATTCCAACTACGCCCATCTTTGACCAAGACACTACTTTTGAAGAAGTACAAAATGATCCACTCCTTGACCTTTATGCCCTTCATGATGAAACACTTGAAGATGACCCTCTCCAAGCTTCCAACACTGACACTACCAACAATGGGACACTTGCCTCCATGGGACACATAAATTATCTACCTCTAGAACAAGAGTCTCCTAGCATGGATATAGTTGCAAATGATCAAGCCATAACTAAATTTAGTGGGCTCTTTGACAATGACCATGAAGATGGTTTCAACATAAACTTCGAAGCACCAACAAAATCATCAAAGTTTAATATGTCAACAAATCAAACCTAAAATTTCAATCAAAAATCTATCCAAAATGTCAGTGAAGCTACAACATCCTATCAATTAGGATCATTTATCTTTTCCAGAGTAGGATTTCTTAGAGATGAGAGAATTTCAAGCCTTCATTTCCACAATAAGGATGGGTTGGCATCTTGCTTCCAAAATAACAAGTACCCCATCACAAACAAAATTTTTCAGAACATGCATTATCAGGGAAAAGGATTAGCCCTACACAAGCAAGGAATTTTGGAACTCGTACAAGTTCAAGCACATTAAGAACATCAAGGTCTTGGCTATTCATCAGTCAGAAAATATAATGATGTTAATGATACTTCCTCGATATTGAGGGCAACATTATCTAATACAAACATCAAAATGGCCATCATGAGTAGTCCTTGTCATAAGGTTGTCAACACTCCTTCCATCCACACCATACACTGTCATTCCAACATGAATAAGCCTTCCATTTGGAACCAGAAAAAACAAAAGTTTTACAAATCCAAATTTCAAACTCACATGTTAAAGGCTATGAAATCAAACAACAATACAAGTGGAAAAATGAAGCTAAAATGGATCCCAAAAAAATGGGTCAAGTCAAGAAAAGAATGAATTAGGCAAGGAAAATATGCCAAATCAAAAATTCAATCAAAATGTGGAGCCACCTCACAAGAGGACTCCCAAATATAATCAATGTCCACCTCATGCAAAATGGCCATCAAAAAAGATATAAAAATGTTGGTTCCAAACACTATCCTAATCTGACACCAAAAGTTTGGAAAATAAAAATTGATACATCCAAATATGTAACCAACTTATCCACATCCACCATCATCCCTCATAATCCTACATCATCCTTAAATTCCAAACACCCCATGTCACAAATCCATCGCATTTTGGTAGCAACTCTTTACCACAAGGACTCTCATGGCATTTTATAGTGATGTGTGCATTCTGATAAGGCCAACTCTAGTATCAACACAGATCACAATGACATCGATCAGGTGTATGCAAGCACTATCATCCTGACAAGGAAACTACTTAAGAAATGTCATTATTGGCATGTCATGGAACCAGTCTCTATAGCACCATCGTCAAAGGCTTCAACATAGTCAATGCTCATCTAAAGCATCAAGACTATCCAACAAAATGCAAAAATACAAAAAACTAGAAAAATCTGAAAAATCATCACCTTGATGAAAACATGGAAAACAAGCATCTTGATGACACAAAAAAAAAGGAAGACAAAAAGATTCAAGAGAAAAATTTCATCCAATAGTGAAAACCATTCTTATGGTGCTTTCGATAAGTACCATGATGAAAGCCTGGCAAACAGGCATTATGACTAGAATAAAATCATCTATGTGGACCATTACACTTGGGGGCAAGTTGTCTCATCTCCAATGTCCTTCACATGGCATTTCCATCTATCCATCTAAACCCTATCAATTTCCATCCATTTTCCCCCCGAATTTGATCTTGATAAGGACTGCAGTACAAACATAAATCATGCTTTGGGAAATATTTTGACATGTCTATCCTTTGACCATACCCTATTCCATATCATGTCATTAACATAATATCCTCATGTGACATTGTCTTTGACAACTATATGATAATAGTCCTCATGTCTCCTATCTTTTACATAAGCCATCCATTGTCCTTTTATACCTATCGCCCTTCTTGGTTTCCCTTGTCAATGGTCTAAAGATGTTTTATCATCCCATTTAGCCCTAACCAAGTTATTTTGAATTCAACAATATGGAAAACCTAGCGCATCATCCAAAAAATTCCTTGGCTTTGTCCTTGGCCCTGCTATAGACTTTTATCCTCTTGTGATATCATTGTCATCTTCACATTGTTTCGAGATGTGTTCTTCCCACATCAAACAACGTTGTTTTTGTCCTCATCACCTGCCAATCAGTATTCAACTTGACTAGCAGAAAAATCATGGTTGTCCTTAGATTCATGTGCATAGGAATCATTCACATACATTTTTTATGATCCTGCATTTGTAAAAAGTCTTGAAAAAAATTCTAAAAATCTGAAAAAGTCCTCAAAAATTTCTAAAAATCTAAAAATGTCTTGAAAAAGACCTAAAAATTGAAAAATGTCCTCAAGAAAATACAAAAACATCCAAATCAATGTCAAAATCCCAAAAATAGAGTCAATGTTTGTCTTATCAATTTAGTCAGTCGTGTCAATCAGTCTTTTGTCCCCATCCAAACTACGCTGTCTTTGTGTATTTGCTACGTAGGAAAGATTCATCTTTGAATCCCCAAGACATTAGGTCAGTCTTTCTAGGTTTTTCAAAATAAAATCATGATTAAAAATTATGTCCTTTGGATAACGTCATTGGTTGTGTCGAAATACACTGTCTCTGAGTGCATGACATAGGCAAGGCCATCAATCGATGAGCCCTCGAGGCTGCACTAGGTCAGTCCATTAGGGTTCATGGCACAATATTTTAACACACATCAAACTTTCTTCAAATCGAGAAAATATTCCATCAATCCCAAGCAAGCAATCTATCAATAGTCTGCTTCATCAACAATTTCGGTCAATTCAACATATCAACAATGACATGTAATCAAATTATATCAAAACAATTTAACCTGACAAAAACTTTGGGTTCTTCTTTAGATGTGTCCTTCTAAAGAGAAACTCTCATCATTTCTTTATGCTTTTGGATGTGTCCTTCCTAAGCATTGTCCTCATCATCTAACATTTTGATGGATTCTCATTACTCTGAGAATTGATCTCCTAGATATCAATGTAATTCAAAATGTATCTTTTGTGAATTTGATATCGCTTGACATTTGGCAACCTTGATATTAGAACACTTGGCAAGCACTTGGCACTTTTCTTTGGCCTTTTCATCATGTTACTAGTTTTTCAGCAAGATCCCGACAATAGGATTTAGAGAAACAATGATGTCTCATGATGTTTGTCTTGTATTTTCACACTCATGTTACTAGTTTATGAGCGATGTTCTGACTATGGGATTTAGAAAAACAATGACGTATCATGATGGTGGCTTTATTTTTTTCTTTTGGAAATCATGTTGCTAGTTTCTAGAGGATTTCCTAGAAAGAGGATTTAGAGAAGCAATGGCATTTCATGCTTTGTCTTTCTTGTCCTTTTCTTCTTGTGGTGGGTTATGACAAAAAAACTAGGGCAATTATGCTCTTAGTATGAATCATGATCATCCTTGTTTGCGACTGCTTGTCTTATGTGATGGTACGACCTTTTAACACCTTGATTTATGTCATAGCATGGTGTTTGTTGGCCATCACAATAATCTACCTAATGATGATTAAGAGCAATAAATATTGAATTCCTATGGTAATATGTTGAAGGATTTGGTCTAGGAACTAACATGCATCTCCTTTCTCTCTTGTCATCTTCTCTCGCACATCTCATATAGGCATGGCATCCATATCATCATCCATATTTTTCACTCACTTTCTTGTCTCGTTGTCTTCTAGTCTTCTCCTCATTTTTGAGAGCAAACCTGTGTTCTTCGAACCTATTTGTCTTCTCGAGGGGGCATACCACAACTCTCATAATTCTTCCTCATCTTATTTTGCACTGGGGCATATTTTTGACTTATTTTCTTTGCCACAATGCGACAGGCTACATTTTGACAAAGAGGGGAAAATGTAGACACATAAAAATCACCTAGGCTTGCAAGCTCTATTTTGCCACATTCCGTTCTAGAATAATTAAGATATTTTAATTATGCCCTTGATTTACTTTCGACTATTAATTAAATAATTCATAATTATTTAATTAATTCATAGTTTTTTATTCTCCATGATTATTAATTAATTAATATCTTTTTATTCATTTTTCATAGGCATATTTAGATTTTATTTGACATAGTTTAGACATTTTTAGATGCTTACTAGTTGCAGTAGGGTGTAGTATAGCATATAATCATTCAAAATCCTTCATAATTTTCTTAGGGGTTGTCATTTCCATTGGCTTGCTCATCATAAATCTGAGGGCAACTACATATTTCAGCAAGTTGAGAAGGTATAATGGAGGTCAGTCATGGAGGATGAAGATGTCTCATGAGATTGTTTCATTTGTTCCTTTGCACTTCATTATTGCTTTGGGTTTTCATGTTTTGCATTTGATTTGATAACCCTAGGAATATTCTCATCGTTACATTGGTGAACTTGATGTGAATTGATAAATTTTGAAGAATTTTGGAGTTGAATCCTTTTTGTTGCAGGTTTTGTTAGCATTTTATTGTAGGTTTTGCATCATTTTGTGGACAAAACCCTAGTTTTAAAAGATTCAACCATATTTCTCAAACGACTGCATATTTTTAGACAAAATAATTTTTGGAAGTTGGGGACAATATTAAGAGCTTCTAGTCTAAAAACCATAGTTTTTGGAGCTATTTTTTTTTACATAATTTTGTTTGTTATTTTCATGAAAAATCAATTTTGAGAGAAAATTAGCAAATTTTTCGGATTTCTTTACAGTTTTGGAAAGATCTCAGAGTTTAATTAGGGGTCTATTTTTTATGTTTTTAATTTTCCTACAAAATAATTAGACAAAAAACAGATCTTTCAAAATTAGGGTTTCAAAAAGCTTTTCTTATATCTCACAAACGATTGCAGATCTATTCACTGATTTTTTTTAGTAGATTTTTAATGATGTAAGGAACCTTTAGTAAAAAACTCATAATTTTTGGACTTGTTTTGAGATTTTTATAATTTGTTTATGATTTTTAATAAAAAAATAATTTTGGATGCAAAACAACAATTTTTTTGGATTTCTTTACATTTCTAGAAAGTTTTCTAAATTTCAGTAAGGGTCTATTTTATGTGTTTTTACTTTTGATGTAAAAAATAGTTCCAAAAATCAGATTTATTTTAACTAGCTAACCCTCTAACATTAGTGTCATTCTGATTCAATAATAGAAGTATCCTCTCCCATTGCGCATTTGTGCAATCTTGGGTGTAAGAGAAACTATTATTGACTCTACGAATTGGGCCAGCACTAGGTCAATTAGGGTTAGGGAAACACTTTTTTCTATATGGTAGTTTAAAGATTTTGGGTTACTAATATTTTGTTTGCAGCTTGTGGCAAGGAGTCTAACATTTTTTTGTTTTGTTCTATTTCAAAAATCTTAGACAAACAACTACAAAATAGCATTTTTTTTTAACATTCATGAGTTAAAATGAACATGCATGCATATTCATTGGATTAAAAATAACGTAATCTTGCATGATAGCTCATTGGATTAAAATAAATTTACATCTCTTCATAGCATTGGGTTAAAATGAACTTTTAGTTAGCTCACACTACAAATGGTTAAAATGAATCGCATGTTTTGAAAAATACTGCAAATGGTTAAAATGAACTCCATGTTTTCTATGTTTGTCAACACGTTTCATTTTGGGCTTAAAATGAACACCATGCGAGTGTGAGTTGAGATATTCATGTGCTCTCTCTTTGTTTTTAAACAAAGATCGATTGAACTATGAATATTTTCGCTCATTTTCGTTAACTTTAGAAATAGGGCTTGCTTTAGTGGGAAAAATTACTCACCCCAAAGTGACTCAATCCGAGAATGTTCTAAAGCCAAGCGACACCCAACCGATATATAAGTTTTAATGTTAAGGAAAGCTTAGCATTACAGAACTTCCTGTGGACCAACAATTGACTCTGCAGTACCTTTGTGGTGCGTCAAAACTTGTAGAGTGTAACCTATGCAGACTGGGATGATAATGCCTCTCGCATGGCCTTCTGAACAACTGCCCAAAATAAATCCTTTATTTTAGAAACCCACAAACCTTTTATTCTTTGGTGCAGCAACAATCGTTGCCAAGGCACCCACACTTGCACAGTTCTTAGTAGAAATGATCAATCTACCCTGGGAGTTTCATGGAGGTTGGAAGCTTGGTTTCCCTGAGAAGTGAGTGCACTGTAAGGGGAAGCCTATGGGGCCAAGCTTCTGAATTCATTCGCTAAGGATATGCGGTTAGTGGGATTCATAAGAATATTGTCCTTCCAGCCACAATATTTTTTTTAAATGACTTCTATGTGGTTGATTTTCTTTTTTTAGAGCACCATGTGTTTTCCAATTGTTATCAGGCAATTACAACAAATAAATATCAAACTTTCTAAAATCTGAAACAACTTTTCCAAACTGAAGCAAATATTTACAATCGGCCTAAAATTTTGTCAAATCACTTCCTGCAATGCATTTTCCATCCTACAACACATTTTCTTGTTAGCTCCAAAAAAATTATTACTATCAGAAACCTGAGGCCACTCATTTTGCAAGTAGATTTTCCTGACATCTTTTCCCAGTAGTCTTTGTCTCAAACTAGGAAATCAATTTTCCAAGTCAGTCATCTTAGCGTTTTTAGTTTGCATTTAGTTTGCAATCCATCATCATCTTCAACATAGGAAAAGTATTAAGTCCTCAATTTTGCACACTTTGGGATAGGAAAAATTAACTTTCTTTTTCAAACCATTGTCTCAAAAAATAAATTGTCATTGGCCCAAGTCAAAAAAATCAATCTTTAGTCATTGTCCTTTGGTGAGCTACTTCCAACTCATAAGTCTAGTGTGGAAATCTCACCTTGTCATTTTATCATCTTGTCCTTAAAACCAATCCTTTGACAATCCAAATTGATACATTGGAAAAACTTTGAATGCTTATAAAACCTTTCCTAAAAATCATTTGACATAAGGCACTCATTACCACTTTACATTTGACATTCTTTTTTGTCCTCATTGTCATTTTATATTGTCTTGGTCTCATTCCATCCATCATCATGTCTTCAAGCCACTTTGATACGCTTGCTAGTCAAATTGAATGCCAATTTATGCATAATGGTCAAGCACAACTTACTAGGGAATTCAAAATACTATACCTCCAATCCAAGTCCAAATTTACAACCCCTAGCCCTCCATCCAACTATCCATCTTACCAACAATCAATGATTCCTATTCCTCTATCCATCTACTATCAAAAGTCCCCTAATACTATCCATGGCACTAAGTCACAACAAAATTCCATTGGTCATACCAACCCTAACTTTGATAGGGGAAATCAACCATCCATCAATCCAAACCAACTATCCACATCATATCCTAGTCCTCCACTCACGTCATATCCTAGTCCTTCACACCTATCATATCCTAATCCTCCGTTCATGACATATCCTAGTCCTCCATCCACATCATATCCTTGTCATGCATTCATGTCCTATCATAGCCCATCTTCCCTCCACCAAGTCCAAACCTCCATGTCATATCCTAGTCCATTATACCACAATCCATTCCAAGACACTCCATGTTTTCATGAAAACATATCTTTTCATGGTCTCCAAAGTCCCATCTTCTTACCTACACATGAGGATGCATGTCAAGAGGAAAGTCCAAAGCATGACATCATAACATCACCATCCTGTCCAAATCAAAGTAGTCTATTGGACCCCATCTTTACATCCATTCAAGAAGTCCTCGTAGACAATCATGGCATACCAAAGACACCTATCCTTGGTCAATATTCCATCCAAAACCATGTCATTCAAGATGAACCTGTCCTTGGTCAAGAGTCCATCCAAAACCATGTCATTCAAGATGAGCCTATCCTTGGTCAAGACCCTATTTTTGATCATGTCATTCAAACTATGCCCATCTTTGATCAAGACACTACTTTTGAAGAAGTATAAAATGGTCCACTCCTTGACCTTTATGCCCTTCATGATGAAACACTTGAATATGGCGCTCTCCAAGCTTCCAACATTGACACTACGAAAAATGAGTCACTTGCCTCCATGGGAAACATAAATGATCTACCTCTAGAACAAGAGTCTCCTAGCATAGATATATTTGCAAATGATCAAGCCATAATTGAATTCAGTGGGCTCTTTGACAATGACCATGAAGATGGTTTTGACATCAACTTTGAAGCACCAACAAAATCATCAAAATATAATATGTCAACAAATCAAACCGAAGATGTCAATCAAAAATATCTCCAACATGTCAGTGAAGCTACAATATCCTATCAATTAAGATCATCTATCTTTTCCAGAGAAGGATTTATCACAGATGAGAAGATTTCAAGCATTCATTTCTAGAATAAGGATGGGTTGGAATATTGTTTCCAAAAGAACAAGTACCCCATCACAAAAAAAAATTCTCAGAACATGCATTATCAAGGAAAAGGATTAGGCCTACACGAGCAAGGAATTTTGGAAACTGTACAAGTTCAAGCACATTATGGACATCAATGTCTTGGCTATTCGTCAGTTAGATAATATAATGATGTTAATGATACACCCTTGATATTGGGGGCAACATTATTTGATACAAACATCAAAATGGCCATCATGAGTAGTCCTTATCATAAGGTTGTTGCCAACAATCCTTCCATCCACACCATACACTGCCATTCCAACATGAATAAGCCTTCCATTTGGAACCAACAAAAAAAAATTATTACAAATACAAAGTTCAAAATCACATGTCAAAGGCTATGGAATAAAACAACAATACAAGTGGACAAATGAAGCTAAAATGGATCCCAAAAAAAAATGGGTCAAGTTAAGAAGAGAATGAATCAGGCAAAAAAAAAATGCCAAATCCAAAAGACAATCAAAATGTGGAGCCACTACACAAGAGGAGTCCCACATATAATCAATGTCCACCTCCTTCAAAATGGCCATCAAAAAAGACATAAAAATGTTGGTTCCAAACACTATCCTAATCTGACACCAAAAGTTTGGAAAATAAAAATCAATACATCCAAATATCCAATCAACTCGTCCACATCCACCATCACTCATCATAATCCTACTCCTCCTTAAAGTCGAAACACCCCATGTCACAAATCCATCACATTTTTGTAGCAACTCTTTACCACAAGGAATCTCATGGAATTCTATCATGATGTGTGTATTCTGATAAGGCCAACTCTAGTATGAACACAAATCACAATGACATCAATCAGGTGTATGCAAGTGCTATCATCCTGAAAAGGAAACTACTTAAGAAAGGTCTTTATTGGCATGTCATGGCACCAATCTCTACATCGGCATCGTCAAAGGCTTCAACATAGTCAATGCTCATCTAAAGCATCAAGGCTATCCAACAAAATGTAAAAATACAAAAAAATTGAAAAATCTAAAAAATCATCACCTTGGTGAAAACCTAGCAAACAGGCATCTTGGTGACACAAAAAAACAAAGAAGACAAAAAGAGTCAGGAGAAAAATTTCATCCAATAGTGAAAACCATTCTTATGGTGCTTTGGATAAGTACCATGATGAAAACTTGGCAAACATGTATCATGACTAGAATAAAATCATCTATGTGGACCATTACACTTGGGGGAAAGTTTTCTCATCTCCCATGTCCTTCACATGAAATTTCCATCCATCCATCTAAACCCTATCACTTTCCATCCATTTTCCCCTCGACTTTGATCTTGATAAGGACTACAACACAAACATAAATCATGCTTTGGGAAATTTTTTGACATGTCTATCCTTTGACCATACCCTATTCCATATCATGTCATTACCATCATATCCTCATGTGATGTTGTCCTTGACAACTATATGATAGTTCTCATGTCTCCCATCTTTTACAGAAGCCATCCATTGTCCTTTTATACCTATCACCCTTCTTGGTTTCCCTTGTCAATGGTCTAAAGATCTTTCATTATCCCATTTAGCCCTAACCAAGTCATTTTGAATGCGACAATATGGAAAACCTGAAGCATCATCCAAAAATTCCTTGGCTTTGTCCCTGGCCCTGCTGCAGAATTTTATCCTCTTGTCATATCATTGTCATCTTCATGTTGTTTCGGGATGTGTTCTTCCCATGTCAAACAACATTGTTATTGTCATCGTCACCTATCAATCGGTATTCAACTTGACTAGTAGAAAAATCATGGTTTTCCTTGGATTCATGTGCATAGGAATCATTCAGATGCATTTTTCATGATCCTGCATTTGTAAAAAGTCTTGAATTTTTTTCTAAAAATCTTAAAAAGTCCTCAAAATCTTCTAAAACGCTAAAAAAGTCTTGAAAAAGACCTAAATATTGAAAAATGTCCTGAAGAAAATACAAAAACATCCAAATCAATGTCAAAATCTCAAAAATAGAGTCACTGTTTGTCTTATCAATTCAATCAATCATGTCAATCAATATTTTGTCCCCGTCCGAACTACATTGTCTCTACATATTTGCTACATAGACAAGATTGATCTTTGAATCCTCGAGACATTAGGTCAGTCTTTCTAGGTTTGTCAAAATAAAATCATGATTAAAAATTATTTCCTTTTGACAAACTACGAGGTCTTTGAGTGCACGACATAGGCAAGGACATCAATAGATGAGCCCCCAAGGCCGCACTAGGTCAGTCCATTAGGGTTCATGGAACAACGTTTTAACACATGCCAAACTTTCTTCAAATAGAGCAAATATTCCATCAATCCCAAGCAAGCAATCTATCAAGAGTCTATTTCATTAGCAATTTCGGTCAATTCAGCATATCAGCAATGACATGTAATCAAATTATATCAAGACAATTTAACCTAGAAAAAACATTGGGTTCTTCTTCAGATGTGTCCTTATGAAGAGAAACTCTTGTCATTTTTTTATGCTTTTGGATGTGTCCTTCCTAATCATTTTCCTCATCATCTGAAATTTTGGTGGATTCTCCTAACTCTGAGAATTGATCTCCTAGATATCAATGTCATTCAAAATGTATCCTTCATGAATTTGATATCGCTTGACATTTGGAAACCTTGATATTAAAACACTTGGAAAACAATTGGCTCTTGTCTTTGGCCTTTTCATCATGTTACTAGTTTTTGAGTGAGATCCTGACAACGGGATTTAGAGAAACAACGACTTTTGATGATGTTTGTAGTCTTTTGACACTCATGTTACTAGTTTCTCAACGATGTCTTGAGTACGGGATTTAAAAAAATAACGACGTATCATGATGGTGGCTTTATTTTGTTCTTTTGGAAATCATGTTGCTAGTTTCTCAAGGATTTCCTAGAAAGAGGATTTAGAGAAGCAATGACATTTTATGGTTTTTCCTTCTTGTCTTTTTCTTCTTGCGGTTGGTTAAGACAAAAAAATGAGGCAATTGCACTCTTAGTATGAATCATGATCATCCTTGTTTGTGACTTGTTGTCTTATGTGATGGTACAACCTTGCACAACTTTATTTATGTCTGTGAACCCCAATTTCATACCTGCATAAACAAAACAAACAAACGTGTTATTAGATCATATGCAAGGTAAAACAAGGATTCCCCATGAAATCCATTTACAAAACTTAAAATAGGAAAAATGAAGAAATAAACAAGAAAGAAATGAAATCCTAATTAAGTATGCAAAATCTTTATCCCATGGGGTAGTTGGTGCCAATTTATATGTCAAAATTATCCCTTTTCCAACTCCTTTGTAAGCTTGATGATTTGATCCACTTTGTTGGTGAAGAACAAGATGAGTTCTTGAGAAAACCTGCAATAACCTAGCTAAGATTTTGCATTGAGGATGAAATTGAGTAGAGTAAGTTTACTCAAGTTGTGGATGATTGAATGAGATGAAGAGTCTCTCATTTATAGATTCCCAAATTGGAAGAATGAGGGATTTGGATGAATGTGGGATAAAATACCAACTAATGAGAAGCGGTCACTTGTCCATATGTGATTGGAGGAGGAATGAACAGATTTTGGTCAATGTGCATGATAAATGCTAGGAGATTCAAATTTGAAATTGGAATGTGACATGTTGGAGGGAGAAAGAAATGGAGTTAATGTCACTTGGCTCAATGCACAAGGACATGTAAGAGGCATTGAATGCCTTGTTGGAAGGACTAAGTCCATTTGAATTCAAATTCAAACTTGAGGGAATATTCCCTTTTTATGCCATGTTGAGAGAAAATAGATATTTAATAAATCAAAATAATTGATTTATAGTGAAAGTTGCATTCTCTAGAGGATTTGACATAGATTAAGATTAAATTAATCAAAGCTTAATTAATTTAATGAAGAATTAGGAGATGTGACAATATAGACTTACATTTATGAATTGATTTAAGTCAAGAATTGACATGAAAGATTTAATTAAATAAATGTTTTGATTTATTTAACTAAAGGGGATAATATTATATTAAATCAAATAATGTTTAATTTATTCAATTTAATAAGAGGACTTTAGGGATTTAATTAAATAAGATGAATTATTTAATTAAAGAGGGATTACAGAAATAATTAAATAAGATTGATTTATTTAATTAATAGGAGATGATGACTTAATTAGATAAAGTTGATTTATTTAATTAAGAGATGAAGAGTGATTAATTTAATCAAATACATATTATTCGATTAAATGACTAGCGAAGGAGATGATTCAGGATGAAATAAATCAGGATCCAGTGTGTTGGACCGAATTGTACATTTTCCATGTCTACATTTTGCCCCTCTTTGAAGCAATGTACTTGTTGCATTAATTAAAAGAATAAATTGTTGTGATCAAAACTCAATAATTTCTTGATTTCTCAGATGCCCCACTACTGCCCCAACAAAAGGATATTGCTGGTATAATACCCCCTCAAGAGATTGAGCGGAAATGTTTGATTTTCTGATTGAGATCACGATAAAATGCTAGAGGAGTGGTTCTTTTGATTAGAGGATGAAAGATAATTATTTGATGTAGAAAATTCTAATGATGTATAGATAGTCATTAGCCATGGGTAGCCTCATGTATATTTTGATACAACACACTAATTTTAGATAGAAATGTTAGTAAAGATAGAAGAATAAGAAGAATAAGATGGATGGAAGGAGGATCCACACAAGTTCACATTATTATCGATGATGATGATTTATTTCTTACCAAGAGTTGGAATTTTCAAAGGGCCAATTACTTTATGTTTGATAACACACATAGGTATGATGCATCAAGGTATAAATGACTAGGATGGCATTGTACCTAGTGTGATGGACTTTGAATTGTCAATCAGATAGGACTATTCTTGTTCACACTTGACATACGGAAACCTTGCTAGGATGGACCTAACAAAGCAAGTATTCACCAAGTTATTTTACAAGAGTATCCAACAAGCACAATAGATAAAAAAGATAGTAATCATTGCCCCATTCCTTTCTCTCTAAACCTGTTTTGTTTAGGCATCATCGAGAGGTCCTTGGAATGAGTGCAAAATAAGATAAGTCAAAAAGACCAGACAAAGTAAACAAACAAATTAATGTTCTTTGTACCGCCAACCATGAATAACTACTGTGGGATACCTAATGCTTATGTCCATCATAGGAAAGCTTCATCCTAGGACATGTAGTGATCAGGGTTTTGGTGGGACTGATTGGGTGATAAGCTATTGATACTCTGAGTTGACCAACTTTCTTGCTTACTGACTTAGAATTTCAATATTTTGATGATTAGGGTGTTCACTCTTGAGCCTGCTAGACTTTCTTCTGACTGACTCACCAAAGGGTGAAGGTGATGATTGATTTTATTAGGAATGATGATTATCGTGGGTGAAAGAGAAATGAGATGGATTCACCATTTTGGATTTTTCATATAATTTGAGGTTGTTTTTGGTATTTTTGAAGTGTTTTACAAATGTTTAGATCTGTGAGATTTTATGAATGTTTTTGGTATTTTCACATTTTCCAATGTTTTTGGTATTTGGTGTCTCAAGGGTTGATCAAGGATGGCCTTGCCTACATTCCAACTCTGAGATGATGTAGTTCAAATGACAATTGACTTGACTCAATAATAAGATATATGGGCAAACAAATTGCCATTTTATTGTGACGTACGCCTAAGGACTGACCTAAATGTGTGAAATAAATGGACAAACGGATTACCATATGTGATAGATGCCTAAAGTACTAACCTAAATGTAAAATAGATGGGAAAACGGATTACCAATGCGACAGATGCCTAAGGACTTACCCTAACTACCTTGAGGGATGATCAAAGATCAACCTTGCCTATGTTCAAGCTCAGAGATGACATAGTTCAGACAAGGTGGAAGACTGAAAAGACTCAATGAAGAATGTTTTAGATTTTTTTGATGTTTTTGGAGTGTGGTTTTTTTGAATTGTTTTTGGATTTTTTGATTGATTTAATTTTTTTTGGCTTTTCGCATGATTTTGACAAATTGGAGGTGGATACATGATGATATCAGTGCTTTGTTTTGGGATTTTGTTGAAAATCAAGCCTAATGTTGATTGATTAGATTGATGGATTGATAGTTTGACTAAGTGTATTAAGTCAAATAAAAGTGATAATGCACTTGTAAATTCCAGGAAGTTTTGTTATCCTAGAGTAAACTTGTATAGAAGAGGATGGTTTGACTAAGTGTGTTAAGTCAAACAAGATGATGATGGATTGGATAATTTGGCTAAGTATGTTAAGCCAAACAAAGATGATAATGCACTTGTAAACTCTAGGAAGTTCTGTTATCCTAGAGTAAACTTGTACACAAGAGGGTAGTTTGACTAAGTGTGTTAAGTCAAATAGGGTGATAATTGATTGGATTCAATTGATCAAGATTGATGAAGCTTGATTTGGAAAAAAATTGTTTTGATGATTTGATGTGGCGCTGATGTGCAAGTTAGATGTAACTGATATGAATTGTTTGGATTGATGCTTGATGAAAGATAAAACTTGATAAGGAACATCTTCTTGTCAAAATATGCCATGGGCTAGTGATTTGTATTTTTGGCTCATAAATGCTATGATCAATTTGATTTTACATCTGCCAATGTTTGGATTACCAGATAAGTTAGAGGATATAGATCAAGGTTTATTCTCAAAGCAAGATGCAAATATCTGCCCCTAGTGACTAGCAATGTTTGAATGAACATGGATGGATTCTTGGATAGATCTATGGATAGATACAAATCATCTTGTGATAAGATAAGGGTGTTTGCACAAGGATTCTCATTTGGATAATTCTTTAAAGCTCAAATAATGGTAGGTAGGATGGGATCAATGAAAATGACCCATGTCAAGATGTAGTGTATGTAAAGTGTGCACCAAAATTTTCCAAGATCAAGATAACTTGGAGTATGGATGTAGATGGATAAACATGGATTGGATAAATGGTTCATGGATGAATAGATGATATGGCTGGAATGTTGGATTTATTATGGATGCGATAAGATGCTTTCTCCTAAAATGACGCATGTAGATGCTCAATTCTACACATGACACCTATTTTCATGGTTTCATCATGGTACTTTCCCAAAGCGCCACCGTATTGGTTTTCACTAGAGAACGATGGTTTTTCTTTATTGTTTTCAATCCTTTTTCTAATTTTTTTGGATTTTTATATTTTTTCATTTTTTTTTTTTTGTATTTTCACTAAAGGATTTCAAGGTCACATTGAACCACCTGATGTCATTGATGTAGATGCTTCTATCATAACATGCCATCGGTATCCTACTTTAATAAGTTTTTTTTCCAAGATACATGCACTTGAATGCAACTTCTGAGATCCCTGATCTATTTTCCTGATACTGGAGTTAACTCCGCCTTTGTGTGCACATCCCGATAGAGTGCCTTCTAAATCCTTATGATGAAGGGTCACTTCCAATACATGGTCAATGTGAGAATTGGATATCATTCATGGAGGCGTGGATGGAGTGTTTTTAGGAATACAATATGGATTGGTTGATAGTTTGGAACCTTTGACTCTCCAAACTTGGGAAGATGAGCAGTGATGGGTGAATATGGACATGTGCATGGAATTAGGACCAACTACTTGATATACTTTGTATGTCGCTTGAGAAGACTAATTTTTCCTTTGTGGACATCTTTGATGGATACTTTTCCCTTTTTATTTTTCCCCATAGTTTCTTTGACTAATGGAGTTTGATAGGGATAGTCTTTCTTCGTATTCTTTGGTATCCAAGTGTATTTGATTTATCCTTTGTTCTTCTTAGCCTCTTTTCTTTGATTAAAACATCACTTTTGATGTTGGTCCCAATTTATGGATGGGGTGATAGGTGGATGGAGATTCATGACATGGCTGGTTGTAGTATTGGCATTGGTTTCATCATAAGGATTCTTCGTGCCCCCTATGTTGAAATGTTTTTGAGATGAAGTTACCCCCAATTTTACAGAGGTATCAATTACATGTTTAGATCCCTTTCTTGTTGAATAACCAAGGCCTGGATGCTTGAGATTGCCAATAATCTGCACTAGTTCCAAGATACCCTAGTCATGTAGGCCTAATCCTCTGCCTTGATAATTCATCTGTTGAAACATTTTATGTGCAACGGGATATGATTTACCTTGGAAACAAGGTGCTAATCCTTCTCTGCTCTGTGGTGGATCTTCAAAAGTGCCAGTTGCTTTATTGATGAGGTAGCTTTCCCTAAGAAAGGTAAGTGATCCAAATTTATAAGTGATAGGATCCTCCATATGTGGGATTACTTCCTAAATGATATCCTTAGCTTGATCTTGTGAGATATCAGATTGTAGTGCTTCTTCAAGAAGTGTTGATGCTTCACTATCTACACAAAATTCTTCCTCATGACTTATGTAGAACCTTTCTTCATGACCCCTTTCTTATATGTCTCTGCATTTCTCTATATCTTGACCATGTGTATAAATGTTAGGAGTATGAGACTCTTGTTCCTTGGTAGTGATATCAAGAGTATGAGACTCTTGTTTTGAATGAATATCATCTACATGTCCATCTAAAGAAAGCATCTTATGGGTAGATGGAGGAGTATGTGCTATGTGGATATGATCCTTATTTGAGATATCTTGTATAGATAGGAGAGTTTCCATTACCTCATTGTAGTATCTTGGATATACGAATTCTTGATCTTGGTTAATGTTGGAATTGCTTTCAACATGCTTTCAATCAAGTTCTTGACATGGGTCAATTTCAAGGGATGGATTGATTTCTTGGATATCTTCATTAGGCATAGGAAGTTTCTCAAAATTCATGAGGTCAAAGGATGTCCATATGTTTTGGAAATGATCATTGCTAGACCTTGGTGAAATATGTTGATCATTATTTCGAGTAAATTCTTGACATATGTCCTCTAACTCATTAGGTGATGTAGAGACATTTTCAATATGATCATTTGTGGATGGATTTTGGTTTATGTCAATAGGATCAAATAACATCAACACTCCTTGAAATAAATCTTTGTAGGAGGGGTCTTGATCATGACTAAAAAATGGCTCTTGATGTACATTGATTTGATCATTGGATGAGGTGGACACATCTTCAAGGTGTTCATCGATGGATAGGTCTTGATCATTGTTTTCAACAATTTTGGTGGGAATCTGTTGTAAGCTTTGTTGAGCGAGTAATGCTTGTGTTTGATGCTGAGCCAACAACGCTTGTTGTTGGTTGTGTTTTTGTTGTTCCAATAAATCTTGTTGTTGGTCTTGTTGTTGTTGTACCAACAAAGCTTTTTATTGGGCTCCTTGTTGTGCTATGTGTTCATGGATTGCTTGCAATAGTTCCCAGAATTGTGCTTGCGCTTGTCGAGCTTGGTGTTGGGCTTGAGCCACTTGTGCAACTTGTGTGGCTTGTTGGGCTTGGAGTGCATTTTGGTGGGCAACTTGTTGAGCTGCTTGCAACATGATAGAGAATGAATTTTCCATGTTATTCTTTGGTGGTGGTGGCAGCGGTGGTGGTGGTGGGGTGGGGATGGTGTTGATTGTTGGGGTGAGTAGAACAGTCTCATTGATTGCCAAGATTTGAGTGGTGAATGGTACGATTGAGATTCTTGGTCCTTGAGACACTTGAGAAATGATAGATGTGTTAACCATTGGGGTTGCTTGGATGGTTGCCATCTATTGTTGCGAATCAATGAGAATTTTGAGTGTAACAATTTTGTTTCACAAGATTTGACCTTGACATTCTTCATATGGTTGACTTGGTTGTTTAGCATGTAGCTTTGGAATGCATCCTTGTGGTGTTTGTTTGGGATCATGGACAAGTTGATTTTGGATAATGCTCTGATTCGGTGCGATGTTTAGATTCAACATGATAGATTGAAATTGAACATTGTTGTGGTTGGGAATCATATTGCCTTGATTAGGTAACTTTGATTTTACATGGTGTTACCTTGACTTGAATCAACATATGCAGTTGCCAATATATTGCCAAGATTTTGAACAACATTAGGGGGATTTGCAAGCATATATATCCCAAAGTTCACCAAGTGTGGACTAGAAATTTTCATGTTCAACAAACTTGTATTTGGCATGTATGGATTTGTTGGGATAATGTTGTTTGGAAAACTCATGCATTGAGTGTTTTGTTGGTAGATTTACAGATTTGGACTTGGATTTAAATCTATCATTGGGAAAGGTGTGCCAAACATTAGATCGGGCATACTCACATTTGTTATTTTTTAATGTTTGGACAAGATAATGATGCCATGTCTAAATGTGAGTTTCAATAATCAATTGCCATTTTGAGACTTGGATAGTTTGGTTGACTCATGATGTATGAATCAAGTTGATTTTCCATATTTTTCTTGTGTTTTGACCTTGTTGCGAAAGTGAACCTTAAAGGTGTTTAGGACCAATGATGAGATGAAGGATGAAAGGGGTGAATGATATGGGTGTTTGAACTTCTAGAAACTTTGGATCAATGCTAGACTTTAGGAATTGATTCGATTTTATTTTGATTGGTTGATATTTTGACTAAGTGTGTTAAGTAAAATAGGATGATAATGCACTTTTAAACCCTAGGAAGTTGTGTTATCCTAGGGAAAACTCGCACAAGAGAATGAATTGGCTAAGTGTATTAAGCCAATAAAAGTGACCATGAACTAGTAGACCTTAGGAAGTTGTGTTATCCTAGAGGTAAATTTGTTCAAGAGGATTGATAACTTGATTAGGTGTATTAAGTAAAATGTAATGAAAAATTCTAGCATGAATGATGTTTTCAAATTTCCAAAAGTTGTCGGTGAAATGGAATTTGATAAATGTTTGGATGGATGAAGTGTTTTGACTTGATCCTAGATGACCCTATGAGGACTTACTTACAAGACCAAGGTGATGAAGAACATGCTTTTACCTAAAAGTAATTCAAACCAAAAGACCAATGTTTGCATGGAAACCAAATGACTCAAAAGGGACCAAGCACATGTGTGGTTCAATTATCTGTTATGTTGCCTTAGATTTGGTTCTTTTTACCACAAACACTTTCTTGATTAATGTTTCTCAAACTGAATGTCCAATGTCCTAACTTTCTTTTATCCCACAAAGTGTATTATGTGGAAATCAAGGAAATCGGGGCAAAGGTTACCTATTGTTGACTTTAGTGAAAAAATGGAGATATAAATTCAAATTTTTAGAAGCCTCTAAGGATATAATCCCTAGGGCAAGCAATAACACTTCAATTTTATCAATGGTATTTTCTTCCTAAAGGGTTTGGAATTTGATGATTTTGTGAATATTTTTTTTCCACTATTTTAGATCCAAGCAAAGTGTTTTGATTCAAAGCACATGTACAACCCTAGGCTGAAAAAAGGCAATATTTGTTAGGTTCCTACTTGGACGAATCCAACTGTGCATATTTTATGCAAATGACTAGATGCTTTACCACACTGGCTCCCCTCCATGACACACACTTCTTGGGTCAACCAAGCATCAGTACCCATGAATTTCCCATGAAATACTTTTCATCTCTACAAAAAAACCACATGTATACGTGGGGCGGCTTAAGAGGACATGACCTCTTGCACCAACAAATATAAGGTATTTTGGCCTTTTAAAAAAAAATTATAGTTATCATGCAGGGGGAGAGTTATCATGCACTACCTCCCATTGTCCATGGATTTCACCATTAACATAAATTTATATAGTGGTTTGGAAGAGCTTGGCTTTAGCCCATTACTGCTTGAGTCATTCCCTTGGGGTGAGTAATTTTTCCCACCAAGGCAGGCCCTCTAAAGGTACACAATAGCGAGTAAGTGCATTCATAGTTTGATCATCTTTATTTGCGTGAACAAAGAGAGAACACTCACAATGCCTTTTTCTCACACTAGACAAGTTTGTTCAATTTTAGATCCCAAATCAAAGTGTGAAGACAATATTTTTGACAAATTAATATCACCAAAATGCTTTTGATTCTCAAGATCACTGTGAAGCATGAGAGAAGCACATACGCATTTTCAAATGACACTTTTTTGCAAAAAATATTACAAGACACAAAAAAGACATGTTCATTTTAAATTCCTCAAAGCAATAAAGAGTTCTTTTATGGCACCAAAGGAAATGTGAGATTGCCTTGTTCAATTTGTTAACCTTTTAAACAAAATCTAGTAAATCTGTCTAAGGTTCCTTTCAGCCCTTTGACAAATTTTGAAAAGAAATTTTATTTTTCTTTTTAAATTGAAAAGAAGTTTAGTGTTCCTAAGGAAAATGAACTTATAAAATTCCTTAAAGAGTGTTGAAGAACACTTTAGTGTTTAAAAAACACTTTGTGCCTAATGAACATGGTGTCATAATAAAAAATTTCTTGTTCTTTTTAAACCCAAAATAAATCTAGTGTTTCTAAGGCAAATGATATTAACAAATTCCTCCTAAACAAGAATCTAAAATCCTTAAAGAAATGTTGAAGAACACTTGAGTGTTTAAAAACACTTTGGGTATGACGAGGATGATGTCATGATGAATGTCTCCCCTTTCTTTCTCTTTTTTTTTATTTGCTCCAACCTACAAAGTGACAGAAAACTAGAGAGAAAAATGATAGAAAACAAGGTCAAGAATTAGAAAATCTAGAACTTAAAAAGCACATGTCAATTTTAGACCTCACTATTTTTTCGCGGTGTAGTTTGGGTAAAAGCGACGCTATATAGCGTCATGCGGTTGACTATGGGTGGCGGTCTACAAGAACAGAGACCGAATATGAGGTGCAATATGGTCAAGCGACGCTGTTTATGATGCCGTTATATTTGAAATTTTGAATTTGATAGGTGAGAAAGTAGAAGTAGTGCAGTTTGGAAGAAACATGGTGTAATATGGCACCATGACTCTGGAAGCAGTGCGATATAGCGTTGCGGAGATGAAAGCGATGCATTTGGAGAATTTAAAAATGATGGGCAAGAAGAGATAGAAGAGGTGCAGTTTGGAAGTTTGGTATGGTTTGATATAGCATCGCACCTCTAGGAGTGGTGCAATATGGATCTGTGGCTCTAGAAGTAGCACAATATGGTGCCACGGTACTAGTAAGAGGCGTAGTTTCATGTGTCCTACAAAAAAAGTTAAAAAACACAAATTTTGGAAAAAAACGTGATTAAATTCTTGAATGCCCTCCTTCTAGTGCCAAAATGTGAACCCCAATTTCATACCTGCATAAACAAAGAAAAAAAACATGTTATTAGATCATATGCAAGGTAAAACAAGGATTCCCCATGAAATCCATTTGCAAAACTTAAAATAGGAAAAATGAAGAAATAAACAAGAAAGAAATGAAATTCTAATTAAGTATGCAAACTCTTAATCCCATGGGGGAGTTGGTGCCAATTGATATGTTGAAATTAGTCCTTTCCCAACTCTGTTGTAAGCTTGATGGTTTGATCCACTTTGTTGATGAAGAACAAGATGAGTTCTTGAGAAAACCTGCAATAACCTAGCTAAAATCTTGGATTGAGGATGAAGTGGAGTAGAGTAAGTTTACTCAAGTTGTGGATGATTGAATGAGAGGAATATTCTCTCATTTATAGATTCCCAAATTGGAAGAATGAGGGATTTGGATGAATGCGGGATAAAATACCAACTAATGAGAAGAGGCCACTTGTCCACATGTGATTGGAAGAGGAATGAGCACATTTTGGTCAATGTGCATGATAAATTCTATGAGATTCAAATTTGAAATTTGAATGTGACATGTGAGAGGGAAAAAAAAATGGACTTAATGTCACATGGCTCAATGCACAAGGACATGTAAGAGGTCTTAAATGCCTTGTTGGAAGGACCAAGCCCATTTTAATTTTGAATTCAAATTTGAGGGAATATTCCCCTTCTATTCCATGTTGAGAGAAAATAGGAAATTAAATAAATCAAAGTAATTGAATTATTGTGCAAGTTGCGTTCTCTAGAGGATTTCAGTGATTGAGATTAAATTAATCAATATTTGATCAATTTAATGAGAGATTAGGTGATTTGACAATTTTGACTTAAATTGATGAATTGATTTAAATCATAATTGAGAGGAAATGATTATGATTTATTTAACTAAAGAGGAACATGTTAGATTAAATCAAATAAGGTTTAATTTATTCAATTTAATAAGAGGACTTTAGAGATTTAATTAAATAAGATGAATTATTTAATTAAAGAGGGATTAAAGAAATAATTAAATAAAATTGATTTATTTAATTAATAGGAGATGATGACTTAATTAGATAAAGTTGATTTATTTTATTAAGAGATGAAGAGTGATGAATTTAATCAAATACATACTATTCGATTAGATGACTAGCGAAGGAGATGATTCAGGATGAAATAGATGAGGATCTAGTGTGTCAGACCGAATTGTACATTTTCCATGTATATAATGTCATAGCATGGTGTTTGTTGGCCATCACAATAATCTACCCAATGATGATTAAGAGCAATAAATATTGAATTCCTATGGTAATATGTTGAAGGATTTGGTCTAGGAACTAACATGCATCTCCTTTTTGTCTTGTCATCTTGTATCGCTCATCTCATATAGGCATTGCATCCATATCATCATCCTTTCACTAACACTTTCTTGTCTCATCATCTTCTAGTCTTCTCATCAATTTCGAGAGAAAATCCTTATTCTTGGAACCTGTCTGTCCTCTCGTAGGGGCATACCACAACCCTCCTCATCATTCTTCCTCATCCTATATTGCACTGGGGCATATTTTTGACTTATTTTCTTTGCCACAATGCGACAGGTTGCATTATCACAAAGAGGGGCAAATGTAGACACATAAAAATGACCTAGGCCTGCAAGCTCTATTTTGCCATATTTCGTCCTAGAATAATTAAGATATTTTAATTATGCCCTTGATTCACTTTTGGCTATTAATTAAATAATTCATAATTATTTAATTAATTCATATCTATTTATTCTCCATGATTATTAAATAAATAAATTTTATTTATTTATTTAATGCATCACTAATTGTCTAATGTCTTCCTATAATTCAATAAATCTCCTAATTTATTTAATTATTTGTGTCCATTATGTCTTCCTAATTATTAAATAAATAGTTTAATTTATTTATTTAATATATCACTAATTCTTAAAATGTCCTCTTCTTTCTAAAAATAAATGAATTCATGTTTATTTAATCTTTGTCCACTTTCCACTATAATTAAAATATTATGTTTAATTATTTAATTATTCATTAGCCTCTTCTCTCCTAAATTAAATAAATTTCCACTTTCCTCAATTTTGAATTAAATCATTATATTTAATTTAAAAGGTTCCCTTTGTCACATTCTTCTATAATTAAATAACATCTTTATTATTTGATTTCCACCTAAATTAAATAACTTTCTTGTTCTCATTTTAAATAAAATTTATTTATTTAAAATAAGTCCCACCACCTAAATTAAATAATTTTATTATTTAATTTCTCCTCTTTTACTGTACTCATTTTAAATAAAACTTATTTATTTAAAAGAAGTCCCACTTTCTAATTTTCCCTCTTTTAGTAAATAATTTAAATTAAATTATTTACCGTCACATGACCCCACCACTTTTGAATTAAATTAATTTTTAATTCAAAAAGTCAACATCACCTCTTGAATCAAATAATTTAAAATTATTATTTGATTCTCTAGCAACTTTGTTTTGTGTGCCCAATATCTCTTGTCACATGCATTGTCAACCATTGATTTGATTTTCTAAAAATCAATCTTGTCCATTCATTTTGAATCTGACCTAATGTTGTCCTAACCCTAATTGTGGGTTGTTATATTGAATCTTGTCCATTGATTCTAGGGCACTTGCTAACTTTTAATCTTGGTCATTCACACAAAATTGCATTTTATATAAAATGGCAATTTTGGTCTTATTTTGGCATATCTTGCAATTTCATATCTTGCAACCTCACATCTTGCAGTCTCATTTTATTGCACTTTCATATTCTTGCATGTTTCTTCATTTTGCATAGGCATATTTAGATTCTATTTGACATAGTTTAGACATTTTTAGATGCTTACTAGTTGCAGTAGGGCATAGTATAGCATATGATCATTCAAAATCTTTCAACATTTGCTTAGGGATTTTCATTTCCATTGGCTTGCTCATCATAAATCTGAGGGCAACTACATATTTCAGCAAGTTGAGAAGGTATAATGGAGGTTAGTCATGGAGGATGATGATATCTCGTGAGATTGTTTCATATATTCCTTTGCACTTCATTATTGCTTTGGGTTTTCATGTTTTGCATTTGATTTCCTAACTATAGGAAAATTCTCATAGTTACATTGGTGAACCCGGAGTGAATTGATAGATTTTGAAGAATTTTGGAAACGAACCATTTTTGTTGCAGGTTTTGTTAGCATTTTATTGCAGGTTTTGCATCATTTTGGGGACAAACCCCTAGTTTTAAAAGATTCAACCATATTTCTCAAATGACTGCATATTTTCAGACAAAATATTTTTTGTAGGTTGGGGACAATATCAACAGCTTCTAGTCCGCAAACTAGATTTTTTGGAGTTATTTTTATTTTCTTTGACTTTGTTTGTTATTTTCATGAAAAATCAATTTTGAGAGAAAATTGGCGAATTTTTCAGATTTCTTTATAGTTTTGGAAAGATCTCAGAATTTCAATAGGGGTATGTTTTTTATGTTTTTAATTTTCCTGCAAAATAATTAGACAAAAAATAGAACTTTCAAAATTAGGGTTTCAAAAATATTTTCTTATATCTCACAAATGATTGCATATCTGTTCACAAATGTTTTTTAGGAGATTTGTAATGATGTAAGGAACCTTTGGTAAAAAACTCAAATTTTTTGAATCTATTTTGAAATTTTAGTAATTTGTTTATGATTTTTGATAAAAAAATAATTTTGGATGCAAAACAATGAGTTTTTTGGATTTCTTTACATTTCTAGAAAGTTTTCTAAATTTCAGTAAGGTTCTATTTTCTGTGTTTTTACTTTTCATGTAAAAAACAGTTCCAAAATCAGATTTATTTTGAATAGCTAACCCTCTAATATTAGTGTCATTTTGATTCAATAATAGAAGTATCCTCTCCCCTTGTGCACTTGTGTGATTCTGGGTGTAAGAGAAAATGTTATTGACTCTAAGAATTGGGCCTGCACTAGGTCAATTAGGGTTAGGGAAACACTTTTTTCTGTATGGTAGTTTAAAGATTTTGGGTTACTAATTTTCTATTTGCAACTTGTGGCAAGGAGTCTAACTTTTGTTTGTTTTGTTTTATTTCAAAATTCTTAGACAAACAACTACAAAATCGCAATTTCTTTTTTTACATTCATGAGTTAAAATGAACATGCATTCATATTTATTGGATTAAAAATAACACAATCTTGCATGATAACTCATTGGATTAAAATAAATTTGCATCTCTTCATAGCATTGGGTTAAAATGAGCTTTTAGTTAGCTCACACTACAAACGGTTAAAATGAATCCCATGTTTTGAAAAATACTACAAATGGTTAAAATGAATTCCTTGTTTTTTATGTTTTTCAACACATTTCATTTTGGGCTTTAAATGAACACCATGTGAGTGTGAGTTGAGATATTTATGTGCTCTCTCTTTGTTTTTAAACAAAGATCAATTGAACTATGAATATTTTTACTCACTTTTGTTAACTTTAGAAATTGGGCCTGCTTTGGTGGGAAAAAGCACTCACCCAAAGAAACTCAAACTGAGAATGCACTAAAGCCAAGCGACATCCAACCGGTATATAAATTTTAATGTTAAGGAAAGCTTAGCATTACAGAACTTCTTGTGGACCAGCAATTGACTCCCCAATACCCTTGTGGTGCATCAAAACCTGTAGAGCGTAACCTCTGCAAACTGGGATGATAATGCCTCTCGCGTGGCCTTCTGAACGGGTGCCCAAAATAAATCCTTTGTTTTAGAAAACCAAAAACCTTCTATTCTTTGGTGGAGCAACGGTCATTGCCAAGGCACCCGTACTTGTGATGTTCTTAGTAGAAATGATCAATCTTCCACGGGAGGTTCATGGAGGTTGGAAGCTTGGCCCTAAGAAGTGAGTGCATTGTAAGGGGGAACCTGTGGGGCCAAGCTTCTGAATTCATTCACTAAGGATATGTAGTTAGTAGGATCCATAAGAATATTGTCCTTGGAGCCACATGATTTTTTTAAAATGACTTCTACGCAGTTAACTTTCATTTTTTACAACACCATGTGTTTGCCAATTGTTTTCAGAGAATTCCAACAAATAAACATCAAACTTGCTGAAATCTGAAACAACTTTGCCAAATTGAAGCAAATATTTGCAATCGGCCTAAAATTTTGTCAAATCACTTCCTGCAATGCATTTGAAACCTGAAGTGATGCATTTTCTTTTCAGCTCCAAAAATATTATTAAGGTCAGGAAAATGAGGCCAAAATTATTGCATTTTTAGTTTGCATTTAGGTTGCAATCCATCATCATTTTCAACATAGGAAAAGTATTAAGTCCTCAATTTTGCACACTTTGGGATAGGAAAACTTTCCTTGCTTTTTCAAACCATTATCTCAAAAAATAAATTGTCACTGGACCAAGTCAAACAAATCAATCCTTCCTTAGTCATTTTCCTTTGGTGAGCTACTTCCAACTCATAAGTCTACTGTGGAAATATCACCTTGTCATTTTGTCATCTTGTCCTTCAAACCAATCCTTTGACAATCCAAATCGATACATTGGACAAACTTTGAAAGGTTAGAAAACCTTTCCTAAAAATCATTTGACATAAGGAACTCATTACCACTTTGTATTTGGCATTCCTTTTTGTCCTCATTATCATTTTGCATTGTCCTAGTCTCATTCCATCCATCATCATGTCTTTAAGCCACTTTGATATGCTTATTGGTCAGAGTCATCACAGCAACATGCCTTGGATGAAGTAAATAAATTTCTTGATTTGATGCTTGAGAAAAGGTATATGGACACTATCAACAACGAATCTAATAGTGATATCATGAATGATCAAATAATGCAGCCAATGGAGGATAAGTGTGCAATTGAGATTTATAATGACAAATTTTCAAATTCGGAAGATGATTGCAACATTAATAATATTGGTGGAGACACATCATATGTGGATACCACCAATAGTGCTTCAGAAGCTGAATTATAAGAAGATATTGTGCCATCCAACAATGAACATATGGAGAGTCTCTCTTGCATGATAGATTGTGATCCAAATTGTGACGATGAAATGGTGGATGTTGATCTACGACAGGATGATTTTTGTAGCTCATGTGGAGATCAAGAAGTTGGAGAAATAGCAGGAGATCTGGATGAAACATGTTCACTCAATAGTGAGCAATTTTCATATTTATTGTCTCTTGAATACTAGAGATGTGCACATGAAGATGATTCTAAAGTTTTGTCTCCAACCTACATTTGTTTTGATAGTGAAAGTAATAATTCATGTGACCCCATGTACATCCATCACAGTGATGAGGAATTCTTTGAAGCTGATCAAGGATCCATGTCTGTCCAAGAAGAGGTATGTGACTCGAATATTTTTTTCTTACAAAAGGAAGATATTGGTTTGCATGTAATTGATGATGAGTATCCAACATTTGTTGATCCAAGTATGTATAAAGAAGACTGAATGAATCAAAAGTGTGTGTTAGTTCCAACTGGTGATAGGAAAGAAGTGGGAAGTAATTTGATTGTTTCAGAAAATACTCATGAGATAGAATTTTTTGATTTCCAAGAAAAGCATCCAAATTTTTCAGGTCCCAGTGCAATTGTTGGATCATTCATAAACATATGATAATGATCATGCTTATGAATGTGGATACACTTTGTATGTTGAGGGTGATAAATATTTTTTTGTGATAATAAGAATGATGAAATGCAGAGTGATGAAGTAAGTATGAATCCAGTTGAATACAATGATTTCCTAAAGGTTTTCAATGGTAGTGCAAGTTGCAGGATAGGTAGAATGGATAGTTTCAAGAGAAACCTGATGAGCTCTATTCAGAACAAAGTCTATGATAGAGGAGAGTGTAGGTTTTTCCTTTTGGGTGGCTTGGGGTCATCCTTTATGGTTTAATTTTTGAACCATGGTAGGTACAAAGGATTAAGGATTGCCAGTGCATGGACAGTTCTTACCAATGCCTCTTTAATCATTTTCTTCCATGCACAATGGTTTAGGGTTTTCTATTCTCCATTTACTCCATATTTCATATTATTCATCTATTTTTCCCATCCATCTATCATTTCCTTCATCTTCATGGATTTGCTTGGTCTTCTCTACCAAAGATATTATAGATGCTTGCAGTGATTTGCAAAACCACTCATCCCCAATAGGAGCCACTATTAGAACCCTAATTTTCACTCAAAAAACCTAAGGTTTTCCCATCTGAATCTAATATTTTCATCAAAATCCTATGGTATTTTATTTATTTATACCCTTCATTTTCATTATCCTCTTATAAAAAAATTACTTTTCCCATCCATGGTGTTTAAAAACCTTTATCGCCATTCAAAAAGGCCAAAAATTACTTATACCCTTACTGCTCCCTTGATTTTCATTCTATAGGTCTTTACCACTTTACCGAGGCCTCCCACAAAGGGGCTCATGGTATAGTGGTGGCAATTATAGACTGTCATTGCAGTACTACCAAAGGTCAAGTCTGAGACCGCGGTGACTGCAGTGACGGTCAACAAAGGGTCAGTAAGTGGCGAGACAAATGAAGGAAAGCAGTTTGAAGGTTCACCATGGTACCATGCATGGTCAAGACAGACCATGGTGGCACAGTAAATGGTGAGTCAATAGTGAGAGTATCAGTGAAGACATATATTGTGATATCATGGAAGGTCCGAATATAGACTACGGTAATGCGGTAATAGTGGAGGAAACGGCAGAGGAGATGGTAATGGGTTACTGCTAAACCACACACAATGCAAATGAAGACCATGATGCCTGCAATAAACTATCAAGGGAGGTGGCTAATAGTTACCATTGTGCCACCAGTAGTGATTACGAAGACCACAATAGAGAGGTAAGAAACAAAGGTAGCCATGAAAGTCAATATGGGGCCAGTCCCCGCGTTACCACAGGAGGAAAGGTTAAATCCCACGGTACAATGGTAAATAAAAGAAAGCCATGAGGAATAAATTAAATAGAGGCGAGAGAAATATAAAATTTGTAAAGTGAAAAATAAAAGGTAGAACTATTGTAAAAAGTATTTAATTTGTGGAAAGGCAATATAGTTAAATATTTTAATCTTTGTGAATAAATACGTCCAGTTGTAATGGATAAATGAAGGGTCATGACTCTTCAAATATTGTTGTATAGAATGTATTGAGGGGAGAGAAGAGAGAGTTAGAGTAGGAGTTAGATTTTTCCCCAGAAGGGACTGGAATGTAAATAATTACAGAGCCTTTTTGAAGAAAAATCAATGGAAATAAATATTTTCAATTTGTGATTTTCCTATCTGGTGTTTAGTTGTTGTGGTGTATAAAATTTATATTCTTTATTTTGGTTGTCTCAAACTTGAGGTCTTTCAATCATTTAAATCAGCATATCAAGCATATTCCCTAATTTATCAAAATATATCCCATTTTGTGTGATTTCATTAATTGGTGTCTGCAAGCCAGAATTAAATTCTCTTAATAAATCATAGTGGTCTTAAGATTTCTTTTGGATAGTTAAAGAAGAACCTAATAGAGAAACATTTCAGCACTGTTTATGCAAGTCATAGACTTAGTAAAGTTTTATGCAAGCCATAGAATTTTCAGAGTGCCTAACAACTAGAGTTAGGCCAATAAGAGGAAACACATATCTTTTTGAATCCATTGCCCATGTGGATAGAAGGCATTGATCTGCCACAACCTAGAGATACAAATTCATATCAAACAATTTATTCAAAAACCTTTTATTTGTGCGGTAGGAGTAGGATTAGTTGTAGTGGTTTTTCATCTATCCACTACCCTTTTCCATTGTGCATAGATTGATCAACTAGTAAATGCTTTTAAATATGCATCATTCATTGGGTACCCCCATCTTGGTCTAGCAGAGCCTTAAGAGCAGAAGGTTCAACTATATTGGTTGGCCTTGTTAGTTGGCCAAAAGCATCGTGAGAGCTTGGCAACCTCTCATGGTTCAAACCTACATTTTTGAGACCCAACACACTCCATCACTCTTTCTCCCCCTTTTTGAGAAAAGTGACAAAGGACAAAATTGAGAGAACCAAAACTTATCCAAGTATCTACCCAAATTGTTATACCAATCAAATTAGACCATAAATTTAAGCTTATCGACAAGATTATCAACCAAGAGATATGAATTTGATCACAACCTTTAGAAGTGTTGCATTTGACCAAAACCTTGTCTAAATATGCTCTTTACTATTCATAACTTGTCATTTGACACATATTTACCTGAGAATACTTGTCCATGATCATTGTACTACAAATTTTCACTGAATCAAGATGTCACTGAATGATACGGATGTAACCATATGCCAATAAATTCATAGTACCATATAAAATGGAAATAAAACCTATAACCTATGAGCATGTATGAGCATGTCGTGTCAATCACCAACAATCATATGCTATGTCCATGAAACAAGGATGTTTTTTTAAAAAAGTAACAATGTATGCTATGTCCATGTAACAAACAAGTACAAATGTATTGATTTGTCAACTAATACTTGAGAATTGAACACTTGTTACCTTGTCATATTTCTTTGTCACCAAGGGCTAAATACTAGTTACAAAGTACTACCATATATTCCGTATTCATGTATGAAAAAAAAAAAACACTACCATACTCACTATCATTTTAAGACAATAAAAAAATCTTGTTACGGATTAAAAAAATGAAACAAAATGATACTGGAATGATATTGAAAAAAAATCACAACTTTTTTAAAATCACTATCTAGCTCATATATCATCAAAATCATTGTCAAAGAATACTAAGATCACAATGGGATCACACATGACTATTTCAATACTGAAGCAATCAAACGCATTTGCATTACTATCACATAAGCATCACTGAAGAACACTAATCCATTAGATGAATAACTAATCTCAACAAGTTATGTGCAAATTATGTTGTAAGTTGCATCTATTCAAAGATCATATGTTAAATCAAAATGCAATGTATAACAAGGCTGCGAAGAGTAAGCATAAGATATTGTAAATGATATGAATTAGGGCACTATAATGATCAAAGAATTTGTACCCAATTCCCAAAATAACAATATGTTCCAAATTAGAGAAAAGTCAACGACATGAACTAGAGTCTGTACAAAGAAGAACTATATTCTTGAATACCACTATTAACTATAACATTGAAAGTGCATCAAAGAAGATATGTATAAGTCAAAATTGATCACTGTCATAAGCAAGTTGTGCCAATCAACTATCATTGTCGGTTATATCATTGTGATGCATATGATTAGTGTCATAATGTGACATAACCCAATATCAACACCAATACCATTGTATCTCATAGTACCACTACATAAATATTCCATAAAACCACACTAGCATATGAATATCAAGATCCACCTAAAACCTGTCAATGTACCCAAATACTCAAAAAGATGATGTTTTGAAGAAAACATAGCACTATCAAAAATATATCATTGTCATTTGTATGTATAACATTTTTAAGAGTATATCAATAGTACAAAAAGTCACTATCAATCTTGAAATAAAGTACCATCAATGTCAATATAGGAATATACCAATATCATCATCAATGTCCAATACAACATGTACCTTGTAAACACTGCCCCTTGATCACTATAGTTTCCATTTTCAGAGATGTACAAACAAATATACCTTGTCACAAAGTCTTTGGCACAAGAGCATAACACCATAAACCACTAAAGACACCAAGAAACTACACAAAGAGTCAAAGCTTATACCACTGTCAAAAGCCTTAAGATCAACACACATTTTTATTATTGACTCTTCCTAATATTATTGTCTCTCCCTTATATAACCAACAACCTCCTAATTTATGAACACCCTTTGATACCAAAATTAGTATGGAAAATTTCTAGTGTACCAACAAAATTATAGATCAATAAGGATGAATATTGTGAAGCAATATTGACACAAAAAATCAATTCTTGAATCAACTTAAGAAGCAACCAAAGCAACTAAAATAATATTGTCTCTGCACTATGCATAATCTTACTCAACTTCCTTGTTTTCTCTAAGGGCTAAAAGGTAAATTACCAACCCACTCCCTCACTCCCCCTTACTTCTTTCTACCTTTTACATATTATGAGATATTTTTTGTGCAATATACACAAGTTTAGAATCCTTTTTATCCTGATTGTATTTTCTTCTCCATATTTTCATAGGCTCCTTCTTTTTCTTGCTCAAAACATTCTCTTTCTTTTGCTTGAACATGTATTCTCTAAATGGTTTCATCAACCTTCTTCTACACCATTGTGCGTTGTGCCCAAACATATTACATTTATAACATAAAATATTGTAGTCTATACCAAAATAAGAATATTTTATTCTAAACATTTTGTGTGAAATTTTATTGACATTTTTTACATGATCATGTCTTTCATAGAATTAACAATCACTTGTTATATGACCAGCTTTATGATAGTAATAACATATAATGCCATTATTTTGATTTGATAGCTTAAAAGAAATTTTATCCTTATTTTATCCAAAATAATTCATAATATAAATTTTGCAATCTCTAGATCTATGACCATGCACATGACATGAATAACAATAGACATGAAATTGAGTATAATTGTACCTCATAGAACGATTATGCCTAATAGGTGGAGGTCGTGAGTGTTTATTGGTTCTTCTTCCTCCAATATCAGCAACTTTATCTTCCACTTTCTTCTTGTCTTCACTTTTTGAAACAACAACATGTTGTCCTTGACTATTATTTTTCTTATCATCTTGAATAGATTCACTAGTTTATGCTTTATCTTCATTTGATCTTCTAAATTAATCATATAGATCTATTTTTTGCTTAGGGGTTTTGCTGAACTTTGAGCTCTGTCCTATTTCATAACCTAAACCAAAGTAGTCGTTGTGACTCTTTTGACTTATCAACATGTTATTTAATTCATCATCACCTTTCTCAAATTTTTAAAACTTCAATTTTTCAAGATCTTTCCTCAAAGTGACTATTTCACTTTCAAGCTTTTGGCATTCACTAGTTTTGACTTCAAGATCATATTTTGTAAAATCAACTAAAATTCTGTATTCTTGTATTTTTGTCTTTAGACTAATTATAATATTGTTAGATTCATCAACTTTACTCTTTAATTAACAAGTTGATTTACTTCCTCATCAAACTCTAAATAAAATTTTGTAAAATATGAAAATACCCTGTCTCTTGAATATTTTTCTTATCGAAGTTGGTCTTCTAGTCTCCTATTCACTTTCTTGAGTTGCTTGATTGTATCTGTTGGTGTTTTTTCCACGTAGGATTTGCAATTCTCTAAGAGGTAGCCAACCTCTATTATAAAGAACTACAAAGGCTAGTGGCCAACTAACAAGATTTATTCAAAGACTAACATCTCCTACACTTTTGGCTTTATGAGACCATGGTGGGTAAACCTTCATGTGTTCATAAGATTGTTCTATGAATGATAAGAACACTTCTATTTATAGATGCAGTCCTCACACATGCAATCAGAAAACAATTACCTTGGTTGTGGCTAAACCTAAGAATAATAACGGATGTCTCAAAGCAAAGAGACTGAAAATTATCATAAGATTTATATCTCCAAAGAGATAGCGTTTGATATTCGTTAAAATGTTCAGATATTGAATCACCATGATCAAAGCCACAGTCCTACACCTGAAAGAATTTTATCGACACTACCCAGTGCCTCATTCATTGGGCGGGAGTCATATAAAAAATAATTCAGATATTATGAAATTATCACCATAATGCTTTTCTACTATGAGATCTTCAAGTATATTAAAACAATACTCCTTAGTGAATCCCGAGCATATGACCATAAACATGCAATTTGTTTTCAAGCATTTGATTAACTCAATAAGTTAAAGCAGGAGAACAAGTTACACTTTCAAATACACCATTGAAACTGAACAAACAAACCCTTGATAAATCCATTCATAATCCATGACACATACACATGAGAGCAAACTATCTTAATTATTTTAGATTTGTTTCGATATTAGTAATTAAAAAAGTATAGCATACTTATTTCATACTATTCCCAACCTAGAATGATTTATTAAATAATACCTTCAAAAATCTCGTAGTAAAACTAACTGTACATACTCATAACACTATGGATCCAAAACCTCGACCTTAACAATGAGTCATGAAATCTCCTTTATAGGACAAGAGAACAACATAACATTAGGCTACACTATTAATTTCAAAATTGAATTTCATTTAGAATGAAATTCGAATTCACATTCCTCATCATTGGATAACAAGGTGCATGATTAGAGGAATAAAAACAAATGGTTACACAGTAACCAGTAGGAGAAAAAAAAAAAACATGCCAAGCATGTGCATGTCCTCATCAACAAGATGAAACATCAGAAAAAAAATTGCCCAATAGACATAACACCAGCAACCACTAAGTAGACACACGACCTCGGTACAAACGATCGCTCTGAGTTCTCGCCTCAGTCAAAAGTGGAACCACCTTCATTCCTCCATCCACCTCAGTGCAACATCCAACAACTTGGCTCGGTGCCACTACAGTTATTGGTTCAACTGGAAGGGCCTCCTCATTCACTGCAATGAGCTTAGTCAAAGCTGTCAAGTAACACCGATAATCCGAGTCAGTCTTGAACCCATTATCATCAGAATCTGATGAAATTAACACAGGGGATGCACAATGCTCTGGACTCTTGCCAACACTCTTAGTAGTGACCTTAGGTGTTCTAGGAGAAGGTTGCTCCTTCTTAATTAGTGAACTCCTGGTTCCTACTTAGGCACTCCTACTCCTGATATATTTATCCATAGCTTTACATAATATAGGAGAATAACCACCACTAGCAAAAAAACAACTCAAAAAATATAATGATAACACTAGGTCACTTCAGTAAGAATTTATAGAGTGAATTGGTGTGAGGGATATTAATTGCTTGAATGCAAAACAAGCATTTGAGCCATAAGTGGCTGGCGTAGCTTCCATAATTGCTTCTATCAAGAGGGCATCATTCACATGCTAGAGAAAATCAAGTGGAAATCCTCAAGAATGCTCAAGCCATTAATAAAATAAGCTTTAGAGTGTGAAAGCTCATCACACAGATGATCAATAATTTCTATGAAACTGTATCGTTGATGCTGAACAAAATTGGCAAGTTGGACGACTCAGATTGAGTCAATTGAGCCTTGAAAATCCACCTCAACGCCTTGAAAAATGAGAGCCAATCAAAACCCATGAAAATAGGAGGTCGCGACCGAATAGTGGGTCCCATTTATCCCTAACACTCCAAGAGCTAGGCCACCTATTGCCCTATCACAAACCTCGTGGTACTTTTGAGAAATTTACAATGCTCGTGCGAGGTATGCGAGGGATAATTATTATTAATCCCATAATTAAATCCCTCCGCTGATGAAAAGACGACGAATAGTCATTGTTGGCACCTCTAGAAAAAACCCCGCCCCTCCATACATGCTAGATGGAAGCATCTCTTAGACCTCACACCTTTTAGTGACATTAGTAGGAAAACCTACAACGTTTGTGAGAAACGATCCAGATCAAAACCTGTGATTGAATGGTTAACCAAACAATATGCATGAACATTAGAATATTCAGGTAGGACTACCTGGTACAACCCTTGGTGGTATAAAATTTTAAACCCCCGTGATGGAAAATGACTGATAGGCTAGGTGAAAGGGGCCGGTAAGAACACGGAGGAAAGGGCTCAATCGGATCACTTAAGTGACTGGTAACCTTTGGTAGAAAGTCAAGGTTGAAACATAACAAGAGGGTTTCAAAATTTTATAATTCACATCACCCTGGGTAACTTTCAACCCTGAAACCCTAGCCTCCTTCCTTCGAAATTTAAAATCCCCATCAGTGGCTCTGACTAGCGATGTATGCCCCTGCAGGCATAGCAAGAATCCAGAATCTTTGGTTTCGCAGACTGGACTACTGAATTACACAAGTTCCTTGACAAATATTTCACCTTACTTTGTCAATTTGACTTGTGTACTACCAACTTGGTGGCCCCAGGCCACCTGACAAGAGAAATCAAAATTTTCTCCTATCAAAAAGAAAATTCTCTATCACCTGGAGTAAACAAGGAATACAACATTTATACTTTGATGCTTCAAAAATAATAGGATAATCAATATGTCTAGAAGTATCATAATTTTTATTTATACTCCCCTGCATCAATTCAGTCCATGTCGTGTTCCAAACCTTTTAAAGCAACATATGACCATGATAACATTTCACCTTACTATGCCCCTAGTCATAACTCATAGGATGTTGGCCCAATTGAACTAATAAGTGGAAACATTCATAACTTTCATGGTTTGCAACATTACACATTCTGGTATCATCATGAATTTGAACATCAAACTGAAAATTATCATATAAAAATTTGTGCATATTATCTATACTTCTATTGCTCAACAAAGGTGATACACAACTCGGGAAATCCCCATCCAGGAATTTCCCAGATAAGTTAGGTTGCCAACACTTGAATTCCATCAATTTGGGATACGTCCTAGCATCAAAATTATATGTAGTAGTAGTTACATCATTCTCCAGGGAATGTGTAAACACATTCATTTCAGGCCTCTCAATGTACACTTTCCCCTATATTTCTTCATTTATTCTTAAATGAAAACCCTCAAAGATAGAGTCACATACATCAATTTCAAACTCATCAAACGAGAAAGAGCAATATGCACTGGCCTCCTTGTACTCAACATTACCTGCTATATGTATTAATTTATAAGTGAAAATTTTGGCACAAGTTGAAAAAATTTCACCAACAATATCAACGTCACAAGGTAACAACATATCCATCTCAACTTCACATAAGCAGTCAAGGAAAACAATAGTACCAATATTCTCATCAATATGTTGGTTGTCCTCAGTACTATTCTTTTGATCACATACTTCATTGTCCTCAAATTACTCAACATTTATACAATAGGCTTGTTCCATTGTCAGTATACCCAGAGTATAGTCTAAATATTTATCATTTGAAAAAATTTCCTTCACTTGGGAACAAGTAAGAACATGAGGTTCTACATTTCCATACAACTCTGGTGAAAAGACAAGCCTAGTTTCATCCTCTGTACTGCAATCACTACCTCTTAAATTACAATCATTGACCTGTAACAAAATCTTGGTGAGATTAGTATTACAATCAAGATTAGGAGATACAATAGGTGTCTCACATAATCTTGCATTATTTTTCCCCTCAAATTCCTCTATAGTTATCCAACTTTCTGCAAAAAGGCAAGCATTGTCTTCATTTTGTGTAGGTACATTCTTGGCTGATTCTAAAATTTCTATCCACTTAATGACTTGGGAAAAATTAGGAGGTTTTAATTCTTCTAGAAAAGCACTTAGCCCTGGTTCATAAATTTCAAAAAATAAATCAATGCATTCATAGTCATTAGGTCTATGACTTCTAGGAATTTATATCAAGACTTCTTAAAATCTCGAGAAAAACTCATATGGCGATTCCCTCTCTTGCCTCTTCATTTCATACAATTATGGTATAAGAGGAGTTTGAACAAAATCATTCAAACTAGACTAGCTTTCAACCTAGATCTCATTATTATCAGACTGTAATGGTGAAGAAATATCAGTTTTCTAAGTAACTTCCTCTGACATTTTACTAGTACTAGTTAAGCTAGGGTAATCAATACTTGCAGCAAGATAACCCTTCATCATTGAGTATTTCATATTGTTTTCAATTTCCATAGCCATTTGATATGCTTGCCTCAAATTTTGAGGATCTTTATCTCTTAGTAAGTAACCCATCCTTTTGTCAAAAGCACCAAGATATACAGCTAAGCATTCAACCTCACTTGGTATTATTTCTTTAGGGATTTCTCTTAAAGATTTTGAAAACCTGAGATTAAAATATGGGATTATCTCCTCATTTTTTATGTGAATTCTCATAAAACCTTTTATTAATATGTTGGCATTGACTCGTTCACCAAACTGCTCCATAAATACTATCACCAACTGATTCCATGAATTAACAGAATAGGCAGGTAAATAGGATAACCAATCCTTGAGATCACCCTTCAAGGATTGCACAAAAAGCTTCATGACAACATCGTCATGACTCACTTAATAATCCCCCATTACATCTACAAAATTTTGTAAATTATTAGAGGCTCATTCGACACTTTGCCCTGTATATTTAGGCAAATACTTCCTAATCTTCTTAGGAATTGGATTAGGGTAACCACTGACATTACTAAAAAATAAAAGGCATATACCTTTAAGTTAAAAAAAATACCAAAGGAATTGATGCAACTAGTTCTCTTTGCATAGTTATGTTTGTTTTTACCTATGGGAAATCACTTATACCCTTTCAAATTTTCATTTACAATATATATTTATCATACATATTATTTACTATCACATCCATGATTCCATTAGTGACTGCAAATAGTAGTCCTTTCTTTTCAAGATATGATGCAACACAAAAATTATTTCATATGACCTTATACATATTGCATCGTCAGAAGTATGGAAAAACTAATCATTGTTCCTCTCTTGATGCTAAACATCTAGTTTGGAACCATCTGCATCCTTAATTACACACACCCATCACAATTAAAATAGTGAACTGTTTCGTTTTGATTAAATACCTGGTAATTATTTTCTTTGGCAACATGTATTAAATTCTTCTTCCTGATTGTAAATATCACAAATCTAGGAGTGTTTCTTCATTCATCAACTGGTTCTTTAGATAGAGTTGCCACCTCTTCAACAATGGATTATAGTAAAAGAAATATGAAATTCCTTTCAAAGCTTGTTAGATTATGGGTTTTTACCCACAATAGAGTCGTCCTAGACCACTACCAATCTCCTTTAAAATCATAATCTATTATCATCAATATTTTAACATTCAAATTCACTTAACAAAAGATTCTAGATAGCATCCTTCAATCCCTGTAGTTCCTTGTTTCTCTTTTTCTTTTAAATTTCTTAGAAGTTCTACCCAATAAAACCACCATTCATCTAATGATGTGAGAACTCTTGAATCCTTTGAAAACAAGATACCATAGATCATAGGATTTCCATGTTCATTTCAACAACTGAATCCATCTAAGGTTGAAAACATTCACTATGTAAATTTAGAACAACAAATCTTTGATATGACTTCATAACCATCTGCAACTGCTGATTTAGAACTCCCCAACAGAGTCACCATTTTTGTTGGTGACTCGAATGGGAAAAAAATTCAATAATGTGCAACCTATGGTTATAGAACTAATTTAACACTTTAATGACTCTATAACAGCACCGTCTGCAACAAAAAATTCTGATTTCATCCCCAACGGAGTCACCATTCTATTGGTGTTTTTTCCAAGTAGGATTTGCAATTCTCTAAGAGGTAGCCAACCTCTATTATAAATAACTACAAAGGCTAGTGGCTAGCTAATGAGATTTAGTCAAAGACTCACATCTCCTACACTTTTGGCTATGTGAGACCAAGGTGGGTAAACCTTCATGTGTTTATAAGATTGTTCTATGAATGATAAGAACATTTCTTCTTACAGATGCAGTCCACACACACCCAATCAAACAACAATTACCTTGGTTGTGGCTAAACCTAAGAATAATAACATATGTACCAAAGCAAAGAGAGTGAAAATTATCATAAGATTTATATCTTCAAAGAGATAGCATTTGATATTCGTTAAAATGTTCAAATATTGAATCACCATGCTCAAAGCCATAGTCCTACACCTGAAAGAATTTTACCGACACTATCTAGTGCCTCATTCATTGGGAAAAAGTCATATAAAACATAATTCAAATATTATGAACTTGTCACCATAATTCTTTTCTACTATGAGATCTTCAAGTATATTAAAAAAATACTATGTAGTGAATCCTAAGCATATGACCATAAAAATGCAATTTATTTTCAAGCATTTGACTAACTCATCAAGTTAAAGCAGGAGAAAAAGTTACACTTTCAAATACACCTTTGAAACTGAATGAACAAATCCTTGATAAATCCATTCATAATCCATGACACATACACAAGAGAGAAAATTGTCTTAATTCTTTTAGATTTCTTTCGATATCAGTAATTAAAAAAGTATACCATAATTATTTAATACCATTCCCAACCCAAAATGATTTACTAATTAATACCTTCAAAAATCTTGAAGTAAAACTAATTGTACATACTAAGAACCTTATGGATCCAAAATATCAACCTTAACAATGAGCTGTGAAATCTCCTTTATAGGACAAGAGAGCAACAAAGCATTATGCTACATTGTTAATTTTAAAATTGAATTTCATTTAGAATGAAATTTAAATTCATATTCCTCATCATTGGATAACAATGTGCATGATCCGAGGAATAAAAAAAATGGTTACACAGTAACCAGTCAGAGAAAAAAAAAATGTGCCAGGCACGTGCATGTCCTCATCAACAAGATGAAACATTAGAAAAAACACCGCCCAGTAGACCCAACACCAGCAACCACTAAGTAGACACATGAACCTGGTATAAACGACCACTCCGAGTTCTCGCCTCAATCAAAAGCGGAAACACCTTCATTCCTCTAGCCACCTCAGCACCACATCCAACAACTTGGCCCATTGCCACTACAGTTATTGGTTCAACTGCAAGGGCATCCTTGTTCACTCACATGAGCTCAGTGAAAGCCACCAGGTAACACCTATAATTCGAGTCTGTCTAGAACCCGTTATCATCAGAATCTGATGAAATTAACACAGGGGATGCACAATGCTCTGGCCTCTTGACAGGACTCTTAGTAGTGACCTCAGGTTTTCTTTGAGCAGGTTGCTCCTTATTAATTAGCGACCTCTTGTCTCCTACTCGGGCACTCCTGTACCTTATACATTTATCCATAGCTTCATAGAATATAAGAGAATAACCACCACTTGTGAAAAAAATAACTCAAAAAATATAATGATAACACTGGGTCACTTCAGCAAGCATTTATAAAGTGAATTGGTGTGAGGGATATTAATTGTTGGAATGCAAAATGAGCATTTGAGCCATAAGTGGCTGGCATAGCCACCATAATTTCTTCTATCAGGAGGGCATTGTTTGCATGCTAGAGAAAATAAGGAGGAAATCCTCTGGAATGCTTGAGCCATTAATAAAATAAGCTTAACAGTGTGAAAGCTTGTCACAAAGATGATCAATAATTTATTTGAAATTGTATTGTTGATGTTGAACGGGCTTGGCAAATCGGACAACTCAGATTGAGTCAATTGAGCATTGAAAATCCACCTCAACACCTTAAAAATTTTCATCCAATCAAAACCCATGAAAATAGGAGGTCATGACCGGACAGTGGGTCCCATTTAGCACTAACGCTCCAAGAACCAAGACATGTGTCATCCTTTCATAGACCTTGTGGTAATTTTGAGACATTTATCGTGCTTGTGTGAGGTATGCGAGGGAAAATTATTATTAATCTCATAATTAAATCCCTTTGTCAATGAAAAGATGACCACTTGTCATCATTGGCACCTCGGAAAAAAACCTCGCCCCTCCATACATGCCAGATGATGGCATCTTGAAGACCTCTCACCTCTTAATGACATCTACAAGAAAAACCTTGGATGTTTGCGAGAAATGATCTAGATCAAAACCCATGATTAGACGGTTAACCAAACAACATGCATGAACATTAGAATATTCAGGTGGGATCAACTAGTACAACCCTCGACGGTATAAAATTTTAAACCTTGGTGAAGGAAAAAGACGGATAGGCTGGGTGAAAGGGGCTGGTAAGAGCATGGAGGAAAGGGCTAAATCGAATCACTTAGGTGACCCATTACCTTTGGTACCAAGTCACTATTGAAACATAATAAGAGGGTTTCAAAATTTTATAATTCACATTACCCTGGGTAACTTTAAACCCTAAAACCCTAGCCTCCTTCCTTCGAAATTTAAAAGCCCCATTAGTGGCTCTGACTGGTGATGTATGCCCCCTACGGGCATAGAAATAATCGATAATCTTGGTTTTGCAGAATAGACTACTGAATAACACAAGTGCCTTGAAAAATATTTCACCTTGCTTTGTCAATTAGACTTGTGTACTACCAACTTGGTGGCCCCAAGCCACCTGACAAGTGAAATCAAAATTTTCCCCTGTCAAAAACAAAATTCTCTGTCACCTGGAGTAAACAAGGTCTACAAAATTTATACTTTGATGCTTCAAAAATAATAGGATAATCAATATGTTTGGAAGTATCATAATGTTTATTTATACTCCCCTGCATTAATTTAGTCCATGTCATGTTCCACAACTTGAAAAGAAACATATGACCATGATAACATTTCACCTTACTATGCCCCTGGTCATAACTCATAAGATGATGGCCCAATTGAACTAAGAAGTGGAAACATTCATAACTTGCCTAGTCTGCAACATAACACATTCTGGCATCATCAATTTGCACATCAAACTGAAAATTTTCATATCAAACTATGTGCATATTATCCATACTTCTATTGCTCAACATAAGTGATACACAACTTAGGGAATCATCACCTTGGAATTTCCCACATAAGTTAGGTTTCCATCACTAGAATTCCATCAATTTGGGATACATCCTAGCATAAAAAATGTCTGTAGTACTAGTTACATCATTCTGTAGGGAATGTGTACACACATTCATTTTAGGCCTCTCAATGTACACTTTCCCCTATATTTCTTCATTTATTCTTAAATGAAAACCCTCAAAGATAGAGTCACATACATCAATTTCAAACTCATCAAAAGAGAAAGAGAAATATGCATTGGCCTCCTTGTACTCAACATTAACTGTTGTATGTGTTAATTTATAAGTGAAAATTTCGGCACAACCTGAAAAATTTTCACTGAAAATATCAATGTAAGAAGGTAACAACATATCCATCTCAACTTCACATAAGCAATTAGGGAAAACAATAATACCAATATTTTCATCAATATGTTGGTTGTCCTCAGTACTATTTCGTTGATCACATAATTCGTTGTCCTCAAATTCCTCAACATTTATACAATAGGCTTGTTCAATTGCTAGTATACCCGCAGTATACTCTAAATATTTATGATTTGAAATTTTTTCCTTCACTTGGGAACAAGTAAGAACATGAGTTTCTACATTTCCATACAACTCTAGTGAAAAGACAAGCCTAGTTCCATCCTCAGTACTGCAATCACTACCTCTAAAATCACAATCACTAGCCTATAACAAAATCTCAATGACATGAGTATTACAATCAAGATTAGGAGATACAATAGGTGTCTCACATAATCTTGCATTATTTTCCCCCTCAAATTCCTTTGTAGTTATCTAACTTTCTTCAAAAGGGCAAGCATTGTCTTCATTTTGTGTAGGTACATTCTTGGCTGATTCTGCAATTTTTATCCACTTACTGACTTGGGCCAAATTAGCAGGTTTTAATTCTTCTCGCAAAGAACTTAGCCTTGGTTCATAAATTTCACAAAATAAATCAATGCATTCATAGTCATTAGGTCTATGACTTCTAGGAATTTATATCAAGACTTCTAAAAATCTAAAGAGAAACTGGTGCAGGAGCACCAAGTTGCTTTCAAGCCTCCATGAGGCCATTTGTAAATAGTTGCTCTATTTTGTGTATTGAGTCTTATAATAAGGTTTATAAAACCATTTTATAGGTTTTTGAGTCTTAGGAATTAATATTTGAAGTCATTTGTCAAATAATGTGTAAAGTTGCTCCATATTGTAAAAAATTGTAAAAGTTGCTCAAGAAAATTGTCAAGCAACTTGTCAAAAGTATCATTAAAGTGTTATGTCAACAAACTAACTAAAAGGTGGTTGAAAATAGTTGGTTTTGGTTGTAAATGTATAAGTATACCCTCCAAAACTCGAATTGGAGAGGTTGGAGGGGTTGGAGACATTATTTTGGAGTTTGATGAATGGCAACCTCAAGTTTGGTGTACATTTTATGTTTTCTACATTGTTTTCAGGTTGAAGTTGTGATTTGTACGGACTGGTATGGATTCAAATAATAGAGTATCATATATGGATGGAAATCTCTCTGTTTCTAGTTTCTAATTCTTTTTGTCTCATTGAATTTTATTGAGTTTTGTGGAAGATATGACTATTTTGGTGAGGGCAGGTTTAAACACTGCCTAGGGTTTGCAGTTTTGGGAAAAGTGCAATAACTTTCGTTTCAACCATTGGATCTTCATAAAAATTGGAAGGAAGGTCTGTAATTATGTGATTTGAAATATCACCAAAGGGATTGGCTTCATTATTTGTTTTGTGGAAGTTATTAATGACTGTTTTTTGCATTGAATTGTGGGTTGTTGTGAAAATGATTACATTGTGATCTAGAATGCACTTAATCATTGTTTGAGATGAATATTTTTATGAAAGTTGTCAATTAAATGGAAGGTTGAGTTGTGAATCCTCTTTGCTCTGCATCATAGTGGTATCAGAGCCTGAAGATGCTCTGGGAAGTTGTTTGTGGTTTGTGTGTGGTTGTTTGCAGGTTGAGGAAGGAACCTGATTGCCTAGGTGTGGCAAGGTGAAGTGGAAGCAAGGAGAGACTTGCTTGTGAAGATGGAATTTTTAAAGAGATGTTGGCAGGTTGAGGATTCACGAAGGAAGAAGGAAAGAGAGGAAAAGGAAATGAGAAAGAAGGAAAGAAAAAGGCAAGACAAATAGAGTTTGAGGAAGCCCTAGAAAAGATAAGCCAAAAGTTGGAAAGATTAGAAAAAGAACACCAACTTCTTAAGGAAGCACAAAGGAGTTGGAATATACCAATTTCAAAGAGGATAAGATGGCCTCTAAAGAAGATTATGAAGAATCAAAGAAAACAAAAGAAGGCAATAAATGAGACAAAGGTAAATTTTGAATCTATTGTTCAAGTTGAGCAAGATCAGTTACAAGTTGAGATGCATGATATTTTGATTGTGTTTGAAGATGAACAAACTTCTTTGTTGGTTAATGAACATGTTGATGTTGAGATTAGTGATGTGGTTGTTGTTGGTACTCAACTATTTGATGAAATTTTTGTTGATCAACAAGTTGAGAAGGTTTTTGATGTTATTGATAACCCTTGTATTGATACTCAAGTTGATGTTGATAAAGTTGTTGATAACATTGATGTTGATATTCATGATCAAGTTGTTGTTGATGATAAGGTTGTTAATAAAGATGTTGAAGATCTATTTGCTAATGAGGTTTATGAAGGTTTGAAAGAGTATGATTCAGATTATATATGGTACTCTAATGATAAGAATGAAGATATAGATGATGCTACTGAGGTTTATACACAAGAGATGGAGTTTTGGAGCCTAGATGTTGATAAAATGATGGAGAAGAGATGGTATAAGAAGAAGAGGAAGACAAAACCATGGGTTAAGATGAAGATACAAGTGTTTTTTATTGCAGATGATAGTGAAGAATCATTTATTTTTGCAGGTGCTTTATTCTATGCTAACTCAGGGGACTTGAGTTTTTTCTTCAAGGGGTGTATGGTGCAGGAGCACCAAGTTGCTTTCAAGCCTCCATGAGGCCATTTGTAAATAGTTGCTCTATTTTGTGTATTGAGTCTTATAATAAGGTTTATAAAACCATTTTATAGGTTTTTGAGTCTTAGGAATTAATATTTGAAGTCATTTGTCAAATAATGTGTAAAGTTGCTCCATATTGTAAAAAATTGTAAAAGTTGCTCAAGAAAATTGTCAAGCAACTTGTCAAAAGTATCATTAAAGTGTTATGTCAACAAACTAACTAAAAGGTGGTTGAAAATAGTTGGTTTTGGTTGTAAATGTATAAGTATACCCTCCAAAACTCGAATTGGAGAGGTTGGAGGGGTTGGAGACATTATTTTGGAGTTTGATGAATGGCAACCTCAAGTTTGGTGTACATTTTATGTTTTCTACATTGTTTTCAGGTTGAAGTTGTGATTTGTACGGACTGGTATGGATTCAAATAATAGATTATCATATATGGATGGAAATCTCTCTGTTTCTAGTTTCTAATTCTTTTTGTCTCATTGAATTTTATTGAGTTTTGTGGAAGATATGACTATTTTGGTGAGGGCAGGTTTAAACACTGCCTAGGGTTTGCAGTTTTGGGAAAAGTGCAATAACTTTCATTTCGACCATTGGATCTTCATAAAAATTGGAAGGAAGGTCTGTAATTATGTGATTTGAAATCTCACCAAAGGGATTGGCTTCATTATTTGTTTTGTGGAAGTTATTAATGACTGTTTTTTGCATTGAATTGTGGGTTGTTGTGAAAATGATTACATTGTGATCTAGAATGCACTTAATCATTGTTTGAGATGAATATTTTTATGAAAGTTGTCAATTAAATGGAAGGTTGAGTTGTGAATCCTCTTTGCTCTGCATCAGAAACTCATATGGTGATTCCCTCTCATGCCTCTTCATTTCATACAATTATGGTATAAGAGGATTTTGAACAAAATCATTCAAACTAGACTAGCTTTCAACCTAGATCTCATTATTATCAAACTGTAATGGTGAAGAAATAACAGTTTAAAAAATACCCTTATCATAATCAGTTTTCTAAGTAACTTCCTCTGACATTTTACTAGTACTAGGTAAGCTAGGTAATCAATACTTGCAACAAGATACCCCTTCATCATTGAGTATTTCATATTGTTTTCAATTTCCATAGCCATTTGATGTTCTTGCCTCAAATTTTTAGGATCTTTATCTCTTAGTAAGTAACCCATCCTTTTGTCAAAAGCACCAAGATATACAACTAAGCATTCAACCTCACCCGGTTTTATTTCTTTAGGGATTTCTCTTAAAGATTTTGAAAACCTAAGATTAAAATATGGGATTAGCTCCTCATTTTTTATGTGAATTCCTTTAAAACCTTTTCTTAATATGTTGGGATTGACTCATTCACCAAATTTCTCCATAAAAACTATCACCAACTGATTCCATGAATTAACAGAATAGGCAAGTAAATAGGAAAACCAATCTTTGGAATCACCCTTCAAGGATTGCACAAAAAGCTTCATGACAACATCCTCATGACTAACTTCATAATCCCCCATTACATCTACAAAATGTTGTAAATGCTTAGAGGCTGATTTTGCACTATGCCCTATATATTTAGGTAAATACTTCCTAATCTTCTTAGGAATTGGATTAGGGTAACCACTAACATCACTAAAAATAAAAAGCATATAATTTTGATTTACAAAACATCCCGAAGGACTTGATGTAACTTGTTCCCTTTGCATAGTTAGTTTTTGCTTTTACATATGGGAAATCACTTATATGCATTTAATATTTCATCAAGAGTATATATTTATGAGACATATTATTTACTATCACAACCATGATTCTGTTAGTGACTACAAATAGTGTTCCTTTCTTTTCAAGATATGATGCAACATAAACATTATTTCATATGACCTTATACATATTGCATCGTCAGAAGTATGTTAAAACTAATCATTGTTCCTTTCTTGATGCTAAACATCTAGTTTGGAACCATCTGTATCCTTAATTACAAACACCCATCACAATTAAAATAGTGAACTATTTAGTTTTGATTAAATACATGGTAATTATTTGTTTTGACAGCATGTATTAAATTCATCTTCCTGACTATAAATATCACAGGTCTAGGAGTGTTTCTTCATTCATCAACTGGTTCCTCAGACAGAGTCACCACCTCTTCAACAAAGTATTATATTAAAAGATATATGAAATTCCTTTCAAAGCTTATCAGATTCTGGGTTTTTACCCACAACAGAGTCGTACTAGACCACTACCAATCTCCTTCAAAACTACAAGGCATTATCATCGAGATTTGAACATTCAAATTCACTTAACAAAAGATTCTAGATAGCATCCTTCAACCCCTTTAGTTCCTTGTTTCTCATTTTCTTTTAAATTTCTCAGAAGTTCTCCCCAATAAAAACACCATTCATCTAATGATTCCAAAACTCCTGAATCCTTTGCCAACATGATACCATAGATCATAGTATTGTCGGGTTCATTTCAACAACTGCTTCCACTAAGGTTGAAAACATACACTATGTAAATTAAGAACAACAAATATTTTATATGACTTTATAACCATCTGCAAATGGTGATTTAGAACTCCTCAATAAAGTCGCCATTCTATTGGTGACTCGGATGGGAAAATAATTCAATAATGTGCAACCTCTGGTTACATAAATAATTCAACACTTTCATGACTCTATAACAACACCGTTTGTAACCAAAACTTCTGAGTTCATCCCCAACAGAGTCGCCATTCTATTGGTGTTTTTCACACGTAGGATTTGCAATTATCTAAGAGGTAGCCAACCTTTATTATAAAGAACTACAAATTCTAGTGGCTAACTAACGATATTTAGTCAAAGATTTACATCTCCTACACTTTTGGCTCTATGAGACCAAGGTGGGTAAACCTTCGTGTTTTCATAATATTGTTCTATGAATGATAAGAACACTTCTTCTTATAGATGGTGTCCTCACACACGCAATCAGACATGAATTAAATTGGTTGTGGCTAAACCTAAGAAAAATAATGGATGTCCCAAAGCAAAGAGACTAAAAATTATCATAAGATTTATATCTCCAAAGAGACAGTGTTTGATATTCATTATAATGTTCAGATATTAAAATACAATTCTCAGAGCCACAATCCTACACCTGAAAGAATTTTACCAACACTATCCAGTGCCTAATTCATTGGGTGGGAGTCATATAAAAATTAATTCAGATATTGTGAACTTATCACCATAATTCTTTTCTACTATGAGATCTTCCAGGATATTAAAACAATACTCCTTAGTGAATCCTAAGCATATGACCATAAACATGCAAAGCTTTTTCAATCATTTGATTAACTCATTAAGTTAAAGCAGGAGAACAAGTTACACTTCCAAATACACTGTTGAAACTGAATGAACAAACCCTTGATAAATCCATTCATAATCCATGACACATACACAAGAGAGAAAATTGTCTTAATTCTTTTAGATTTCTTTTGAAATTAGTTATTACAAAAGTATAGCATACTTATTTCATACTATTCCCAACCCAGACTGATTTACTAAATAATACCTTCAAAAATCCCATAGTAAAACTAACTGTACATACTCAGAACGTTATGGATCCAAAATCTCAACCTTAACAATGAGTCGTGAAATCTCCTTTATAGGACAGGAGAGCAACAAAGAATTAGGCTACATTGTTAATTTCAAAATTGAATTTCATTTAGAATGAAATTAAAATTCACATTCCTCATCATTGGATAACAAGGTGTGTGATCCGAGGAATAAAAAAAATGGTTACACAACAACCTGTCAGAGAAAAACAAAAAATGTGCCAAGCACATGCACGTCCTCATCAACAAGATGAAACATCAGAAAAAGCACCGCCCAATAGACCCAATACCAGCAACCACTAAGTAGACAGATGAGCCCAGTACAAATGACTGCTCTGAGTTCTCGCCTCAGTCAAAAGAAGAACCGCCTTCATTCCTCTAGCCACGTCAGTGCCACATCCAACAACTTGGCCTAGTGCAAATGCAGTTATTGGTTCAATTGCAAGGGCCTCCTTGTTCACTCCCATGAGCTCAATCAAAGCCACCAAGTAACACCGGTAATCCAATTCAGTCTCAGACCCGTTATCATCAGAATCTGATGAAAATAACTTAGGGGATGCACAAAGCTCTAGCCTCTTGCCAACACTCTTAGTAGTGACCTCAGGTGTTCTGGGAGCAGGTTGTCACATCCTAATATTCTTAGGAATTGGATTAGGGTAAGCACTGACATTACTAAAAATAAAAGGCATATACTTTTGAGTTACAAAAAATCTTGAAGGACTTGATGCAACTTGTTCTCTTTGCATAGTTATGTTTGTTTTTACATATGGGAAATGACTTATACCCATTTAAAATTTCATCAACAGTATATATTTATGAGACATATTATTTACTATCACAACCATGATTCCGTTAGTGACTACAAATAGTATTCCTTGCTTTTCAAGATATGATGCAACATAATCATTATTTCATATGACCTTATACATATTGCATTGTTAGAGGTATGGAAAAACTAATCATTTTTCCTTTCTTGATGCTAAACATCTAGTTTGGAACCATCTACATCCCTAATTACAAACACCCATCACAATTAAAATAGTGAGCTATTTAGTTTTGATTAAATACACGGTAATTCTTTGTTTTGGAAGCATGTATTAAATTCTTCTTCCTGACTATAAATATCATAGACCTCGGAGTGTTTCTTCATTCATCAACTAGTTCCTCAAACAAAGTTGCCACCTCTTAAACAAAGGATTCTATTAAAAGAAATATGAAATTCCTTTCAAAGCTTGTCAAATTCTGGGTTTTTACCCACAAGAGATTCGTACCAAATCACTATCAATCTCCTTTAAAACCACAATCCATTATCATTGATATTTTAACATTCAAATTCACTTAACAAAATATTCTAGATAGCATCCTTCAACCCCTATAGTTCCCTATTTCTCTTTTTCTTTTAAATTTCTCAGAAGTTCTCCCCAATAAAACCACCTTTCATCTAATAATTCCAGAACTCCTGAATCCTTTTCCAACAGGATACCATAGATCATAGGATTGTAAGGTTCATTTCAACAAACTCTTCCATCTAAGGTTGAAAACATTCACTATGTAAATTCAGAACAACAAATCTTTGATATGACTTTAAAACCATCTACAACTGATGATTTAGAACTCTCCAGCAGAGACGACATTATGTTGGTAACTCAGATGAGAAAATAGTTCAATAATGTGCAACCTCTGGTTACATAAATAATTCAACACTTTAATGACTCTATAACAACACCGTCTATAACCATAAATTATGCGTTCATCCCAATGGAGTCACCATTATGTTGGTGTTTTTTCCACCTAGGATTTGCATTTCTCTAAGAGGTATCCAACCTCTATTATAAAGAACTACAAAGTTTAGTGGCCAACTAATGATATTTAGTCAAACACTAACATCTCCTACACTTTTGTCTTTGTGAGACCAAGGTGGGTAAACCTTCGTGTCTTCATAAGATTGTTCTATGAATGATAAGAACACTTCTTCTTATACATGCAATCCACACACACCCAATTAGACAACAATTCCCTTGGTTGTGGCTAAACCTATGAATAATAATGGATGTCCCAAAGTAAAGAGACTGAAAATTATCATAAGATTTATATTTCCAAAGAGATAGCATTTGATATTCGTTAAAATGTTCAAATATTGAATCACCATGCTCAGAGCCATAGTCCTACACTTGAAAGAATTTTACCAACACTATCCAATGCCTCATTCATTGGGCGGGAGTCATATAAAACATAATTAAGATATTATGAACTTATCACCACAATGCTTTTCTACTATGAGATCTTCCAATATATTAAAAAAATACTCCTTAGTGAATCCTGAGCATATGACCATAAATATGCAATTTATTTTCAAGAATTTGATTAACTCATTAAGTTAAAGTAGGAGAACAAGTTACACTTTCAAATACGCCATTGAAACTGAATGAACAAACCCTTGATAAATCCATTCATAATACATGACACATACACGAGACAACAAATTGTCTTAATTCTTCTAGATTTCTTTTTATATCAGTAATTACAAAAGTATAGCATACTTATTTCAAACTATTCCCAACCCATAATGATTTACTAAATAATAACTTCAAAAATCTCGCAGTAAAACTAACTGTACATACGTAGAATCTTATGGATCCAAAATCTCGACCTTAACAATGAGCTGTGAGATCTCCTTTATAGGATAGGGGAGCAACAAAGCATTAGGCTACATTGTTAATTTCAAAATTTAATTTCATTTAGAATGAAATTCGAATTCACATTCCTCATTATTGGATAACAAGGTGCATGATCCGAGGAATAAAAAAAATGGTTACACAGTAATCAGTTGAAGAAAAATAAAAAATGTGTCAAGCACACGCACGTCCTCATCAACAAGATGAAACATCAAAAGAAACACCACCCAACAGACCTAACACCAACAACCACTAAATAGACACACAACCTCGCTACAAATGACCGCTTCAAGTTATCACCTCAATCAAAAGTGGAACCGCCTTCATTCCTCCAGCCACCTCAGCACCACATCCAACAACTTGGCCCAGTGCCACTGTAGTTATTGGTTCAACTGCAAGGGCCTCCTCGTTCACTGCAATGAGCTCAGTCAAAGACGTCAGGTAACACCGGTAATCTAAGTGAGTCTCAAACCTATTATCATCAAAATCTGATGAAATTAACATAGGGGATGCACAAGGCTCTGGCCTCTTTCCAGCACTCTTAGTAGTGACCTCAGGTGTTCTGGGAGAAGGTTGCTCCTTCTTAATTAGCGACCTCCTAGATCCTAGTCAGACACTCATGCACCCTATATATTTATCCATAGCTTCATAGAATATAGGAGAATAACCACCACCTACAAACGAAACAACTTAAAAAATATAATGATAACACTAGGTCACTTTAGCAAGCATTTATAGAGTGAATTGGTGCGAGGGACATTAATTGCTTGAATGCAAAACAAGAATTTGAGCCATAAGTGGCTAGCATAGCCACCATAATTGCTTCTATTAGGAGGGCATCATTCACACACTAGAGAAATTTAAGAGGAAATCCTCTGGAACACTCAAACTATTAATAAAATAAGCTTCAAAGTGTGAAAGCTCATCACATAGATGATCAATAATTTCTTTTAAACTATATCGTTGATGTTGAACAAACCTGGCAAGTCAAACAACTCAGATTGAGTAAATCGAGCATTGAAAATCCACCTTAGCGCCTTGAAAATTCCTGCCAGTCAAAACCCATGAAAACATGAGGTCGCAACAAGACAGTGGGTCCCATTTAGCCTTGATGCTCCAAGAACCAAGCCATGTGTCACCCTTTTGCATACCTTACAGTACTTTTGAGACATTTACTGTGCTGATACGAGGTGTGCGAGGGACAATTATTATTAATCCCGTAATTAAATCCCTCTACCAGTGAAAAGATGACCACTTGTCATCGTTGGTACCTTGGGAAAATACCTCGCCCCTCCATACATGCTAGCTGGTGACATCTCGCAAACCTCACACCTCTTAATGACATCAGAATGAATAGCTGTGAGGTTTGTGATAAACGGTCTAGATAAAAACCCATGATCAGATGGTTAACCAAATAGCATGCATGGACATTATAATATTTAGGTGGGATCAGTTGGTACAACCCTCGGCGGTATAAATTTTTAAACCATGGTGATGGAAAAAGATCGACATGTTGGGTGAAAGGGGCCGGTAAGAGCATGAAGGAAAGGGCTCAACTAGATCACTTAAGGGACCAGTTACCTTCGGTAGCAAGTCACCATTGAAAAATAACAAGAGGGTTTCAAAATTTTATAAATCACATCACCTTGGGTAACTTTAAACCCTAAAACCCTAGCCTCCTTCCTTTGAAATTTAAAAGCCCCATTAGTGGCTCTGACTGGGGATGTATGCCCCCTGCGAGCATAGCAAGAATCGAGAATCTCTGGTTTTGCAGACCAAACTACTGAATTACAAAAGTTCCTTGACAAATATTTCACCTTGCTTTGTCAATTGGACTTGTGTACTACCAACATGGTGGCCCCAAGCCACCTGACAAGTGAAATCAAAATTTCCCTTGTCAAAAAAAAAATTCTCTATCACCTGGAGTAAACAAGGTCTGCAACATTTATACTTTGATGCTTCAAAAATAATAGGATAATCAATATGTCTGGAAGTATCATAATGTTTATTTATACTCCCCTGCATCAATTCAGTCCATGTCCTATTCCAAAAAATTAAAAGAAACATATGACCATGATAAAATTTCACCTTACTATGCTCCTGGTCATAACTCATAAGATGGTGGCCCAATTGAACTAAGAAGTGGAAACATTCATAACTTGTCTGGTCTACAACATTACACATTCTGGCCTCATCATCAATTTGCACATCAAACTAAAAAATTTCATATAAAATTGTGTGCATATTATCCATACTTCTATTGCTCAACATAGGTGATACACAACTCAGGGAATCCCCACCCTAGAATTTCTAAGATTAGTTAGGTTGCCAGCACTTGAATTCCATCAATTCGGGATACATCGTAGCATAAAAAATGTCTGCAGTACTAGTTACATCATTCTCCAGGGAATGTGTAAACACATTCATTTCAGGCATCTCAATGTACACCTTCCCCTATATTTATTCATTTATTCTTAAATGAAAACCCTCAAAGATAGAGTCACATACATCAATTTAAAACTGGTCAAAAGAGAAAGAGCAGTATGCATTGGCCTCCTTGTACTCAACATTACCAGTTGTATGTGTTAATTTATAAGTGAAAATTTTGGCACAAGTTGGAAACTTTTCATCGACAATATCAATGTCAGAAGGTAACAACATATCCATATCAACTTCACATAAGCAGTCAGAGAAAAAAATAGTACCAATATTTTCATCAATATGTTGGTTGTCCTCAGTACTATTCCTTTGATCACATACTTCATTGTCCTCAAATTCCTCAACATTTATACAATAGGCTTGTTCCATTGCTAGTATACCCAGAGTATACTCTAAATATTTATCATTTGAAATTTTTTCCTTCACTTGGGAACAATTAAGAACATGAGGTTCTACATTTCCATACAACTATGGTGAAAAGAAAATCCTAGTTCCATCCTCAGTGCTACAATCACTACCTCTGAAATCACAATCACTAACCTGTAACAAAATCTCAGTGACATGATTATTACAATCAAGATTAGGAGATATAATAGGTGTCTAACATAATCTTGCATTATTTTTCCCCTCAAATTCCTTTGTAGTTATCCAACTTTCTTCAAAAGGGAAAGCATTGTCTTCATTTTGTGTAGGTACATTTTTGGTTGATTCTGCAATTTCTATCCACTTAATGACTTGGGCCAAATCAACAGGTTTTAATTCTTTTGGAAAAGAACTTAGCCCTGGTTCATAAAGTTCACAAAATAAATCAATGCATTCATAGTCATCAGGTCTATAACTTCTAGGAATTTGTATCAAGACTTCTAAAAATCTCAAGAAAAAATTATATGGCGATTCACTCTCTTTGCTCTTGATTTCATACAATTGTAGTATAAGCGGAGTTTGATTAGAATCATTCAAGATAGTCTGGCATTCAACTTGGATCTCATTATTATCAAACTACAATGGTGAAGAAATAACAATTTCAAAAATACCCTTATCATAATCAGTGCTCTGAGTAACTTCCTCTGACATTTTACTAGTACTAGGTAAGCTAGGGTAGTCAATACTTGCAACAAGATACCCCTTCGTCATTGAGTATTTCATATTATTTTCAATTTCCATAGCCATTTGATATTCTTGCCTCAAATTTTGAGGATCATTATCTCTTATTAAGTAACCCATCCTTTTGTCAAAAGCACCACAATATACAACTAAGCATTCAGCCTCACTCGGTCTTATTTATTTAGGGATTTCTCTTAAATATTTTGAAAACCTGAGATTAAAATATGGGATTACCTCCTCATTTTTTATGTGAATTCCCATAAAACCTTTTCTTAATATGTTGGGATTGAATCACTCACCAAATTGCTCCATAAAAACTATCATTAACTGATTCCATGTATTAATAGAATTGGCATGTAAATAGGAAAACCAATCCTTGGCATCACCCTTCAAGGATTGCACAAAAAGCTTCATGACAACATCCTCATGACTGACTTCATAATCGCCCATTACATCTAAAAAATGTTGTAAATGCTTAGAGACTGATTTTGCACTTTGCCCTATATATTTAGGCAAATACTTCCTAATCTTCTTTGGAATTGGATTAGGGTAACCACTGACATCATTGAAAATAAAAGGCATACAATTTTGAGTTACAAAACATCCCGAAGGACTTGATGCAACTTGTTCTCTTTGCATAGTTAGTTTTGTTTTCAGATATGGGAAATCACTTATACGCATTTAAAATTTCATCAACGGTATATATTTATGAGACATATTATTTACTATCACAACCATGATTCCATTAGTGACTGCAAATAGTCTTCCTTTCTTTTCAAGATATGATGCAACATAAACATTATTTCATATGACCTTATACATATTGCATTGTCAGAAGTATGGAAAAACTAATCATTGTTCCTTTCTTGATGCTAAACATCTAGTTTGGAACCATCTGTATCCTTAATTACAAACACCCATCACAATTAAAATAGTGAACTATTTAGTTTTGATTAAATACATGGTAATTATTTGTTTTGGCAGCATGTATTAAATTCATCTTCCTGACTATAAATATCATAGGTCTAGGAGTGTTTCTTCATTCATCAACTGGTTCCTCGGACAGAGTTGCCACCTCTTCAACAAAGGATTACATTTAAAGAAATATGAAATTCATTCCAAAACTTGTCAGATTCTAGGTTTTTACCCACAACAAAGTCATACTAGACCACTACCAATCTCCTTCAAAACTACAATCCATTATCATCGAGATTTGAACATTCAAATTCACTTAACAAAATATTCTAGATAGCATCCTTAAACCCCTGTAGTTCCTTGTTTCTCCTTTTCTTTTAAATTTCTCAGAAGTTCTCCTTAATAAAACCACCATTCATCTAATGATTCTAGAACTCCTGAATCCTTTCCCAATAGGATACCATAGATCATAGTATTGTTTGCTTCATTTCAACAACCAATTCCACTAAGGTTGAAAACATTCACTATATAAATTCAGAACAACAAATATTTGATATGACTTTATAACCATCTACAAATGGTGATTTAGAACTCCCCAATAGAGTTTCCATTCTATTGGTGACTCGGATGGGAAAATAATTCAATAATGTGCAACCTTTGGTTACATAAATTTTTCAACACTTTAGTTACTCTATAACAACATTGTTTTCAACCAAAAATTTTGAGTTCATCCCCAGCGGAGTCACCATTCTATTAGTGTTTTTCCACCTAGGATTTGCAATTCTCTAAGAGGTAGCCAACCTCTATTATAAATTAAAAAAAATGCTAGTGGCCACCTAACAATATTTAGTCAAATACTTACATCTCCTTAACTTTTGGCTCTGTGAGACCAAGGTGGGTAAAATTTCATGTGTTCATAAGATTGTTCTATGAATGATAAGAACACTTATTCTTATAGATGTTGTCCTCACACACGCAATCAAACATCAATTAACTTGGTTGTGGCTAAACCTAAGAAAATAACGGATGTCCCAAAGCAAAGAGACTGAAAATTATCATAAGATTTATATCTCCAAAGAGACAATGTTTGATATTCGTTAAAATGTTAGGATATTGAAATACAATGCTCAAAGCCACAGTCCTACACCTGAAAGAATTTTACCGACACTATCCAATGCCTAATTCATTGGGCGGGAGTCATATAAAAAATAATTCAGATATTATGAACTTATCACCATAAAGCTTTGCTACTATGAGATCTTCCAGTATATTAAAACAACACTCCTTAGTGAATCCTAAGCATATGACCATAAACATGCAATTTATTTTCAAGCATTTGATTAATTCATTAAGTTAAAGAAGGAGAACTAGTTACACTTTCAAATACACTGTTGAAATTGAATGAACAAACCCTTGATAAATCCATTCATAATCCATGACACATACATAGGAGAGAAAAATTTCTTAATTCTTCTAGATTTCTTTCGATATCAGTAATTACAAAAGTATAGCATACTTATTTCATACTATTTCCAACCTAGAATGATTTACTAAATAATACCTTCAAAAATCTTGTAGTAAAACTAATTGTACATACTCAGAACCTTATGGATCGAAAATCTCGACCTTAACAATGAGCCGTGAAATCTCCTTTATAGGACAGGAGAGCAACAAAGCATTACACTACATTGTTAATTTTAAAATTGAATTTCATTTAGAATGAAATTTAAATTCACATTCCTCATCATTGGATAACAATGTGCATGATCAGAGGAATAAAAAAAATGGTTACACAGTAACTAGTCGGGGAAAAAAAAATCGTGCCAGGCACGTGCACGTCCTCATCAACAAGATGAAACATTAGAAAAAATACCACCCAACAGACCCAACACCAACAACCACTAAGTAGACACACGACCTTGGTACAAATGACCGCTTCGAGTTCTCGCCTTAGTCAAAAGTAGAACCGCCTTCATTCCCCCATCCACCTCAGTGCCACATCCAACAACTTGGCTTGGTGCCACTATAGTTATTGGTTTGATTGCAAGGGTCTCCTCGTTCACTCCCATGAACTCAGTCAAAGCCGCCAAGTAACACTGGTAATCCAAGTCAGTCTCGAACCCGTTATCATCAAAATTTGATGAAATTACCATAGGGGATGCACAATGCTCTGGCCTCTTTCCAACACTCTTAGTAGTGACTTCAGGTGTTCTAGGAGCAATTTTATCCTTCTTAATTAGCGACCTCCTGGCTCCTACTCGGGAACTCCTGCACCCTATAGATTTATCCATAGCTTCATAGAATACATGAGAATAACCACCAAGTGCAAACAAAAAAACTCAAAAAATATAATAATAACACTTAGTCACTTGAGCAAGCATTTATAGAGTGAATTGGTGCGAGGGATATTAATTGCTTGAATGCAAAACAAGCATTTGAGCCATAAGTGGCTAACATAGCCACCATAATTGCTTCTATCAGGAGGGAATCATTCATACGCTAGAGAAAATCAAAAGGAAATCCTCTAGAATGCTCAATCCATTAATAAAATAAGCTTCAAAGTGTGAAATCTCGTCACACAGATGATAAATAATTTCTTTGAAATTATATCGTTGATGTTGAATGGACTTGGAAAGTCAGATGACTCATATTGAGTAAATCGAGCATTGAAAATCCACCTTAGCACCTTGAAAATTCTTGCCAGTCAAAACCCATGAAAACATGAGGTTGCAACAAGATAGTGGGTCCCATTTAGCCTTGACACTCGAAGAACTAGGCCACATGTCACCCTTTTGCATACCTTACGGTACTTTTGAGACATTTATTATGCTCGTGCAAGGTCTGCGAGGGATAATTATTATTAATCCCATAATTAAATCCCTCCACTAGTGAAAAGACGACCACTTGTCATCACTGACACCTCGACAAAAAATGTCACCCCTCCATACATGCTAGAGGGCAACATCTCATAGACCTCGCACCTCTTAATGACATCAACAAGAAAACCTGTGAGGTTTGTGAGAAATGTTCTAAATCAAAACCCGTGTTCAAACAGTTAACCAAATAGCATGCATAGACATTAGAATATTCAGGTGGGATCGACTGGTACAACCCTCAACGGTATAAAATTTTAAACCTCAGTGACAAAAAAAGATCGATAGGTTGGGTGAAAGGGGTCAGTAAGACCACAAAGGACAAGGCTCAACCAGATCACTTAAGTGACTGGTTACCTTCGGTAGCAAGTCACCATTGAAACATAACAAGAGGGTTTCAACATTTTATAATTCACATCACCCTGGGTAACTTTAAACCCTAGAACCCTAGCCTCCTTCCTTCAAAATTTAAAAGCCCCATCAGTATCAAAAGCACACAAAATTTCACCTTCTAAATCAACTTCACAATCACCTACATTCAGAAAGAGATTTCCATCTATATCTGATTCATTCATGTCCACCATAAATTCATCAAGTTCTATATTAGACATATTTTCTTCTATAGGTTGTGGATTCTCATTAGGCATTTCTAATTTTGCGGGATGTGACTTTTATTTATTATTCCTATTCCTCTTTCCGATGACAACTATTGCTCCACCATGAATCCACTATTTTAAGTCTAGAAAAGGGTTTGGCTCTAATACCAATTTTTGGAGTATGTGAGACACTAAGAGGGGGGTTGAATTAGTTTCTAGACAAATTAATTCAATTCTGACATTTAAAAATCCTTTTTAAACCCTTTGAGAACAATACAAATTATGTTTCAAGAGCGAACATGTGTATCAATTTGAATTGTTGATTCTTAATCACATAAATGTAAGTGAAAAAATGTATAACTATGAAACAGTAAGATCATAAACAAAACCAAATAAAGAACCATAACACAGTGAATTTCCAAAGTGGAAAACCTTCTTGGGGTAGAAAAACCACTCGTAAAATCGCCTCACTAGTTTAATGAAACTCCCTGGTAATAGAATGCGTCACTGGAAAAAATGACCTCACTTACCAAAGAACCTCATTGGTTACAAGAATGACTCACTGGCAATAAAACAATGCCTCACTGGCAATGATCATTTTGTCTCATTTACTTGATCATTTTAACTTCACTATAAATTTTAGAAAAGAGAATAGTTCAACTACATAGGATCACTTTGTTTCTCTACAAATCATATTTTAACTCCAATCTAATACACTTAATATCTTAAATATTCATTTTTTTAGAATCTTTAAAATACAAAATATATTAGTGATACAATATGTTTTGCATCATGTTTTCAAAACTTTAATTATATAAAATTAGATTAAACTTGCAGTATCATAGCCCTTCTGTAGAACTTCTGAACTCACAACAATGTTAAGACAGTGTTAAATATCCAACGTAGATGTCATCAAATTCTTCCACCTATTCAAGATAATAACCAACAAGAAAACCATATTCAAACTATACCAAACTACCTCATGTCAAGTCACCAATGTGACACCACCTTCTAACTGTCTTTAAACATAACATTTATAATTTTCATTGTCCTTGAACTAAAAACAACCTACCATCTTCATAACGGATTTGTATTTCCTTAACAATTAACATAATGTAACATTCTGCCTTTGTTCCAATTCCTTTAACAAATGAATGGGTATCAAACATAGGATTTTGACATAAGATTTTCATGTTCAACAAAGAATGCTAACCCCTAGACTAGGATTTTGAAACAACAAATATATTTATTCAACTTAAATAAAAAATTATACAATATTAAAGCTTTGGACAAAGTTCCTATAAATCAAATAAAATTTGCACAATAAAGTCTAAACCTCAAGTCACATACAACCTCAAACTAGGGTTAGAAATAGTTACAGCTTTCTTCTCTTCTCAAAACCTTACCAGGGTTTGGAAACAAAAGCATTAACAACTTTCATAGAAGCTTAACTAGTTTTAGTTGAAACACAAAACAAGAAAAGTTCTTTTCCACCAAACAAAATCCCTAAGACAACGACATAGAAAACTAAAACAACAAGAAATACTTAGTTTTGAAAAATGAAGAACCAAGAAATTAGGGAATGATAACACCTATTTTTGCCCTTAGTTTTACACTATTCTTGTTTTATTTCAATATGAGCACAACTCCACCAACATTCCTCTTCAAACTGTCAAAACCACATGTGCCCTAACCCTTCGAAAATAGGTTTTAATCCAAAACGAGTTTCCAAAGAATGAAATGCTAAAGTTTCTCTAGAAAAAATAAGCTTCAATTACTTTGGTATTTCATAAACATCTTAAGCCTGAGAATACACCTTTTACAAGAGTGTGAACCCTAATTGAAAGGTATTACATGATGGGATGTAATTTGATGTTGACAAATAAAACTAATAACCAAAGTCACATATTCCATGTTATATACAAGTCACTTGGCTTATGAACCAAAAGTCAAACATCTTATGCATAGAAATCCATCTTAACCACATAGTACCATATGAATTCTAATAAACCTTATAGGAAATAGACATGTAATGACTTATAGAAAAAAGATATTAACAACCTATTAATTAAGACATTATTAAGTTATTAAACACTTATTATTGATAACAACATAAGACATCAATGCCTATCACAAAATAAGAATACTAGTCATCACATAATAGAGATAAAAGTAAAGATGCTCATTATACTCTAAATATTTGTTCATGCCCAAATAACATATTAATCACTATCCAACAAGCCATATATCTGAACTTGCAAATGATCACAACTTTAACTTCTTACCAAAAAGGAATGATGAAAAACCGTGATACAATATGTACTATAATGAGCTTCAAAATCTTGTATGCCAAGCCAAGAAACCATCAATGAAGTGTGATAAACATGATTTTACCTCAACTAAAATACCAAACCAATATCACTATGATGTGAACCAACCAAATATGCCAAGTGGAGATACAATAAAGAACAACATCTAATGCCAAATGTAAGTTGCCTTTTTAAAATCAACGATAAAATATTATGCCAAGGGTCAACAAATCCCATGTCAAACTCAAATTAAAGTAGACATTCAAGATGCTTAAGTATGCAAAAATAACAAAGAAGCATAACCATACCCTTTCAAAGGCCAAAAAAATGAAGAAAAACTAAGGATCAAGTACAACTGTCCCAACACGATGTGGAATAGGGTTTCTTGTCCAAGAAAAAGGATCAAGATTTAATGGTCCAACGTGATGTGGAACACATCTAGGCTATTTTTCCATAACATATGTTGCTCACTCTAGGGTAGTGGAACCTCAGTTTGTCCACTAGGTGAGTTTTCCCAATGAAGTGGGAAATGAGAGAATCATATTATCCTCTCATACCATACCAAAGTTATCCTACTGAAAACTTCGATAAGGTACCACAATGTAATGCTTTTGTAAATTCTTTTGAAATGTAATTTTTTTTAAAGGGGATTTTTATTTGTTTTTGTATAGGTCTTTTTCTTAGGGAGCATTTTTCCAAATGTCTCCAAGAGAGGAAAATTCAAGGTTTCATATCATCACTCATGGGATGCCTCATTTGCATCAAGCCATGATGGTAGATCATAGACTATTGGGCATAATCAAACCCAATGACACCACCAAGAAAATGACACATTACAAGAAGAATGAAAAATCATGACATGAAGTTTTTCCAAAATATTTCATTGATGTATGACCCTAATTTAAAGTGGTTTCTACACCATTACTGTGAGCAATTTCTTTAAAACTAGCCAAAAAAATTTCCTAAGACATGAGAGCTTTCCTTGGAAAACCCTATACCAAGTCATATGTTTTCAAGATAAAGCTACGTCATGAAATAGGAAGGAAGGGTTGCCCCCAATAATACATAAGGGATCTATGGATTTTGGGTCAGTATGTCTATGCTACAATATTTTGATAGAGCATGGAACTATCATCATTCCCCAAACACACATAGAACTGGAAGAATGACACAAAGAGAGCAAAAAGAAACAAAAATCCTTTCAGGTCAACATGGAAGAGACCCGGATGTCTTGACACCTTGCATCATCCCTAAAAGGAAAACACAAGACAAATGAAAAAGATAAAATAAAATCTTTTAGGTGAACATGGAAGAGACATGAATGCCTCGACACCTTGCATCACGATCCCTAAAAGTAAAAAAAAAGAAAAATGAAAAAGATAAAATAAAATAGTTTGGGTGAACATGGAAGAGACATGAATGTATTGATACCTTGTGTCATCCCCAAAAAGGAAAACACAACAAAAATGAAATGATTACATATAGAAGAATGAAAGGTACATATAGAGGAATAATAACAAAGAGAGAGAGATACATCAAACAAAACAACACAAGGGCCAATCACATTACACACATGCAATCACACAAAGAAAACATGAAAAGTGCAAAAGACTAGTAAAACAAATGTGAGTAAACCTAAATCAGGTTGTCCTCATCCCAGTCTTAGTTGGTATAAATGAAAGGTGGACAACAAGCCAAAGGGACAATGACAAATGCATTACTAGGAAAAAACTATCTAATTATTTCCCCCACAAGTAGTGCAAGACAAGAATTAGTCAGGATAGGTGATGGGAAAGATCTCCTTGTGTTTTGAAATGATTTGTAATCAATATAAAACATGCAATAGTGAGAATGGTGTGATTTTGCAACCATTACATGGCAAGGAGTGGAAGGGAATGCTACAGAATCACTCAATTTAATAATTATTTTTGTCGAAGTGAAAGTTTTTTAGGATTAATTTGAATGTGTGACACTCATCAGTACTATTTCAAAGATTTTTGTGGTATCAACAATGTGGAACATTTGCACCTCTAGGATATAATCTTATCTTTTCTTTCATGGGTGGTAATGTTATAAGTTCTTGATTTAGAAGTAGTTTTAATTTTATTTCACTTTCAAGTGGTGGACAAGGTAATTTTAATTTCTTTAACTTGTAAGGCCTTCTACACTTTCTAGATTCACCAATTTCTCTCGGTGGATGGGTATGTGCAGGATCATGATGGGCCAAAAAGTGGGGATATGTAAGTGATATGATGGCCCATGTGGCTGACGACTTTTTTTTAACCCAAAATTGATGAAACGAAAAGGGTTTCTAAAGGCGATTCTCAGCTTTCCACCAATATAAATTACTCTTTACTTTGAATTTAATAAATAATTATTATTCATTTTTTATTTGAATTATGACTAAAGTCTTGATTGATAGGCTGATTGAAAAACATCTATAGCATTCAAATGGCATCACATTTTTGGTATCTGAAATATGTTTCACATTCTATACTTCACTTACTATAGGATTAAAAACAAAAATAATTAAATTTCATGAAGTTTTGACCAAGTTAAGGTGGTCAGACATACAAGTTTTTAATATTTTTTAAAACTTGTAATAAAAAAATTATAATTAATTATTTACTTGGAAAAAAATTACAAAAAAATATGCATCACATTGGGACATGAGTCATCTAATTATATATAAAATCTTATAAAAAATTATTATCATTTTATTGTGGTCAGGGTGGTCAGACAAACATCTACTTTTTATTTTTTCCCTGAAATTTAAGTACTACTACATTGAAATTTCAAATTTTCACCAAATAGATTTTTATTTTTTTAAAATAAACCTAGTAGTTTATAAAAAACATTCAATTTGGTACAGATTCTATTCTTATATATTTTTGAAATAATATAGATAGCTTATTCAAATTTTTACTTCAAGTTTCCTAACTCTAATTTTCTGAATTTTCATCGCCACTTAAGGGCCTATTTTTTCTATGATGATCCTGCACATACTCAGATATAGGACAGGAGGACCCAAGATGACCTTGTCTTCTTTATCATTTTCATTAGGAGGCATTATTTTCTCTTTAGGAAGGAGAAGATCTATGTCAGGGGGAGGATCTAAGAAATTTTTTCCATTGTTACAAGGCATTGGTATTTCTTTAGGAAGGACACTTATATTAGGAGGAGGATCTTGATATCTTAATACTTTAGTATCTTTAGTTGTTATTTGTTCTAGGAATTGATGAATTTCATGTTCACTTGTTGTGTCACATCCTTATTTTCTTAAGATCATAAATCCTTTTCTGTATGTTTTGTCAAGGTTAATTGATGTGCTAGTTACTTTGTTAATGTAGGATGGTTTAATTTTGCTTGTTTTGAGAGGAACTAGGTTCACCTATGGTAGGGAAATTAGGCTTAACTTGTGGCTCAATTTTTGGGATGTAAAAGACCAAACATCTCAACTTGTGTTGGTTGTTTCATGGATGAAAGGATGCACTATTCTCAAGGTTGTTAAGGAAATAATTTATAAAAAAATTCATGTTGTCATCATCTTCTCCAACGATGTCAACATCACGAGGAGGACGTGCATTAGGAGTTGTGTGAGAATGAATGAGTTCAATTTTATTAGGGTTATTCCCAAAAACACAATTTGAAACATCAACCAAAAGAACAAGGACTTCCAGGCATTGCTTAAACAATTGTCCATTTTTAGAATTTTAGATTTAAACATGGTAATTTTCTAATTATACAATGCAACAAGCTAGAGATTAAATGCTTGAATGTAATTTTGAATTTTAACAATGCACTAAAATGAAGCAATTTAAGCTAGATGCAATGAAATTGATGAAACAACAAATCAAGAAACTGAAATAGGAAAGTAATAGCACCAAATAGAAGCTAAAAACTGATATTTTAATATTTAGAAAATGCAGATCTCTAGCTAATAGGGACTCATTCGCCACTAAGGATGAATGGGTCCTGGTTAGGTTTTTTTAGATGTTTCGGTGGATTTCAGAGTGATTTTTAATGCCTTTTCAGATGCTAAGAGATGCAACTTTGACCTAATAAGGGACTCATTCACTAGTAAGGGAGAACAGGTCCTGGTAAGGTATTTTAATACTATTTTTTAGTGATTTGCAAGCTTTCAGTGATGTCCTTTAGCTCCAAGTCTAAGCTAGTGAGTTCCGGTTTCAGATTCTCCAAAATTGCAATATAAAAATGGAATGAAAGGATGAATGAAAGGACCTGTTTTGAAATAAAAATGTATTTTTATTTTCAAATGCAAATAAATGATGTCTAAATGAGATGCACAATGATTGTTTTTTTTTGTATTTTTTAGATTTAAAAAGATGCAAAACAATGAAAATTTAAACCCTAAATGAGATATTAATTCAATGAAAATGAAATGCAAGTGAATGCAAGATCTAATATAAGATGCAAAGAATTCAAAAAAATCAAAAAATTGTAATGTTCAATATGTTGGCTTCACCAAAATGTTTAATGGTGAAAGTAGGGTTTACCACCATGGATGAACAAGATGATAAACCACTAATATTTCTCCTATTAAAATACTCAATTATGAGAGCCAAAAGATGTTGATAATAATAAAAAATTAACCCTAACTATTATAGCAGTTGTGAGGGGAGTTTTTAGAGCTCAAAGAGGTGTGTACCTTGCTACAAAAGCTTATTTTAGGGCACAGAGGACTCATTCACCTTTAGTGGCGAATGGGTCCCTATTAAGGTTTTTGAAACTCAGATCTAAGATATTTTCCTTAATTTCTATGCCTTCAAATTCTCGATTTTCAGTCCTTGAAAACCTATACTTAATTGTAGCTTCAATTCTTTGTTCTTGCATTTTGAATGAAAACTTTTGCAACTTGACAACTTTGAATTTTTTTCTCTAAACTTGCTCTCCACTTGATCTTCAACCTATAAATCTGAAAACACACATTCAATGGAAAAAAAACTTGTTGATTGTTAGTGAATATAGGTTTGCCTTAGTCAAACCCCTTATAGGTTATTAAACTAATTGATGAAATAATGTAATTGAATAATGAACATGAAATATGTAATTGATGATACCTTGGTTTTTGTATTGTAATTCAAATCGACAATCTAGTATGTAGTGGGTATGAAGAATGTAGATCTTGGATCCTTGAATATGATGTGAACAATGCTTGCAAGTAGAACTTAATTCTACATCCACTATCTTAGCTCAACAACATGCATGAATGCATCAAACCCTTGTCATGATGAAATGATCTTGAATTTTTGCAATAAAACCTTGATAATATACCTTAAAATTCCTTATGAATGCTCTATAATTCTCTTGATCTTGGTCTCATGAAGTCACATAAGTTTTCTAGGAGAAACAAATTGAATTAACCCCTTATTTATTAAAAATTAGGATATTAACCCCAAACTTCAAATAATTCAAGCCATCACCAAATTTGGAGATAAATATTATTAAATTCCTACCACAATGAAATTCAAAAAGGGGGTCCTCATTAATGGATGACCCATTCGCCACCTAGGGTGAATGGATCCTAGATCAGTTTCCATGACCTAACCTCGAGGGATGGAAAGAACACTAAAAACCCATTTCGAATCAACTGATAAAGGGGGGTCCTATAGAGGGAGGACCCATTCACCACCTAGGGCGAATAGGTCTTGGCACCATTTTCTAGGACCTAAATTTTCCCCATTAATTTTTATGTAATTTAAATTGTGGGTGTCGAGATAGATTTTTGGGAGGTGTCACAAATAAGGTTTAAATTTGAATTAAAGAGGCTAATTAAATCCATTTAAAAATTAATTAAGAGGACCCTAGATAAATGTGAAAGTGTGTTACAACATTTTATGTTACACCACAAATTTAGAGTTACTATTTACTATTACTATATAAGGTAAATATGAATGTAATGCAAATTCTAGAAATAAATAAAGTATGCTTGTACCTTGTTAGCAATATGAATGTTATCTCATTTGATTTTGTCTCATTGATATTACCTCTATTGATGTTATTCATGGTGAAACGTTACATATATGTGAATGAAAGGTTATTGATTACCATTATTCTAACTTTGGAGATGTTAATGCATATTGCATATTGTTATGAAACTTTGACTACCATGTGTATGTGTTAGTGGATGAAGGTATGAGTTCCATTCCTTCAGGCTAAGGGGAAGTATCACTTGGGAGAATATCTTGGTCGGGTAATTGGTAAAACTAAACTATTTGAGCATATACATAGACCACATTAGAAATATTAAGTTGAGTTAGTTTGTAGGTAATAGGTAAGTCATCCTTAGCTGACATGTCTGCATTTGAGAGTCTTGTTAATTCTGCATGCATTGGGTGATGTTTATTTTTTTGAGCTTTTGAGATCTTTCTTGTACTATTATGATTATACTGACAAGTGGGATGTACGTGGAAGTATTTTTATATATATGCACATGCATGTCAATGGGATATAATGACATGTATATGCATTTTCATAGATATACCACACATGCACACTTATCAATATGATGGTAATCATGAATGGTTATATGTGAAACAAATGTGAACATATATATATGTGTGTGTGTATAGTATATACATATATCTATATGTATAAGTATATCACTACATGTGTACGTTGGTGAATGGAAACGCTCATACAGATGCATTGATATAGATATACCTACACATATGTGTACACAGAGGTATATAAATTTATACACACACACACACACACACATATGCACACATTTAGTATGCGTTTATTAAATATATTCTTTTATGTACTCTTATATATATATATATATCGAATGTGTGCTTACTTTATTGACTCGTGTAATATATATAATTTATGTATGAAAATATATATATTAATGGAAATATATAAATATATATACATAAATAAATGTTAAGTATTTAAGTATATATATATGTATATAATATATATTATATATATTTTAATATATATTAAACATATTATATATGTTATTTGTGATCGACTATCTCTTATTCTTTAAAGTTGATTCATAATGTTGTTTAATAATCGATATAGACTATGGAATGAAGGTAAAGAGTATGTGCAGGATCATGATGGACCAAAAAGTGGCGATATGTAAGCCATTTGATGGCCCATGTGGCTGGCAACTCTTTTTAAACCCAAAATTGATGAAACAAAAAGGGCTTTTAGAGGATATTCTCAGCTTCCACCAATATAAATTATGCTTTAATTTGAATTTAATAAATAATTATTATTCTTTTTCTATTAGAATTACGAATAAAGTCCTAATTGATAAGATGATTGAAAAACATCTATAAATTTCAAACGGTATCACATTTTTTGAATCTGAAACATGTGTCACATTCTATGCTTTGCATACTATATGATTAAAAAAAAAAAATGAATTTCATGAATTTTTGACCAAGTTAAGGTGGTTAGACAAATGAGCTTTTATATTTTTTTAAATTTGTAATAAAAAATTCATAATTAATTATTTACTTGGAAAAAAATTATAAAAAAATATGCATCACATTGGGACATGAGTCTTTTACTTATATCTAAAATATTATAATAATATATTATCATTTTATTGGGGTTAGGGTGGTCAGATAGACATCTACTTCTTATTTTTATCCTGAAATTTAAATACTACTGCATTGAAATTTCAAATTTTCACCAAATAGATTTTATTTTTTAAAATAAAGGTCTAGTAGTTTAGAAACTACATTCAATTTTCTACAGATTCTATTTTTACATTATTTTGAAATAATATAGATAACTTATTCAAATTTTTACATCAATTTTTCTAACTTTGATTTTCTGTCTTTTTATTGCCACTTAAGGGCCTGTTTTTTCCATGATGATCCTGCGCATACCCTAGATGTTGACCACTTGTCTTTGGAAGCCAATTTAAAATATTTTTGACTGCTAGTAGAAATCGATTATCAAGGTAAATGGCATGGGATATATGGCATAGCATTTCATTTGATATTGTTGGTTGTAGAATGCTTGACTTGGTTAACATGTTTAATGAGACCATGCTTGAACTTGTCTCACATATTAACTTCTTATGTAGATTCATTTAACTGAGGGGTCGATAGAAACCTACTGTATTATAATGGAAGTTGATTGAGTTTGATGGTGCCAAATGTGAGGGAAATAAAATAGTAGATAGCACCACCTTTGAGTTTAAATTGTTGTAGATTTCTTCTCCTTGTAGCAATTTGAATTATCCATGTGCATTTTAATTAAGTCTTTGAACTGATGTCATTGAAACTAGTCGATCTATAGGAAGATTTTCTGAGTGTAAGCTTATTTGTTCACCACTTTTTAGCTGAGTTGCAATGCATGAATCTTGTTGTCATTTTGCATGCCTAAATTGTAGGCTTTGAGGTTGTTTTGGTTGCTCTATAAATAGCTAAACCTTTTCATTGTGAGGGACACATTATTTCAAGAGATAATACATCTTTTTCATTCCATATTTGTGTATAATTCTAGACACACTTTATATTGTATTGAGAGAGAGAAAGGATTGAGTTCATATAGTTGTGAGGAAGCCATAGTGTGAGAGAAGTAATCTACTAGCAAGTGAGATTGAGTTGTTTATGAGAGTTTTATTATCAAGCTAATTGATGTTGGAGAGGGATGCATTGTTGTCTTTAGTTTGGATAAATGATAAAATTCATGGGAATCTATTCTTCTTGTTATTTTTCTTTTGAATGATATGTCTATCCAATATGTGCATTAGAAATTTTAGATTACTTTTAAAAGGAAAGTGAAGTTATTATGTTGTTTTCATTGTGTGTTTTTTATGTACTCCATAGTAGGAGATGGGTGTTTATCATAGGTATTATATAATAGGTATGATTGAACATGAAAGCACATATGGTGCATATAGATAAGTTATTGATTTAACTAGGGAAGCTAATGTTTTACTCTTAGGAGAGATAATCCAATATGGGAGGGAGTTTAAGTAATTTTAATTGTAAGTAAGGTTTCCAAGTTTATTGGTTATCTTTGGAATGATGGAATATCCATAGAAGGAAAATACCTAAACTTTTGTACTTACTATTTAAGTAGGTCTATTCCAAGTAGATTAATATGGTTGTAGGTTATCTGGGATGGTGGACTATCCATTGAAGGAAATACCTATGTGTAGCTTAAGATAGCCTTAAGTCAAATTGGCCCTGGGTAGTTAATGTGATAGATGTATTCATTTAAAGTATTGTGAAATTCTAGGACTCCACTTTACTTGTGTGACTATCGACACTACACTGTCAATTCACCATGATCCAGTATTACAAGCTAGACTGGGATTGTAGGGTTACAACTTCTAGTTATGTAGGATAGAGCACTATACTCAGTTGGTTGTCGTTATCATTTACTATACCAATCTCTTCATTGAAGGGAAGGTCCATCTACCAAACAATAGATGTGTGGAGGACTGCGTTATGAGTTTGTGATTGGTAGATTAGTTCTTGAGTGATGCTTCTCCTCCACAATAGACAATAAAAGAACCAAGATTTAAAAGGAAGGATCTTAGACCATCTTACAACTATTTGTTCTAAAGCTCTTTGAGCTATGTATGTATTTGTATGCTTTCTTGAATTGATGTATTTGTGAAACTAAAATGGATTCATGTTGTATATATTATGCATCTTAATTGGAAATTATATATAAAGAAAAGAAAAAAATTATTGCAATGGCATGTTACTAGTTTATTTACTCATAAAGTGTAAAATTAGAAAAATTTACTCATAGAAGGGTTAGTCCATTACAGTTTACACCACTTAAATAAGGTACACATTAAGTACATTTCAGTAAAAGGGCCCCATTAGGCTTAATTCATTAAATAAGTTACCCTAGAAAAGTGTGAAAGTGTGGTAAAACACTTTACAACACTCTTCCAAAGCACACATTAAGGTACATTTTAGTCAAATAAAGATCTTAGAATGGTCTGAATGTGTACAAACACATTACAACACCACTCCAATACATAGTTAATTCAAATTTTATGTCAATTATCCAAACTAAGTGTAAAAAAAATTACTTTTTTTGACACTATAGGACCTAATATTGCCTTGATCTAGTGTTGTAATGTGTTTTCCATATTCACATTAGATTTAGGGCCCTTTTAAGCTAAATTGACCTAATTTTCCCTTAATTTAATGTTGTAAAGTGTATTTATTCATACTTCACATTGAGTTTTGGTCCCTCGTGCATTTATGAACTTCATATCATCATTAATAGGCCTCTAAGACCTTATATTATGTATCTCAAGGCTTATTTCAACTAAAATCCTGACATAGACATCAAATATACTTAATTTCTCAACTCCCCGATATTTCCTCCACCTGAAAAAGCTTGGTGGGACCCATATGCCACCTTGGGCGTATGAGTCCCATCAAAATGGGAACTATATGCCCCAAATGGCATATGAGTCCCATTTGGACCCTTTTTAGGGTTTTGAGAGGGAAATCAAGGTTTTAAGTTTAAATTTCATGAATGACGACCTCTGGGATCTAATAAATGATAATTTGGATGGATTTCCTATACAAAAAAGGTCTCAAATAATTATTTTAATTAAGCCTTCATGATATCAAGTAGCATTCAAGAGTTAAGCAATGCAATACTTCACAATAGTGTCAAGAGAATTTACAAGAGCATTTCTAAGATATTCAAGGGAAAAATTCTTCATCATTTGTTGCAGTAATTCAAGATCCCTCATCATTTCAAAGATCCTCAAGCATCAAGCATGTTGTTGAGCTAGTGTTGTGATGTAGCATCCAAGATCCAAGATTAAGCATTGTTCTACCTCTATTCAAGATCAAGATCTAAATTCTACATGGCCACTTCATATTAGATTACTGATTTATATCTCAAGACATTATTGAAGGTATCATTGTTCATGTTTCATATTTCATGTTTCATGTTCATATTTCATTGTTTCATCACAAGGTTTAATTACCTAAATGGGGATTGACCAAGACAAACCCCTATTTCCTAACAATCAACAAGTTTTTCTCTCTCTACATTTGTGATTGAAAATCTACATGTCTTTGAGCTTGAAGATTGTCACGTATGGATTTCATTGACTTATTCAATGCAAGTATTAATCATGATGTCGATATTTAAATGGAAATTAAATGATTATTTAATGATGGTTAAAGTTAAATTAGAAATCTAAATGAAATTGAAATCGAAATGCAATTATTATGATTTGAATTGTATTTATGTTTATTCTGGGGTTTGTCATTACTGATGATAAATTGAGTGCAAGTGAACGCAGGAATAGGTGAATGAGATGGAAGGCGAGAACAACGATCGGGTAGAGTTGTTTAGCCGATTGACATTTACGAATAGATGGGATCTCACTCACTCACATAGATGAATATTTTAATGTATTTTTCATATATCTTGCTTGCAAATTGGAAATCTAGTTCAAATTTGATTTCTCAAAATTGCGAAAATGCATGTGATTTAAATAATGATTTAGTTAAACGTGAGGAAATCGATTTAAATTAAATGATTAGATTGATTTTTTTAAATATTTTACTATCATTTGGAGATTTTAAATAAGCTTATTTGATTGCTCAATTAAGTAAAAGTGAATATGATTGTTTTAAAATGACAACTTGATTATGTTATTGTTTTAAAATTGAAATGGTTAATGAAATATATAAATGTAAATTTGTGTTGTTTATTTAATTGTTATTTGCAAAAATAATAATGTTTTTATTATTTATTTTAAATTATTAGAATATCCATTTATTGAAATAAATGTTTAAATAATAAATATATTGATTTAGATATTTCATGAGAATTAGAAAATACATTATGTTTCAAATTTGAAAAAAAAGAGAAAGAACTTCAGTTATCAGTTTGAAAGCAATTACCTTTAAAACAAATCTACATGCAAACGAAGGGATGGAAACTCGGAGTAATAACCATCACTTCTGGAAAATTGGCACATATGGTGGATCAATTTTTCTTGTTTATGACACCATTTTGCATGAGAAGGGAGAGGAAGTCTCATTCTTGGAGGCATCAGAGGAGATTGAATTGTTTTTCCTTGGTGGATTTGAATTGGAGATCTTGGGAGAGGGCGTGGCCAAGAAAGTTATTTTTTTTGTTTTTCCATGGTGGTAACCTTCTCCCTACTCACCATACACAACAAGTAGGAGAAGGCTAGAGGGGATGCGGCTAAGCAAGGGAGAGTTCTATTTCTCACGCAGACATAGGACTCCTTCTTACCCACACAAGGACTGGTAAATGAGGCATATCAAAATAGCATGGACAAGGTACGAAAGAAGGTAAGGGAGAGGCGTGCTAAGAAGAGAGGGTGGAAGACATGCCAAAGGCAGAGAGGAAGAATAGGTGCAACCTTTTAATAGTCCTTCACCCCATGCAGTGGCCAGCAATAAGCACACAGCTATTAGCCAGGGAGAGAGTCAAGAGTCTCTGCCCAGCATTCAACATAGCCACGTACAAGGAGGACTGAGAATAAAGGAATGAACAAGGTCTTCAAAGATCCCCACTTTCCATGCAGGGTGTGGAGCTCTTTACACTCCCATGCGGCCTAGTTGGGAGGTGTGCAGGGTGGGGACACTCCCTTATTTCATTCGCAACCTCACTACATAGAGGGTGCGGCTAGTTGCTAAGAGCATGCGCAGGGTATGCCAAAAGAATTGGTCTAGTAATTGTGCAGGCCTCTAATTTCATATTACCAGTCACTCCACAGGTAAAAGTGAAAGGAATAAAAGCTACAGGAAGAAAGGAATAAAATCCAAAGAGACAGAGGACAAAATTTTCATATATTAACAAAAGAAATTCACAATTACTTTATCAGAATCCATAATTACTAGGTAGGATCAGTAAAAATTATTTGCCAAATTCATGATGATAGTAAGATAAATTGAAATCATTTTCTTCTATTCTGGTAATTAGATCTATTAAAAATCAGGAAAGACAATTTCTATTTTTATCAAATTTAGGAAAAGATCAACATCAAACTGGAATTTATCAGAAAACCATTGAAAAATTTGAAACAAAACTTTGTAGAATAAATTGAATAGAAAATAATCAAGACAGTTTCAATTTATTATTTAGGAATATTCAAACTTAAGGAAGGATTCACACAAAAAAACGTATCTTTAAACTAGATCTAGAAATGCTCCAAAAATCAAAACCCTTCAGAAAAAGATGAATTTTTCAAAAGAAACGAAACCGAGATTTAGGAAAACAAATTGCAGAATTATACAAATGGAATATTATGGATTAAAATCAGTTTCTAAATGTTAAGATTTAATATTTTTAAGTATTTAAATTTGCTGAAAACTATAGTGAAAATTTGACAAAATTTTAGATAATATCAAACAGTTATGAAATTGAAGTGTAAACGAGAAACAATTATGAATTAGATAAAGATTATATTTTAATGCAAATATGAAAACCAGGAAAGTATTTAAATTATAATTAAATTAATATTTAATCCAAAATGAAACGAACTTTAGAGAAGGATTTAATTGAAGTAAACTTGAATTCTATGAGTGATTGAACTGAAAGAACGTGTGCTCATTTATTCTTGTTTTATTATGTTTTAATTACATACTTGAGATACACCTTCTTTTAAAATTACATTAATTCAATTAAATATTGAACATAACATAGTTATGATTTAAAACTGAGTTAAATTGCATTGAAAAAACCATGTTGCTTGAAAATGAAAGAGCATTTCATGTGTTTGTGAAAGATTGATTATTTTATTTGAATGGAAACATGCATGCTTGATAAAGAATTCGCATGTTATGTAACTGGAAAGTTACCTTCTAGGACGGGTGCCGAATATGGGTAAATAGAGAGTGTAGTTTTGCTTTTCCAAAACTATTTTTATTTGTTGTGCATGACATTTTACTTGGCCAAGTAATTTTTGTACCATTGAAGCAGATGGATTATTGAACTCTCTACCATATCCTAGTACCGAACTTGCTTATTTCTTAAATGAATTAGAAAAATGAAAATGCTTGTGGTTTACTAGTAGTACTAGGCATGCACCAGATTCCATCTTGCTCATAGACTACTTTTTGCTAAGCAATTCGTGCAGGGTCGGGTATTTCTTGATTGACTAATAAATTCTAGGGAAGTGTAAGCTTCGAGATTGGGCAAAAAAAGTGTCTGATTCTTGTTCTCGTCTTCTTATGGAAGATTTGCTTTTGGATGGAAGATCGACTAACTGTATCTTCTTTTATGCTTTATTATTAATGATATATGTAATGACGAGCTTATGGCGACTGAACGCCTAAGTCTCGAATTGTAAATTGGATATATTATCATTCATTGTATTTATAACTAGAATTGTGTAAATCGACACTTGTACGATTTAGACTGAATTGTAATGAAATTATCTTATTGACCTTTGTCGTTGTTTTTTAATCGACTAGTTCTTTGATGTCTAAATGAATGAGATGATGACTTTATTTTGAATATAATGGATCTTATTTAAAGTAATTGTCGAATTTTGGAATTTAAAATTTTCGCTCTTTACAAAGATCCTTTGAAGATTAAGTTGCAAGGTTGAGAGAAGTTGTCAAGTTGTCACAAGATTGTCATCTTCATAGAAAGTCATCTACATTTTGCAAATTAGGGTTCTAGACCTAGAAATAAAGTGTGGAAGGAAAGCGCTGAGATTGGAGACTCGATTCAAGTCTTAACCCTTTGAAAAAACAAAGGGGGACTGATACACCACTTGCGGTGCATGAGTCCCAGTATAGCATATTTTCTAGATTTTAGGAGTTTCAAACTCACCACTATCAGATTCTTGTTTCTACCCAGAAACCCTAGTCTGGGACTAAATCTCCCAGATTGGTGTATGAGTCCTAGTGGGCATTAAATAACAATATTTTATGATTTTAGAGCTTGTTTTGAGCTCATCATTCTTCCAAGTGCACCTCTTCTCATCCTTAGTTTGTTATTCTACATTTCAGTTTCATTTCCTAGGTCATTTAGTTAGGTTTTGCATAGCACTTTGCATGTTACATTCATTTCTTATCTATCCAAGCCCTAGCTTGGTGGTGAACCCTTTAGTCACTAATCAGACCCTAGGACACCCTATTGTAGATCTCTTCCCCTCATTTCATCCTTGGATTGAGATCTCTAGGGTTTCCTTGAATGATATTTGGAGAAAACTTGTTGTTCTATGTAATAAACCATAGAGTGACAATTTCCCACCTTTCAATATTAATTATAGCATTCTTCATCCATCAAATTATATCTTTATACAAATTGGAATTTTTGTGAAGAAAATTAAATCAATCTTTTTTGCTATCCTAAAAGGACAACATCAAATTACTATTGATTGTACATTCTCATTACATAAATTCATGTATTTCTTGCATTCACACTCTAGAAATTGACATTATATGCAACATGACAAAAATCATATCATGAATCTTATATAACACATATTTATAAAAGACAATAGATATTTTCTTCCATGCACAAATTTAAATATTTTGTTTTCTTTCTATTTTGAACTTCATGATTAAAAATCATTTTAGATTTTTTTTTTTTTTTCTTTATGATTTTACAAAACTATCTATATAATTGTCCTATTTGTAGTACATACCTATTAGCCCACTTACATTTACACCACAATTAAATTTTTAAATACATATTAAAAAACACTCTCAAAATATGTAAATAATGTTTAGTCATCGTGCAATCATATAAATTGTTCTTTGACCATAATTTGTAGCCACCACAATCTCAATATGAACTTTATGAACTTAATACAATACAACAAATCTCTTGTTGAAATCTTATAGAAAAATCTCGAGATTTTAAAGATAATTTTTTATAGTACATCAGTTTTTATGTTTGTCGTACCCCCACGAAAGCTTAGAAGGAAAGCTTTGATTTTATCGTGCCCCCATGAAAGCTTGAAAGGAAAGCTTTGATTTTAGTAGTATCAGAGGCGCTGATCTAGAATAGCTTGACTTTGGGGAAGGTAATTTATGAGTATGTCTTGTCTTTTATCATAAAAGACAGTACATATTCACAAAATCTGATCATCATGGCTCTCATATAGCACATATAGCCGTGTCCAAGAGTATTGGAGATTTTAAAAAGGGATGTGTGAGACCTGTGAATGCACTAGAATTAATGTGTTGAATAGGAATTAAAACAGAGAGAATTGTGATAAGAAAGAGAAAGGCCCTCCCAACCTACATACTTGAAGACAGCTCTTTAGTGGACCAGGTTGCTGGACAATTTCGTCCAAGCAACGACGCACTGCTAGTCAACGAGCATCGACATCTCACCATTCTGATGGGGCATTATCACTGGTAAGACTAATATGTTGGCATTCCCGTTCAACTTCTCTGCTGTGCTCTTGCTTGCATGAAAATCGATTGCAATCAGTCCAGTAAATATTTTTGCTATGATGGTAATTCAAAAACGACTGATTGATGATCTTTAAACATTATAAACCCATGTCACATCAGTCGATGTAATCATACAAAGACGTACGAGCTACCTGGAATCTCACCGTCCATTATCACTTCACGCACATAGGCAATTGTAGAGTTTGAGCAAGATATTTTAGTTATAAATACTGCATGACAGCTTGCCAAGAATTCGCAAGGTGAGAAAAAGGTTCCACAATTCGTGTCGTTCAGCGTTAGTGGAGTGATTCGTTTGGTGTAACGATGACGAAGATTGGTGCTGCTCTGACTGCAGTGTTCCTAGCTGGCTTTACCCTGTGTGCGGCGGTACACAAGGCCCCGACCCCTGCATGCCGCTTTGCCAGACGATTGCACGAAGTTCAAGCCTTGAACGTGGTTGATTCTGTGTGTAGATCTACGCTTTACCCAAATGTGTGCTTGTCAACTCTGCATGCTCGTCACCCTCAATACGGGCGAACCATGACATCAGGAGGGTCCGTTAAGGATATGGCCACAATATCAGTGGAGGTGAGCCTCAAGGAGCTTGGAAAGCTCTCCATGGTGACCTTTCAGCTGGGCTCACAATATTCCATGAACGATGAGATTAGCCGTGCTGCGATTGAGGATTGTGAGACCCTCTTTCAATCTTCGTTGCGCCATCTGAACGGGTCGTTGGAAGTACTGAGAAAACCCGAGGAATGGAAGAGAGAGCAGGCGGACGACGTGAAGACATGGCTCAGCGCTTCACTCACGGACCTTGACACATGCAAGCAGCCATTTCAAGAACTCAACACGCATGTTTCCAAACTGGTAAGCAATTCTCTTGCCATTGTCAACACCATTCCTGTTCCTCCGGGCACCCCTATTCATCGCCGCCTTCTATCCGACCCACTTTCTCTTAAAGACGGTTTCCCAACCTGGATTTCTCCAACCGACCGGCGGCTTCTTCAGAGCTCTCCGGCGGGCGGCGTGGCAGCGGACGTGGTGGTAGCCAAGGACGGGACAGGCAACTACTTGACCATCTCGGAAGCCGTGGAATCTGCTCCCAGTAACACCAATGGCCGATATGTAATCCATGTCAAAGCTGGTGTGTACACGGAACGCGTTCTGGTGTCGAAAGATAATATCATGCTCATTGGCGATGGGAAAGACGTTACCGTCGTTAGCGGCAGCAAGTCTGGATCTTCGCTCAAGTCCATTTCAACTTTCGGTACACTGGATAATATATTACATGTTTCGCTCTTTCTGTACACCATCTCTTGTGGAGATCTTAATTATCTTTGTGCTTGGTTGCAGCTGCGACTGGCAAAGGATTCATTGCACGGGACATGGGATTTGAGAACACAGCAGGAGCAAACGACGGTCAGGCCATTGCGCTCCGGGCGGCATCGGACCAGTCAGTCTTTTATCGTTGCAGCCTGAGAAGCTTTCAAGACACGCTCTACGCTTATTCTCTTCGCCAATTTTAAAGAGAGTGTGACATCTATGGCACTGTCGATTTCATATTTGGCAACGCAGCTGCAGTGTTCCAGAGCTGCAATATATTCTCTCGTCAGCGTGGCGGGGGGAGTGCCAACTATATTACTGCACAGGGCAGAACTGATCCGAACCAGAATACGGGCTTCTCCATTGACGGGTGCAAGGTAACGGGTTCGATTCGCACATATTTGGGAAGACCGTGGAAGCAATACTCCCGCACGGTATTCATGCAATCTTATTTAGACGGTAGCATCGATCCTGCCGGTTGGTCCGCCTGGTCGGGAAATTCTCCAGTTAAAAACGTATATTATGGAGAATATATGAACAATGGGCCAGGTGCAGGAACTGCAAAACGAGTTCAGTGGCCTGGATATCATATCATTTCAACTGCAGCAGAGGCCAGCAAATTCACCGTTGCAGAGCTCATCTCTGGAAATTCATGGTTGCCCTCCACGGGAGTTGCGTTCCGTTCTGGTCTAATCTCATGAAGGCAACTGGCTTTACCACTGAATGCATTCTTACTATTATATTGAATATGTTGATTTATAAGAATATTGCATTCTTGAATAATCTATGAAGGAAATAGATATAATATATATTTTAAATTATTTAAATAATTATTGACAGTCTTTTATTAAATATTGTTTATCTTATTGTTAAATTTTAAAATAAATTTGTAAATTTTCGTGATTCCTCATTCTTATGTCTTTAAAACTAATAGATATAGGGGAGAGGGGTCCATAGTGGAGCACCTTAACTTTGTGTTTCTCAAAACCCTATGTAGACATTTCAAATCATTCTCAATTTTGTACAACAGCTTATTTGGAAACTCACGTGCTTCTATATTTTGTTTTAAGGCCACATCATCAAATATGATGCCACATTAGCATGCTTTTTGTTGAGGTATCTAAAAAGGTCCAAAAAAAAAGTGAGACGGGTAGTGGTGCACTGAGTCATGTTTTATTGGTGCGCTGATGTGGCATCACATGATTTGTTAGTTTGTGTACTTAAAGGATAAAAAGTATTTTACAATTGGATATTAAGGTGCTCCACTATGAAGACTATTGAGGACTACTTTTATCCCCAGTATTAGACCCTGCTCCACTATGGGTCCCTCTCCCTTATATTGGTTCCAATATAATGAAAATAAAAAAGTAATTTGTGCTCATTTTTATCATAATTTTTAACTATATAATTAAAAAAATTGTTCCAATATAATTTTAAAAAATCATATTCCATACAACAAAAATTGGTTCCAATGTAATAATCACAAATTATATTTCATAATGTTGTCCACAACCATCTAAATACAAAATAATGTCATTATGCAATGTGACAATATAGATATAATCAAAAAGTGAAATGAAAATAGTTGAATCCACTATGAATTGTCTTATAGTAAAAAGGAATAAAGTTAAAAATATTCCATCAACAATAAAATTATTTAGGAGTCCAATAGCTTACATCATATTAATAAGACTATTCATAAATATTATTCAAAAGGATGATAAATAAAATAATTTTGATAATACATTTTAGAAAAAATGATCTAACTACTTTTATTTTGCTTTCTCATTGATTCATTTATTGCCAACTAATAAGACCTAACAAATGCATTATTATTCCTACCTTTGACAAGAGTGATATATGTATATCATTAAAAACAAAATGATTGATCCAATCACATGACTACACAATAATTTAAATGTCCTACAAAATTAAAAAATTGCATAGAAATATGAATAAAATTAAGATTTATGGATTGGTACCATTTATTTTTTAGTTTTCTAGAAGTTCATAAAATGAACTAGTATACTAACCAATCTTACATATTAATTTTACAATATAAGTTTGAATGGATTTCAAAATATTTGTTACATGGTTTTCATGAATACATTGTGATATGGAACTTAATTTAACCTAGTCTTATTCTCGAACTTAGTAGTCAATAACTATATTTTTCTAGTTTAGATCAATTGTTATTTATAATTATTTTTACCTAATATTAAGTTATATGATCCAACCTAATCTATTGGATAGGTTATATGATACAACATAGTTAACCCTATATCAAACTCAAATTATTACTTTTTACTTGAAGGTTAATGCTATCCTAAAGATATAGGCATTAATTTTTTGAATTGGGAAATTATAAAATTATACTTATCAACATTTCTAGGTGATTATCAAAGAGGATTAATTAGAAAGATTATTTGATTTAGAGACCATTCAAAATAATATTCTACATTCAGATATTGTGCTACTTGAACTTTATATGTTAATATTACACATCATCAAATTTTTACATACATGTGCTTGTAAACTTGTACATTTTTTTAAGATCTTGAATACAACTAAGACTAACCCAAAGTTCCCCCCTCCACCTTAAAGAAAATTCCATCATGCTTCTAAAAGATAAAAGTGATTATAGATTGTGTAAAATTACAACTACATAAATATTATATTTCTATACACTAATCTAGTTTAGGTTTGATTTTGTACCGAAATGCAATAATAGATATAACAAAAAAATATTAATTATCATATTTTATATACAAATAGATTAATGTGAGAGCCTAGGAATGGAAACTAGAGTTAGATTGTGTTATAAAGTTAAAGAAATAATAGTATTAAAATGGTATGTTTGATGATAAGTTTAATGTTGAAAATCAACTCTCAAGGGTAGGTAAATGGTTCATAGAAAGTTTCACTTGACTTGATATGCTAGAAGACGATGGTTAGTTACAAGAACTAGTCTCATAGATACTTTGACTCAACTTGATGCTAGTGAAGGTCATATAAAAATTATAACACTAGTAGAGGTCTCATAAATAATGCGATGCTAGTTCATTTTGGCTAGATTAAGGTTCTAAAACTTTAGTACTTATTTATCTCTATGTCCTAGCTACAATATTTCTTATAGATCATATATAACTATATTTAATGTCTTAATTTTATGTTTTGGTATATAAAATGGAAAAATGTTGTTTAGTTATTTGGGAAGTTACCTCAATCAATTTCCAAGATGACATATTTTATTCTCAACTATATCCTAGGAAAGGATCAAAGTGTATGATCTGATCTGCAGTGTTTGTGTTGTGTGCAAGGTCTTCCAACTACTAATGATTTAGTAATTGGGAAAGTATGATACATTTCAATCATGAATTCAGAAATTTTATGTGAAGCATAATAGCTACCTCAACCCCACGTGAAAAACACATATGATGGATGTGAAACTTCATGGTGTTGTACAATTAAGGAATAAAAAAGAAAATTTCAACAAACATGTGATATAAAATAACTAAAATATTGAACTAGAGTACATGATTGTTGGATGTACCTTTAAATGGGTAGAAAAAATCTAGTAAGAATGAGTATTTTTTATTCATGCCACTAATCCACACTTATTAAAAGTATTACAATTTCTCTTATGGATTTAAAAGGTTATAATTTATATTTCAAACTCTCACACACTTCATACTATCTTCAAGATGACATATAATTTTAGTAACTTCTATAATAGAAAAAAGGTACACACTCCATAATAATAGAGAAAATAAACTAAAACTCCCACCTCGAAACAAGGAATTCTCACATCAACTATCATAATGAGAGAAAAATCTAATATAAGGATGAATATATGTAAGAAATATGTCCCTTTTTGCATCCATGGAGGCCTCTCTCACATTTGGATCTTCCATTGTACCTACAATTATTAGTTTAGTATTAGGTTTTAACTTAGGTTAATTATCTGGGTGGTTTTTTCCCATATCAAGTAGTTCTACACTTGTTTCATTTTTCATGCCTTTTGAAAGGCTAACATTTTGTATTTTATTCCATCTCAATTTATTCACCCATTCGTTAAATAACATGTTGCTTCTCTCGTATCTATGAAGGTTTTAATTGCATATGGTGATCCCGGGCTCGATGGTCTCCACTAACATGGTATCAGAGCCACCCATTCTGCCCTCCTTCCCTTGAGATTTTTCATTTGAATATTTTTGAGATCCAGATTGATATTCAAATTTTTTGCAAACTTGTGATTACTAGAGGTGATTTTTTTGTGGAAGTGTTGTGATCCATTGCTAGTAGGCCATTTTTTCCTATTGAATCTACAAGAGGCTTGATTTTGTACTGCTACCCATGAATTGGCATTTCAGTGCTCGCGATTTTGTGTTGTGTAGAGGTGTATTTTTTTCTCTTTGGAGGAACGATTCTCTTGTTTGAGGGAATATTTTTTGCTTTTTGGTGGTTGTGATGTACTTTGAGAAGATTATTGCATTTTTTTCCCAATGATGGTTGTTTAAATTACATTGAATAAAATGACGAGGGGCTAATTGCTAAATTTGGGTGAAAAGCACATAAAGGAGAAGGCCAAAAATCATTTATGATAGGATCCACTAAATATTCAAAAGGCCCAATTTGTTTCTAGTGTGATTCATCTTTGTTGAGGCATCATTGTCCTTTGTTGGCATGATTTACCTCAGAAGGCCCACCTCTCTTATTTCTTTGTTCACCTTTAGAAGGTGGATATTGTTGTTTGGAGGGGAGCGATTGCAAGAGGGCTGATTTTTCTAAGCAGAGACACCATTAGAGGCATGATAGGAGCAAACATTGGTGATGTTGTAGAAATGCATGATTTGGTGTTGGTGAAAACCCTATGGTGGTTAAATACTGAAAGAAAACTCCAAAAAATTGTCTTTGGTGGACAAAATTTATACTTTATAATGTTTTCCCCTAAATATTTAGGGTTCCAAAGTTGTGCATTAGAGGAAGTGGGCCCATTTATTTTGAAGTGTTTTTGGGAACATTTATCTCACATTAGCAACATGGGGTATCTTTTTCCCATTTAAATAGCTTTGCAGTGTCTTTGATTGGTGTGAGAAAGTCTCACAGGTTGTGAAGAGACTATCTTGCATGTAGTATTGTGGTGACTTGTGCCTCATGTGATAGCTCTTGGTGCATTCATTTGGATTTTTTTTTCAAGATTCAGGTACATATTCAATTTTTTTCTCGAGTGATTTTTTTTATGTTGAAAAAATAAATCTCGAGAGGTTGCATTGGTTGATTTTTTTTGGAGGTTTCAGTTGTATCAATTTGGTTAATTTTTTGCCTTTAGTGTAAATTGTTGTCATGGCTACTCCTGATTCAGTTAAATTTGTAACCCCCAATACCTTTCATACCTAGAAGATCAAAATGCATAGGTTGCTCCAATTTAAGGGTGTGTGGTCCACACTGAGTGATAACCAACCCAATTTTACCAAGGAGTATGAAACATTTGTTCATAGAGACAATTGTGATGAAGCTATGTGTTTGATATCTTTGCATGTTTCTAATAGTCTTCTTTTCCATATTGAGGAGTGTAATACACCCAAGGAGGTATTGGATGAGTTACAAAACCTATTTGGTCAAGTTAATGAGTTTCATGTTTTGCAACTAGAGGCAAGATTAACTTCTCTTTCCCCTGATGCATTTCCTTCCATTGATGATTTCCTAGTCAAGTTCAAATCTATGAGGTCAGAAGTGGTGGGATGTGGGAAGGGTAAAACTGATAAGGAGTCTATTTTTTAATTTTGCATAAGCTGAGAGGTTCATTTGTAGTGTTTACTTCTACCTTCTACTCCACCATGGATGCTTTGGTCAATGCATTCCAAATTCCTTCTTTTGAGACATTATGTGACCATTTGATGAGGGAGCAAGCCAAACTTTCCTAGTTGGAGGGGGTATCTATGAATCATGCATTAGTTAAACAAGGTTCTCAAAGCAAAGGGAGGAAGAAACCTAAGCATAAGGTAGAGTCTAAGGAGTCATTCACCTCTTCAAAAGAGGATAAGCCTAATAAGGAGAAGTTGAGTTGTGTGTATTACAAGAAGAAAGGATATGATGAACACCATTTTTATATGATGAATATTGATGAGCTTTCACATCTTCTTCAAGAAACAATATTCCATTATCCTCGTATTTGACTCCTTCTTGTACAACCTCTCTATCTACATCATCATCCAAACCTACACAGTCAGGGAATGCAAGATTTACAAGTGGTAAAGAAGATAAAATCTACATGAGTAAAGGACATGCATTGGTAACTTCTACAGTTCATTTTTATCATGATAGATGGTTTTTGGATTCAGGAGCGGGTGCTTCCACAATAGTGTGTCTCAATTTTGGGACGTGCTAGTTTTTGACAAAAATTACTTTTTTTTAGAAAAAATAGTGATTTAAGCCTTGAGAGGTTCTATAGAAAGCGTTTTAATTGAAGAGGGATAGATAAGACCCACTTACATCAAACCCCCCTCGATAGAATCCCTCTAGTATTAAATCACACCCACAATGGAGTCTTCTTTGCACCTATCAAAATGCTCGCAAAAAAAAAACTTTTTTCTTTATCTTTTGAGGGATTAAATAACATCATTTAGAAATTATATTTTTCAAGATTTTATCCCTCAAAACGAGCTTTCCAACAAGTATAGTTTTGATATGTTTTCATTTTATCATGTATTTAATTTTTAATTTTTACTAAACATAGGTTTTTCTCTAAACATCAAGCTGCTCATTTTGTAGAGGTGGAAAAATAGTAAACCATTATAAAATAATTCAAAAAATACCCTTTCCCTAGGTATTGATGTCCTTGTTTCACCAAAAAAAATGGATCTTGATATATACGTGCAACAACTTAGATTGTACGACACACATGTATGTCCAAATTATAGTTACAGTGACTTTATAAATTAATTAAAAATAAAATTTGTAACAAAAAATTATGAAAAAATATCCTTTCCCTAGATATTGATGTTGAGAATCTCTATTTCAAAATTTAGAATTTAATCCTTTATAGAAAAAATTTATGTTGTACGACACAAATGTTACTTTTTGAAAATTTTATTTTCTATTTAAAACTAGTTATTAAAGGAGATGCTAAAATATTCATAATTTTTTTCAATTTTTTTTTTTAAATACATTTAGAATCTACACACAAATTGCCACAAATTGCCACAAATTGCTAGTTTGCATCATCTTCAAATTCTTAATGGTTTAGCTACTATAGGTTTTAGAAGATGAAGATTCAGTTAAAAATATTGATGTAAATGTCCATCTTGGGCAAAAAGTGAGACATGGTATTGCGACTTCACCCGAGCATCTCATCACATCGGTGTTACTCCCTATCCTTTTTTGGGTCTTCATTTTACTAATACTTCTAAGATTTTTTTGGGAGATAGTAAGCTTTTGGATATTACGAGGATAGGAAATGTTGAGATTGGTGATGGTTGTTTCAGAGATGTGAAGTGTAGGAAAATACATACCCTTGCATTTTCACACTTGTTTTGGCCTACCTTGCTTTATTTATCTCGTTTTATGTCTTAATTGGTCCTATTTTGCATCCACAAGCATAATGAATTAGATCTTTTTATGGCTAATCCCAACAAACATCAAAGGGTAAATGATAAGTTAATGATTTTGGTTGTGTGTCCTTGATTTTTGGGTCAAGAATAAGATGCCACCTAGGGCATCTTTATTCCCCAAGGATCTTGGGACCTTAATTTAAAATGTGCCTTAAAGGGGCCCCTTTTTGGAGTATGTGCCTCAAGATTGGGATGCCACCTAGGGCATCTTAGTCCCCCTCAAGTAATTTTTGTGATTTAGTTTTGAATCTTGATGAGATTTAGCCTAAGCCTTTAATTAATAATTTCATATGTCAGCTTCTTGTGGTGTAATTTTGAGATATTAAACATGGATAAGTATAAATACAAGGATTTTTCATTCATTTCCATCCTAGCAACTTGAGTATTCATTCATAATAGAAAATTGGAGTTCACAAGAGCATTCAAGAGAAATTCAGTAAGCATTTGGAGCCATCATCAAGATTCAAGAATTATGTCAAAGATATTATTGCATCATGTGTAATTTTTAGCTAACATTTGTGATGTAGGGTTTTGATTCAATCAAGAAATTCAATTCAATATTTATCAAGCATTCCTTGGATTCAAAATCTACATTCAAGCTAGCCACTTCATACAAGTTTGTAGATTTCATATAAAGGGTTTGGTGAGTTGCAACATAGCACTTTGTTCATTCATCATTTCTCTTCATTATTTCATTTCATTCCAAGACTTAATTACCAACATGGATTTTAACCAAGGAAAACCCCATTAAATAACAATCAATTTTTTTTTCCTCTCTTGTGTCTTTATTTTTGCAGATTTAGGTTCAAGATAATTTGAAGTGCAAAGTTGTAAAGTTGGAAAGTTGTCATCTTCACAGAAAGTCACCTATAGGCCAAACCTGGAGGTTTTAGGACCTAAGATCTGAGAAGAAGGAAGTGAAAACATTGAGCCTCAAGATCACCTTTCGAAGTTGTAGAAATTTTGATCGGGACTAAGTCGGTAGTAAGGGTGTCTTAGTCCTCCTGGGTTGCAGAGATTCTTTTAGATTCTATTTTGACATCCAAAAATTTTGCATTTCCCCCAAAAAATAATAGTGGGACTAAGACAATAGTAAGGGCATCTTAGTCCTCCCTAGAATATTTTGACAATATTTTTTCATTTCTAGAATCCTCATCACATTTCCAAACTTCCCAAGTACACACATCGTAACTTGTTGTTACCTAATTTTGTCATTTGGATTACATTGCTAGGTTTTGTGAGTTGAATGTTCAGTTGTATTTTTCAAGATTTTTCTTGGTGGTGAACCCTTCAAAGCCGAAAGAACCCTCCCCCCTTAGGCCATCCTTGTTGAGAATTGACTTGCCTTTATGTTGATAGTCAATCCAATTTGGGATCCTAGGGCATCCTTCCTTCTTGAATTAATAATTGTGAAGAGTGGTGTTATATGACCTAGGCCATAAAGCACATCACATATTTCACCACTATTCAAGATGTGTTGTGTACTCTTGATTTGCACACAAATCTACTTTTCATCTATTATATTACTCATGGTGAGGTTCCTAAGACTATAAAGTTTATTGCAGATTTTGTTCTCATTAGAGGCTAATATTGGAAAAGTCATTATTGTTGGTGAAGCTAATCACAAGTCTTGTCTCTAGGCCTTTTCTCAATTTTTTTATGATGATGATTATGATTCTCACACACCTCTTGCTATTTTTTATAGAAATTCCTCACAAGAGATTTGTCATTTGAACTTTGAATTTTTTCAGGACTATTTTAATTCATCTCATGTTGCTTCAGAGGTTGGTTCTTTAGCATAGTAGTATTTTTTTGATACTTCAAATCATTCTTTGTGGGATAGTCACTTGATAGGTCTTGTGGAGTTATTTTGTGAATCTCACATTTTTTATTTAGATGATGTATTTGAGGGTATATCCCTTCTTTTTTATGATAGTATCTGCACTGCCATCACACCATTTGTGTCTTTAGAGATTATTGCTTCAAAGTTTCCACATGGTCTTTTTAATCCACCTTCTTAAGTTGAGGTTGCACCTAATCATGATGTGACATTTGGTTAGGTGGAGGCACCTAGAAAACTTTTAGAGGCGTCTTTCATGTTGATTCTTCCTCTCCCTTCTCTTGTTTCAAAGTTGGAGTTTCACTTTCATCAGTGGTTGTTTCTCCCTAAAAGGAGGCATGTTGTTTGCAAACATGGGATATTCTTTAGAATTCTAGGATCAACATAGGAGTTTCTTCATCATGGGGGGATCTTCAAAATTTTCTATGGGGAGGCTACATAGTCTTTCTCCTTTTATATTTTGTTGAGATCAGTGATGGGAGTTGTCCTTAGGGTTCTTGTGAAGTCCTCCCTTCATTTTTCCATATTTCACTTTTACAACTTTTTTTCTCTCTTTTGGAGAGGAGCTATCTCCCAAAACAAATTTCTCTTTTTCTCCAGTTGTGAGAAATTGCATTGCATAATAGTTGTGTATGGGTACGTAACATGGCCTTGTAGTCGGGACCCATTTTGCATTATAATCTCCCTAAGTTTTCAATTAAGGGGGGGTGTTAGTTTAGTATTAAGTTTTAAACTAGGTTAATTATCTAGGTGGTTTTTTCTCGTATCAAGTAGTTTTACACTTGTTTCATTTTTCACACCTTTAAAAGGTTGTACATTATGTATTTTATTTCATCTCAATTTATTCACTCATTGGTGAAATAGTGTGTTGGTTCTCTCATATGTATGAAGGTTTTTATTGTATATGGTGATCTTGGGCTCAATGGTCTCCACCAACAACAACTACTCTTTGTATGAAGCAAAAACTGCTACATACATATGCAATAGTCCTATGCTAGACTAAAATCAAAAGTATAATGAGAATTCCCTTACTTCCAAGCATGGAACCAAGTGAGTGCATAAAAACTAGGGATAAAAGGATGGTCAAAAGTGGCTAGTATTTTTCTAAAACTAACTAAATTTGAACTTGAATGAGTAATTCAATATGTGTAGGCTCAAAATTCAAATATTTAATGAGAATATGAACTTTAGTACTCTTAATATAGTTCTAAAATACTAAATATTTTATAAAATGGTTAAGGTTAATAGAGTGGAATTTTGAGCAGACATAAAATTGTTATTATTTTTTATCACTAAAATATAACAGTATCTAGTTTGCACCTTTTAATATTTTTGGCATATTAGGTATTTTAAAAAAATAGTTGGGAGACATATATCTAAGAGTGAGTACTACAAGTTGTATATTTTTTTATTTTTTTGGTTGAATATTTTTTTGATATTTTTAAGTGTTTGCATATTAAAATAATATAATTGTGTGTGCATGTGACATAACTTACAAAAAAAAATTGAAAACATAAATTATTATTTTAATATGTATAGAATAAAGTGTAGAAGAATCTTATATTTTTAAATTTTTAATTCTAATAATTACATGAAAGGTTATTAAAAAGTAATATATATCTATTGAAGGAATATAAAGATAATCTTCAATCAATTTTTAAATAAATACCTTTACATATTCAAAATATTATATGATTAGAAATCTAAGAATTAGCTCTTCTTTTTGATGGTGGATTCAATTTTTTTAATTTCAAAACATGTAAACATGATGAGGTTGAAGTTTAAATTCATTTTTTTGTATTTTAAAATGTTAAGTTAGGAGCCACAAGAGATTTCCAACCCTTTAGAAATATAGGTATAAATGGGTGGGATCATTAAAAAATTGAATTCAAATAATTAAAAAATATACATGTTAAAGCATAAATAAATGAAGGGTAGAACTATCAGTGATATAATATTTGATGAATTAAATAGTATTCAAACAATGGATAAATAAAGTTTGTTAACTTAAATTGCATAACTAACTATCTGCATAGTAGGAGGCTAAATTATTAAACAATGTAATGCTAACATTCCTCCTCTTATTACATTGTTCTTGCATATGTACCCCTGAAACCTTAGTTTTCAACTTACCAAGAGATCGTCCCTTAAGGTAAACATAACACAAATAAAACATGTTGATTACACAAAACAAATACACATTATTGAGAAGATTTTTTTGGAGAAATAAATCCTGAATTAGGTGGAAATCTATCAAATTCTCTTATAATCATGGGAAGGATGTAGTTGTAAGAAGAATTATTGGGTTCCTAGATTACTATCCCCTTGAACTCCTAAATCAAAAATCTCATAAATTATTGGACAACAATCCATTACTCCATCAAGTTTTCTCATAAACTTTAAATAAGTATAATTCCCCAGATCATAATTTATGAACTATTTGGTCAATAGTCTATATTAAGTTCACAAAATCCCTACTTTCCTTCAAAAATAAAACTTCACAATATGCATTCTTTAAATATTTCAGCATCAACAAATAACAAAAAGTAGAACACAAAAAAATATGGTTCTCATGCAAATCACCATATCAAAGTGAGAATCTAGCTTGAGATGATGGACAAACCTTCATCCTCCAATACCTCTAGCCTCCAATTATGAAGGATCAAAGTGAAAATCTATTCTTAGTACCTTCAAAACAATAATCATCAACAAAAGAAACATCTGGTGAATCCTCATCCACAAGACAAACTAAGTTAACTTCATTTGATCTATCTTAAATTTTCCATTTAAGAACATCACTAGCTTGAGTTCTACAAGACTAAGTTGTTTGAACCTTTTTATTACAATAAAAGCTTTCAGTTTCCCCTTTGTTTGCACCTAACCTTCTATTATTTCATCATGGAGTTAATTCATTCTCTTGTTGAGAATCAACTATTGTATCTTCTATATTTGTTCTCTTTTATTCTATTAAAATGCATGAGATCGTATCTTATTTAAGGTTTGAGAAGTTATTTTATTGAGTGCAAAAATAACATTATTGTATTTTAAAGGAAATTGTTTAACAAAATAGCTTTAACATTGTCATCATCTATTGGAGCCTTGAATTTTTCTAGTTTCCTAATGAGAGATATAAAAATACTTATGTGATTTGGCATATTGATTGAATATTCCATTTTGAATGTGAATAATTGAAATTGTAGGAAAAAAATTTATTAACAATTTTTTCTCCAAATATTTTATTCAAATTATCCCAAATTTATTTTGATGATCTGTCTAAATCTATATGATTTAATTCAAATTCAAAAAGAGCAAGACCAATAATAACCTAGGCTTTTTCATTTTTATTATTCCAATTCAATAATATATTTGCATTTGTAGGTGGTTTTTCCTTCCTATTTACTATTCACCATAATTTTTTATTCATTAATTGCATTTGAATTTTCATTTTTCAAGTATGAATATAAACTACTATACTTTTCTAATGAAATCTCCATTTTAAAAAAATATGCTCTTCCAAAATATAATATCTCAAATGAAACTAAAGATACAATAGATAATATTTTCAACTTCTCTTTTAATACCTTAAACAAGACATTTAGATACTAACTTACTAATGTCAAATTACTAAAATTCAAAACATTAACTGAACCAATCATTCTGTAACACCCCTCTTTTTTTCTCTTATGCTATATTAGGATGTTTTATTATTTGATCATTGCTTATTGAGCGATACGAAATATGTGTGTTAAGAGATGTAATTTCCTTGATGTTATACTTGACATGCTTTGATTAAAAGAATGTTGGTTTATTATGACATGATTATTGCTTATGAGTTTTATTAATGATGGAAGTGTCAGTTTGGTGATATTGTATTGGTGAAGGGGACATGATTGCATCACTCGCTTGTGAGCACCCTACGATTTTGTGATTTCCTCTTCATGGTGTATTTTACAATGATTTTATATGCATGTGCTATTAATGCCTTGGATACAGGTTTGGAGGTACATGACATCGACTCCACCTGACTTCACAGGTATGAATGTGTCGACTCAATGGTATGATGATTGGGAGATAGTAGCTAGGTTACCTTTTTCAAGTCAACACCCTAGCCTTAGTGGGTCGTCAGTCGAGTCAGTTGTGTCTTTGTGGTGTTTTTTTTAATATTATTTAATTATGAAGGGCTCTCGAATATGGAAATTAATACTTTGAATTATTGTTTTATATAATGTTGATATTTATTTAAATTTAAATTATACGTTGTGGATTAAATTTTATATTTAAATTAATTAAATTTAATCCAATGGGTTGAATTTATTTATTAAATAATTAAAATTAATTAATTAATTATATGTTGAGAAAATTAAAAGAAAAGATGAAATTAATGTAATTTTAAATTATAAATTTCAATTAGAGTTAATTAATTTCAATTTGGAATTAAATTGTAATTAGAAATTATTTTAACATGCAAAAAGGCTTTGCGAAAATATCTGGTTGTTGAAAAGATATTTTGAATGTGACATGTGTGTGAGAAGATTTTATTAATTACTTTTGGTTGAGAAATTATTGGAGGGAATTTAATTGAGAGAGGAAAGAAGTTTCTTCATGGGAGATTTTTGGAGAGGAAAAGATATTATTTTTGGAGAGAGGTTTTGGTTGAAAATTTGGAAAAACAAAGGGGATTCTCAAGAATTTTAGGGGTTTTCTGTATTTTTACATCTTCCTGGAAGTGGTGATTTTGGGAAAGCTTTGAAATTGATCTCTGAATGGGAGGCTCTGCTCCAATCTTCATCTTATCCAAGCTTCAGGAAAACAGGTTCCTTCAAGTTTTATTTTATTTGTTTAATTATTTGAGAAAGATGGTCTATACAAAATTTAAATTATGTAGAAGCTTTGCTTAAAATGGCTTAATTGAAATTGAAAGATTGCTTGTGCAAGAAGTTTTATGTGTTTTGTTTGTAGAAGCTTTAATTTTTTTTCAAAATTTGCAAGGCTTCTTTAATGTTGAATTGTTGTGAAATAACTCAGAGGAAAAACAATATGTGATTTAAGAATTTAGTTTTAGTTTTGAAAGATTCTGTGTAAATTTAAAGGAAAGGGATTTTTGTAAACTTTTGGATTTGTTTAAATTTGCCTATAGAAATTTTATTAAATTTTATCATGAGGAAGGTTGTGTAACTTGATTGAAATTGAAACCCTTTCATAAAATTGAGAAAACGATAATTGTATTTGTGAAAATTCCCCTATAGAAAATTGGTTGCCAATTAAATATTTACCTATAAATAACTTTCTTCAAAAAAAAATTTATCCCCAATCATTTTTATTATACCAAAAATCCTACTATATATATATATATATGTGTGTGTGTGTGTGTGTGTGTGTGTGCGTGTTTGACAAATAGATATATATGTACATATTATACATATTTATTGTTTCTTTAAAATTAAAATTAAAATTTATATAGTAAAATCTGAAAAATCGTCGTATTGCATAGGAGAATAGTATTTTATTGAGAAATGTTATTGACTTTGGTTGTTAATGGTGGGGGTTTAATTCTTCCCACCCACTGTACCTTGGGTAAGGAGTGGTGGCTGCCTTGGTAGCGCCCCCCACACATGTGGAGGGAGCGCTACCCAAGGCAGTGATGCCCTCCTTCCCATTAAAATGGGGTCGTCCGGCTAAACTGTGGGTACAGTCTAGCGCCCTATGTGGGAATCTCCTTTGTCCAAGAAAACTGAGACACCCTTCTCAATGCCTGCACCATGCACTTTGGATTTCGTGCTTTGAAAATTGTTGATGTGATTTGACATTCATTACATTAAAATAAAATATGATAGTTTATATTAATATTATATTTTTATATTCGGAAATTATTTATTACAAGTTGTTTTATTTTGATGAAGATATAATATACTTATTTGGTAATATATAATATTTAGGTGCTTTGAATATATTGCATGTTTTCATTTAATGTTTAATTTTATGTATTTAGTTGCATGCAATTTGCACAAGTGGAGATTTAGAGAAGAATAATTAATGTGCATGGTTTATTTTATTAAAGAAAAGACTATTTTTGGTTAATAGGATTAAAGTATTGATTTATTAAATAATTGTGGAAATAAAGTTTAAATAGTTGAATTATCTCCTTCCTCTTTATAAGGTTTCTTATTAAATTAGAGAAAATTGATTAACTAGTTTTATTATTTCTTCTTATCATTGAAGGTGAAAGGATTTAGTAAATCCAAATCTTATATTTAATTATTGTGTTGATTGCTTATGTGGTTCTTCTAGTTTCAATTAGAGGAAATGAATATTTAATTAAGTGTATTGAGGGAGTAGGTATTTAAAGAATATATTCAATGTGTTAGTAGGATCAAAGGTTCTATTATTTTTTAAATTGATGAAATTAAGGAAAAGGTTAGTGTGATGTTTATCTCTATTAGGATGATCCTTTTTAATTAATTAGTTAAATTGGGATAATTGAGTGGTGCGAATTGTTATAAGTTATTTAGTTGACTGTATGCAAGGTTGTGTTAATTTGGAATATTGTAAATATTAAACTATTATGCCTTTATGATGTGTTTGAGATATCGTCTGTGGTATTTAGGGGTAATTGAAAAGAGTTATTAGATGAGGTATTGTAAGTCTTCCTATTTGGGTATGTTAAATCCGAGAGTTATCATTTCTTGGTCTTGTCTTTTGTAGTTCTCTATGGTAGTAAGGTTTGTTGTTTTCAGTGAGTCACCCGATTTCCACAAACGGGGAATGGTTGTTTCATCTTTGAATGGAATTATTGGATTATTTGTACCTCCTTAGTTTGGAGCGGTAATGAATCTCATGATAACCATAGGAGGGTGAAGCTTAATGGGGGCCGAGGTCTGGAATGATCTGATGGGTAACTCATGTATCTTGAGTGGCTTTCTCCTAGGTTAGTAGTATGTTTATGCTACTGGTGTGTCATACTGTTATACTTAGATTGCAATGTATTCTTGAGTTATTGTTGTCCTTGTGGTAGTCTTGTTTAGAGTTGAGTCAGCCTATGACTAGAGGTTGTAGGGATTGTCCTTGTATCCGAGTTACTATCTCCTAGCATGGGGGGTGGGCCTTCGGGTACCACTTGGTTGGGAGGAACATGCACCCTACGCCATTGGGTCCCCCTTTGATTTGTAGATTGCGTTGCGAGGTTTTCTAGTGGAGAGCTTGCAATGGTTGCATTATTTAGTTTTAAGCTCTCTATTTACTTCGGTTTATCTCTTGTAATTATTATTCCCCTCATTTGTATTTGAGGAGGAATCTTGTAATTGTAATAGTTAGGTTTGATCTACCTCATTCTGGGAATGAGTATTGTAATCTACTTTTAAGATACTGTAAGCTAAATCTTGTTGTATTCTATTCTTTGTATTTGTATCTTTAATGCTTGTAGGTATGTGAAATTAAATGTATGGTTAGTATTTTAATGAATGCTTTATGTGCAGGTGGTGTGTATGTTTTGGTAATTAATGTAATCTTGTCACATTACCTTAGAGGTTGTTGTGAAGTGTTGTGCATCTTCTTTCTTAATAATGCACTTTTAAGAAAAAAATTGTACACTTCCACGTTGAGTTGCAACTTCCTTTAGGGTCTCATGGTGGGGCATTACACATGGTATCAGAGCCCCACATTCATAAATTGGATCCTCTGGGTACATTTGTGTCCACTATGTTGTCCTTGTCGAATTGTTAGTGGAGTGTTAAGTGATCACGTGTTCATGGATTTTACGTTAGCATGATGACCTTTGAGAAAGAGAGTAGTGTGTAAGTAACCTGGTATAAGGTTGTGGTTGGAAAGTTAAGATGCGTATCCCATGGGTTATGGAATTGGTTATTCCTGTGGGATTATGTATGTAGTTGTATTCCCTTGTAAATGTAAGAAACCAGTAACTGTATCTTTTTTGAATGTTGTGTAAACCCAAACTTTCTTTTTGTATCCATGTGATGGTGTTACTTGGTACCCATCCATGGAGAAAATTTGCATTTTGGTGTGGGATTAACCATACCATTACATGTGTTTGCATGTTTGTAACCTGATTGAGGGCCAACCCATGTGAGGTTGAAATTTATACATAGGAGTAACCAAAAGTATCTCTTTTTCTTTTGGTTCTCTAGATCCTCAATCCATGAAGGGATAGTAGTAGTCACAAGTTTCTTGGGTGGAGTGTGTAGCATACGCATATTGCAGCGTAGAGCATCTCAGCTCAACCAATTCTGAGGAATCATACCCACTACTTTCCCTTATGTTGGATCAAGATACTTGATCCATATGTGTTAACCTAATCCCCATAGATTTGAGTATTGCAACATGGTTGTTAGTTATGCCTAGACATCTGTAGAGGCATTGATCTGGCATTATAGTGAGTTAACCTCATCTGTATGAGAGGTGAAGCTCGATAGCCCCATAGTGATATTATCGTATTGCATTATGTATATGTACCATATCTGCATGTGTTCCGACATGATGCTAGAGATACGATGCCACACCCTACTCATGTTCCGACATAGTGATGGTGATGATGTCATGTTACACGATGCCATGTGCTGAGACACATGAAGGCACATTATGAGATTTTATTTGTTAGCCTACTTGTGCGATGAGCATTATGGGGACTTGAACACTTGTAGAGGGATCCTCATGGCTGCCTTGACCATGTTGGTTGTGTAGCGTATGGGTAGATCCTAGCCACGTATACCTCTGGATATAGCGAGTTCCTACATGTGTCTTCTCCATGAGGTATCGCATATGGGGTGAGTTCTACACGTGCCTACTACTGCGGACCCACAGACGCACTGCCATGTGGCATGCGACCAGTACGTGCCTTCTCCGGTTGGCATATGACCAGGTAGAGTGATGATGTTTTCTTTAGTCATGGATACACTCTAGTCATGTGGATAGTGTGCTTATTCCACATCACATGAGGGCTATTATCATTCTAGCCGGATGTTGTTTCCTCCTTCCTTGTTGGTGGCTAGTATTTAGTCACATAGTGTTGTATAGTGCAATTTTAAATATTGTGAACTTTCTTTGGGTTAATGATGATTTTTTAGTTGATTGTGAGGGCCGACACTTTGTTATATTTGATTGTGAAGGTTTAGCCATAACTTGTGATCTTATTTCCTTATAACCCTAGTGGTTATATATTTGATTCAGTGTTGAAATTATGTGCATTATTGCCTTATTGTTGAAATGAGACTTTTATTTGATCTTCTTTATGAACTTGGTGGCTAAGCTAGTTATATTTTTTGTTTCCAATGTCGGTTATGTGTCGTATTGTAATTCCTCTCTAAGGACATATGAGACGGATTTGGTGAGTGTGTACGAGGAAGTAGATGCAGGAAATGTAGAGGATGGGGGTATGTGAGGTTGTAATGCAACTAAGAACCCACTACTCACCTGTGTGTGATGACTATCTCTTGGAGGCTAATCCCCTTACACAACAAGAGACAAGTCATTGTGGTCTTGTTTGGATGGTCTCACCTTTCGTGTGGCCTAACACCATCAAACCACTGATTGTTATGTTGTTATTTATGAGATGGATATATGTTCTTGGTTCATGGATTCTTCTATCATGGATTGGTATGATGCTTTCTGGTGTCCTGATGGACCCTTGTGTGACCTTATGTTGTGATTTATGGTGTTGTTTGTTGGTATATATATGTATTATGCATGTTTAATCATGGGTATGGTGCTTTATCTCTAATTTTTTGTATGTTAATTTTTTCCCTTTGTTGTGACTCCTTTCGTGGGTTGTGTGTATAGGATGTCTGAGAGAGGTGATCGTGGAGACGATCATCTGAGTTCTTCTTTGAGTCCCCACCAGCAAAGTTGTGTGGAGCGTTTGGTTCCTCAGTTATGTACTTTTCTAGAGGAATTTATTATCGAGCTAGGCTCTAGACAAGAGTGTGGTATGCAACTAGGATACTTTGAACCTAAGCCTAAGGTGTTACAAACTCAACTTGGTAGTAGTGGTTCCCAAATTAGAAAGAATTGAAACTGGAGGCATTGTAAGTGTTTCCATTTGGAGCGGTCAACACAAAGTGCGAAGGCTACAACGGGTAAAGGTATAGGATGTTACAATTGTGGCCAACAGGGTCACTTAGCGAGACAATGTTCTCATAGGAACACACCTGGAACCAGTTAAAGATCGACATTTATTGAGCCAGCAAGGAATGATGTAGGAAGGACTAGTGGAATGAGTGCAGCGGTTGATCATCGTCAGATAGAGCATCAGGGTACAGATGTGGAGATTGATGGAATTGGACAAGCAACTGTTTCAAGAGCTCATAAAAATCCTGTGGTACAGGAGGTCGAGGAAGTGCCTTCAGTGTTGTTTCATCTGCTTTAATTTTTGTTATGTTAGGATATGTTTTTTGGGTCTATACGATTGTTTAGTTTGACAATGTATATGGCTTGGAGGATTATAGCTTTGCATATTGTTATTTTTATGTTGGTGTATGTAGTGGTTCAGTGTTCAAACCATGGATTATGTGTGTTTTGTGAAATTTCGTACCAGGGGTTTTGCAGGCTTCAAGGAGTAAGCCTGACCCTAGGGGGGGAGAATGTAACACCCCTCTATTTTTCTCTTATGTTAGATTAAGATGTTTTATTATTTTATCATTTATTATTGAGCGATATGAACTATGTGTGTTAAGAGATGTAATTTCCTTGATGTTATACTTGACATGCTTTGATTCAAATAATGTCGGTTTATTATGACATGATTATTGCTTATGAGTTTTATTAATGATGGAAGTGTCAGTTTGGTGATATTGTATTGGTGAAGGGGACATGATTGCATCACTCGCTTATGAGTGCCCTGCAATTCTGTGATTTCCTCTTCACGGCGTATTTTACAATGATTTTATATGCATGTGCTATTGATGCCTTGGATACAGGTTTGCAGGTACACAACATTGACTCCACCTAGCTTCACAGGTTTGAGCGTGTTGACCCAACAGTATGATGATTGGGAGATAGTAGCTAGGTTACTTGAGTCAAGTCTACACCCTAGCCTTAGTGGGTTGTCAGTCGAGTCAGTTGTGTCTTTGTGGTGTTTGTTTTAATATTATTTAATTATGAAGGGCTCTCGAATATGGAAATTAATACTTTGAATTATTGTTTTATATAATGTTGATATTTATCTAAATTTAAATTATACATTATGGATTAAATTTTAAATTTAAATTAATTAATTTAATTCATAAAATTTAATCCAATGGGTTGAATTTATTTATTAAATAATTAAATTTAATTAATTAATTATATGTTGAGAAAATTAAAAGAAAAGAGGAAATTATTGTAAATTTCAATTAGAGTTAATTAATTTCAATTTGGAATTAAATTGTAATTAGAAATTATTTTAACATGCAAAAAGGCTTTGAGAAAATATCTGGTTGTTGAAAAGATATTTTGAATGTGACATGTGTGTGAGAGGATTTTATTAATTACTTTTGGTTGAGAAATTATTGGAGGGAATTTAATTGAGAGAGGAAAGAAGTCTCTTCATCGGAGATTTTGGAGAGGAAAAGATATTATTTTTGGAGAGAGGTTTTGGTTGAAAATTTGGAAAAACAAAGGGGATTCTCAAGAATTTTAGGGGTTTTCTGTATTTTTACATCTTCCTGGAAGTGGTGATTTTGGGAAAGCTTTGAAATTGATCTCTGAAGGGGAGGCTCTGCTCCAATCTTCATCTTATCCAAGCTTCAGGAAAACAGGTTCCTTCAAGTTTTATTTTATTTGTTAATTATTTTAGAAAGATGGTCTATACAAAATTTAAATTATGTAGAACCTTTGCTTAAAATGGCTTAATTGAAATTGAAAGATTGCATGTGCAAGAAGTTTTCTATGTTTTGTTTGTAGAAGCTTTAATTTTTTTTCAAAATTTGTAAGGCTTCTTTATTGTTGAATTGTTGTGAAATAACTCAGAGGAAAAATAATATGTGATTTAAGAATTTAGTTTTAGTTTTGAAAGATTCTGTGTAAATTTAAAGGGAAGGGATTTTTGTAATCTTTTGGATTTGTTTAAAATTTCTTGTAGAAATTTTGTTAAATTTTATCATGAGGAAGGTTGTGTAACTTGATTGAAATTGAAACCCTTTCATAAAATTGAGAAAACGATAATTGTATTTGTGAAAGTTCCCCTATAGAAAATTGGTTTCCAATTAAATATTTACCTGTAAATAACTTTCTTCGAAAAGAATTTTATCCCTAATCATTTTTATTATACTAAAAATCCTAAAATATATATATATATATGTTTGACAAACACATATATATGTATATATTATACATATTTATTGTTTCTTTAAAATTAAAATTAAAATTTATATATAGTAAAATCCGAAAAATAGTCATACTACGTAGGAGAATAGTATTTTATTGAGAAATTTTATTGAATTTGGTTGTTAGTGGTGGGGGTTTAATTCTTCCCACCCACTGTACCTTGGGTAAGGAGAGGGGCTTGCCTTGGCAGTGCCCTCCACATATGTGGAAGGAGCACTTCCCAAGGCATCGACGCCCTCATTCCTATTAATATGAGGTCAGCCGATTGAACCGTGGGTACAGTCTGGCGCCCTATGTGGGAATCTCCTTCATCCAAGAAAACTGCGACACCCTTCTCAATGCCTACGCCATGCACTTTGGATTTTGTGCTTTGAAAATTGTTGATGTGATTTGATATTCATTACTTTAAAATAAAATATGATAGTATATATTTATATTATATTTTTATATTCGGAAATTGTTTATTACAAGTTGTTTTATTTTTATTAAAATATAATATACTTATTTGGTAATATATAATATTTATGTGATTTGAATATATTTCATGTGTTCATTTAATGTTTAATTTTATGTATTTAGTTGCATGCAATTTGCGCAAGTGGAGATTTAGAGAAGAATAATTAATGTCCATGGTTTATTTTATTAAAGAAAAGACTATTTTTGGTTAATAGGATTAAAGTATTGATTTATTAAATAATTGTGGAAATAAAGTTTAGATAGTTGAATTTTCTCCTTCCTCTTTGTAAGGGTTCTTATTAAATTAGAGAAAATTGATTAACTGGTTTTATTATTTCTTCTTATCACTGAAGGTGAAAAGATTTAGTAAATCCAAATCTTTTTAATTATCGTGTTGATTGCTTATGTGGTTCTTCTAGTTTCAATTATAGGAAATGAATATTTAATTAAGTGTATTGAGGGAATAGGTATTTAAAGAATATATTCAATGTGTTAGTAGGATCAAAGGTTCTATTATTTTTTAAATTGATGAAATTAAGGAAAAGGTTAGTGTGATGTTTATCTCTATTAGGATGAGCCTTTTTAATTAATTAGTTAAATTGGGATAATTGAGTGGTGTGAATTGTTATAAGTCATTTAGTTGATTGTATGCAAGGTTGTGTTAATTTGGAATATTATAAATATTAAACTATTATGCCTTTATGATGTGTTTGAGATATCGTCTGTGGTATTTAGGGGTAAATGAAAAGAGTTATTAGATGAGGTATTGTAAGTCTTCCTATTTGGGTATGTTAAATCCGAGAGTTATCATTTCTTGGTCTTGTCTTTTGTAGTTCTCTATGGTAGTAAGGTTTGTTGTTTTCAGTGAGTCACCCGATTTCCACAAACGAGGAATGTTTTTTCATCTTTGAATGGAATTGTTGGATTATTTGTACCTCCTTAGTTTGGAGTGGTAATGAATCTCATGATAACCGTAGGAGGGTGAAGCTTAATGGGGGCTGAGGTCTGGAATGATCTGATGGGTAACTCATGTATCTTGAGTGGCTTTCTCCTAGGTTAGTAATATGTTTAGGCTACTGGTGTGTCATACTGTTATACTTAGATTGCAATGTATTCTTGAGTTATTGTTGTCCTTGTGGTAGTCTTGTTTAGAGTTGATTCAGTCTGTGACTAGAGGTTGTAGGGATTTTCCTTGTATCCATGTTACTATCTCCTAGCATGGGGGGTGGACCTTCAGGTACCACTTGGTTGGGAGGAACGTGCGCCCTACACTGTTGGGTCCCCCTTTGATTTGCAGATTGTGTTGCAAGGTTTTCTAGTGGTTGCATTATTTAGTTTTAAGCTTTCTATTTAATTCAGTTTAGCTCTTGTAATTATTATTCCCCTCATTTGTATTCGAGGAGGAATCTTGTAATTGTAATAGTTTGATATACCTCATTCCGGGAATGAGTATTGTAATCTACTTTTAAGATATTGCAATCTGAAGCTTGCTGTATTCTATTGTTTGTATTTGTATCTTTAATGCTTATAGGTATGTGAAATTAAATGTATGGTTAATATTTTAATAAATACTTTATATGTGAAATTAAATGTATGGTTAATATTTTAATAAATACTTTATGTGCAAGTGGTGTGTATGTTTTGGTAATTAATGTAATCTTGTCAGGTTACCTTAGAGGTTGTTGCGAAGTGTTGTGCATCTTCTTTGTTAATAATGCACTTTTAAGAAAAAATTTGTACGCTTTCATGTTGAGTTGTAACTTCCTTTAGGGTCTCATGGTGGGGCATTACACATTCACTTTGGAGTAAATCACTAATTGTCTCCACAATAAATCATCAAATTTAAAAAAATATGTCTTTATTCTTATTCATTTACCTCATGAGATGTATCGAGTGTGTTTGAAGGTATTAATTGAAGAATATTGATATGTGAGCATTTGTGGATCCATCAGATCCTATCGACATTCTCTCTCTCTCTTACCTCATAACCTGCAACATTGTCTTATCGAATTCTCAGAGAAATGAGAATTAACTCTCTAGGAAATCTTCAGCCATCTAGTGAAGGGAATTACATCTTTCTCATTTCCTCCTCTGATACCATAGTGAAGGGTATAATTCTGAATGATATATTATTCGATGAACTGAAATATATATATATATTTATTTATTTTTTAAATTAAAATGCAGATTTTTCATATTTTATGCCATTACCATTGTGTTGGCATTATCTATTATTTCTATGTTGTAAGATATAATTTTATATACCAACTATGTAAGTCATTAAAACAATCCAAACATTATTTTTGAAGGTTGAGAAGGTATTTCATATTTTTATACATGCAACTTTTACAATAATTATGCAGCTTTAACAAATATGTTCTTCGATATCACTTCAATACAAAACTTGGTAGTAACTTTAAAAGAGCCATAACTTCCTCACATAGACTCAAAATGTGATATCGTTTTTTTTAATTACATAAAAAATTGAGATCAATGTGAATATATAAAAATATTTAACCTCTTCAAATTGCTTGATCGATGATTTTGACCATATAATAAAGCTAAGCTTATGACATTGTTCTAGTGGTCTAGATGTAAAAGTATACCTTTTTTTTTAGACCATGCCTCTCCCAATAAGATGCTTTGATCCTCCAAACATGCTAGGATAGTGTTATATGTAATTGTAATTCAAATGTGTAACATATTGAATCTCCAAGCAACTTGGGATGTGTAGTTGGATACCCATGTAGGTGGTTGTGGGATATTATTATTTTAGCATTCTCCTTATAAATATTAGTTTTATTGGAACTAAGGAGTTAGGTGCAACATTCTATTGGTGGTTAAAATTTAACTTCATTACACCACTTTCCCAATCTCAAAGACTAGGAGAGAGTAGAATATGGGGTATAAAATGTGTTACAATGAGGTGCATAATGGAGTGATTTTTTTGTGATTTAATCCTACTATTCGAGGATACATTTTCTATTTGAGGATGCATGGATTAGGGAATTTTAAGAAGTTACATTTTCTATTTGAGGATACATTAATTAGTCACATAGGGGTTTTGTGTTTTTTCATACCATGGTTTTAGGAATTTATTTGTGGTTTCCTCTCAAATGTTCTATATATATAGTAATATTGAAATAAAATTTAAATTTAATAGAAATTCGTTTCTTTATTATATACTCTTGATTCAAATATTAATACAAAAAAAATCTCTTTGGTGGTAGATTTTTTTTTAGAAATATTTATCCACATACATTTACTATCGTGTGTCATATTCTTATGGTTTTCTAATTTCTTGTTATATACTTTCATATTTTATCTTACTAATCAAGCTAAGATTTCTTTAATAAATCTTACATGAATCTAATGTTCCAATTTATTGGTATATACTTCTATTTTATATGTCTATACTCTTTTATGAAGCTTACATGCATAGTAGTTTACTCATTTAACATTTTTCTCTAAAGAGCCTTAGTTTCATTGAGAATGGATGCTATGTCCTTAATCTATAGTGTGCATAGAGATATGTGAAATCATCTCGTGGCTAGCATAACTCTTAATTAAGTTAGATGATCATCAAATAAAATCTTATATAAGTAGTTGATTCTTCTTGGGTGTCATCCATGGCATAAGTATGTTATATGTAGGAGGTGTCATAAACCCCTTTTTCAACACTACTATTAATATTGATTTTATTTATTATTGATATAATGATTAAATTAGGAGATACTGATGGGGTAGGGGGCCTAGCTCAATTGGATAAAGCATCTTGTTGTAGGAAAGAGTTCACGAGGCCTAGTCTCTCCCTCATCCCTATGGTACCTTTGGACATGTCATGCCATCGTTACCAGTCATGTGAAAATTTTTACCAAGTGTGCTGCAATTTATAAGAGAAGCTACCTTCCTGTAGTCTAAAAAACAAAAAAATAGGAGATAATGATATTAATTAAAAAATTTATTTAATTAATTTAATTTCATAATTCACAATTATTGAAATACATTTATTTTCTTGAGGATAATTATGTTTTAGAATTTAAATTATTTTTTAGTTAAGGTTAATAAATTAATTAAACTAACGTTTAGAATTATGTATTATCAAATTGGATTAACTTATTAAAATTTATTTCATTAAGAAACCATAATTAAATTATTTGTTGGGTTAAATTTAAATTTAAATTAATTCTATTAGAAAAATATAAATAATTGAACTGTGTAGATTGGTATATGATATTAGAAACTTATTGCATTAGATGTTAATATATAGAGTGCATTTTATCTGTTAAGTGTAATATTACAAGATAAACTAAGAAAATTATATTTTATGCCTTAATCTATGTTGGATAATGAAAGATTTATTGTATTAATTTTTATACTTTATTTAATAATTTTTGAGGGCCATGAAACTTGATAGATTATTCTATGAAAACTATTAGTGAGGAGTTACATGTTGAAAAATATATCGAATTTTATTAAAATTTTATGATAGATTCCTTTGAGAGTTACAAAATAGATTTTATGACAAATTTATTTTAAAATAAAATTGAGGAGTTGAAATATTTTTAGAGGGAATCTGATTAATAGTTATTTATTTATTTAAGAAGTGAGAATTTATGGCTATATTATCCTCTAACTTCTATAAATTGAAGGTACTTGTAAGAATTTGAGGAATTGATAGTTGTGTTCTTATAGGATGTTTGCAAGTTATAGAAGGATTATTTATTTGGATTTCTTAAGGATGAATTCATATATATGATCTTACTAATATTTTATGTCATTTTTGAGGTAAAAAATGTTTAGGTTTGATATTAGATATTTTTTAGTATTGATTTATATAATATATTTTTTAATGTATGTTTTCACCTTTCTCTCAAGAGATTTAGATGATAAAAAAGTGTATATGAAAAATATTTTCTCAAAAAGCATATAAGAAAAATATTTTCTCACCATATGCTCTGACCTCACCATCATAAGATCTTGGTGAATATAAAATGGTAAATATTCCAAATCAAAATGATTATTATTAACATCAATATAATCTATAAATTAGATCATATTTCTTAGCTATTAAGTTGTTATTTATACAAAAGTAATTTGCATTAAATTAAATATTTAATTGTATTGAAAAATATAACTATTGAAACTTTCTCATTAAATTGTATAAATTACATAATTTAAGTGGTAAATTTTTTTGTAAAAAATAAAAGTATTTATGAATCAATTTCAAAATAAATTATCTATATAAAAAATTATAATATTTTTTCCTTGCACAAATAATAACTATATTTAAATAGTCTACATGATTGTTTGTCATAGAATGGTAAATTGAGATGGAAAAAAAATGAAATAGATTTCATTAAATTGTAGAAAGGATAGATAGATTTATCTTATCGAATAATTTTTTATCAATTCTTCAATATTTTTCCTTCACTTGCACTCTATGGCTTAAGGACTCTAACTTTCTACCCCTTCGTAAATTTTGGTGTTAAAAATCCCCTTTTTACAATGATAAAGAATTTCCTAGCTCTGTTATAAGCTTAAACACATTAAGGAATGGAATAAAACTCAGTTCAAGAATTTTTTTTATTGAAAAGATTCAACTATAAGATAAATTATTAGCTCTAAATGAAAACATAATTGAATTAGGAATTTTTTTTTGAAATATTAGCTCCGAGAATTAATCCAAAAAAAGGAATATATTAGAGATAGAAATCAAGGAATTGTGGGAAAGAGATTAAGATAGGTATACAATTTTTTTTTCACCTAAAAAATAAGGAGAAAAATAAATAAATTTAGTTTGGAAGGGAAATTATTTTCTCTAGTAAAGATAAAATTAAATATGAAGTAAGTTAATTTTTTAAATCTTCTATGAAAACCAAATTAGATGGTATCCTCAAATTTTCATTATATCCTTGCTCATATTCTTAAGTTAATTTTTAAGAAAAAATAAATTGATAATGACTAATTTTTCATTGTAATAATTAAAATGGGTTGTCTTCTCCACGGATCTATAAAAAGTTCCAAGACTTTATGCTTTCACTACTCTCTTAGTTTAGAAACACAAAAACATTTTAAAGGAAATTAAGTCCACATTTTTTTTATTTCAAAGCAATTTCTCTTTGCAACATAATTTATAAAAGTTTCATTAAAGTAATTGTATCTAGATTAGCTCTTCTTATCCCTTCAATAAATTCAAAAGAATAAGGTGTCTTTTTTCTTGGTCATAAAACCTTATAGGGGCTCTTGTGGCCCATGAAGTTCTTTACTCTATGTAAGAACAAAAAATTATCTAAATGGTATTAAAATTGGATACGATGAATTCATATGACAATCTTATTTGGCACTTACAATCACTCATGAAATTTATTGGCTTCAATAAATAGTGGTGTAAATGGATCTCTTCTTGCATCTCAAGAATGATATTTTTAATATGATTGAATGGTTTTTATTGTGGTATGTTTCCTTCATCTCAAGGTATAAGACAAGGAATCCCCTTCTTCCTTTTCATATTCATGGTAGAATCATTAAATATATCAATTAAAAATTAAAATAAAGAAAAAAATGGGTTTGGGAATAAAGATGAAATTTTTCCTAGATCTGATTACTCACACCCTATTTACAAATGACACTTAATTTTTTTTACAAGAAATATTTGATGAATAAAATTCCATTAGAGAAGTAATCATCAACTATTTTCAAGCATCAAGATAAGCAATGAACACCTCAAAATCAAAGAAATTTCTTCTAAATGTCTCCCAAAAATTAGAAGAAGAATTTCAAACTATCTAGGTTTCTCAAGTGATATTCTTCCTTGTAAATATTTAGGTATTCCTCTATTCTCAAAAAAATAAAGAAATATTTATGTGAAAATGTGTTTTCTTCAATTATCAAAAGATTCACTTCTTGGAAGGGTAAATGGAATGTTCGCAAGTACGATCACTGTGTTGAAAGTATTTTTAAATGTAATTCCAATATATATGATTTCAGTCCTAAAGATGCATCAAGGTTTTTCTTTGGATAATTAGAAACACCTTAGGTATTTTTTCTATTCAAATATTCTCCAAAATTAAAAAAATACACTTATATGCTCAAAAAAAACTATTCAAACCAAAACATTAAGGTGGAGTAGGTATTCAAAATATGGAAGCTCAAATGTGGCTTTAGGAGCAAAAAAGACTTGGAACATATATTCAAAACAAAAATGGTGTATAATTATGATATATAAATATTTATAAATGGTGTATAATTACAACATATCTACTATTTGCCATGATTTTTTCACAATATATATAGATTAGATAAGATTTATTTTCAATTTAAATATGGGTTTTTTATTAAACAATGATATTTTAAAACACACTTGATGATCCATCATTAAGAAGAGGAGAGGGAAAGAATATATTGTAGACAAAACCTTAAAAGAGGCAAGAAAGGTAAAGACGAGGGGATTGGATAACAAAGAAACAAGATATGAGAAATAAGAGATATAGATGAAAAACAAACATAATTGAATCAAGAAGTAATTGTTAAAATTATAAAAATTATAAGATGCAAGATCAAACAATGAAAAAAAAATCCATGCAAAAGAGCTACAACAATAATATGTTATATCCTTAACAAGATAAACTTATAGAATGAACCTAGAGAGTCTTCATGGAGATCAAGAGATAATATAATGAGGGTGAGTGATTTATAGGAGAAACCCTAATGATAAAGGGATTAGATCATGACAGGTGTCAACATTGTATGTGATGAGACATATTGATTTAATAAAAGATCGCTCTAGTTAACTAAAAATCACTTTTAAGTTTAGCTTGAGAGTATGAAATGAATTAGACTAATAATCAATTAAATATTAATTAAATATTAGATAATGCATGATTAATCTAACACCCCCCCTTAAGATGAACTTAGGGAGTAGCTAAAAATTCTAAAACCCAATACATAAAAAGAAAATAATGCATGATGAGTCCCATAAAACAAGGCTTGATGAGGTACCCATGTACAAGTAATCTAATCTCTCACAATTGGAGAAAAGGGAGAAAACCTCATGATATAAAATCCTTTCCAAAAGAGATAAAAGTGAATGAAGGACTAAGAAACATCCAAAATAGTGTCCCAAAAGAATAGGAACATTAAGAACATTGTTGAAGCATGAAGAAGTTGTATAAAATTGTCGAATGATGACTGCTATAGTACTTAAATGAAGAACCTCATCTAAAATAGATGATGATTAGGATCTATAATATAATAATCTACATGAGTGCTCCAAATGACACTACTCAAATTAGATGGAAAACAAAGCCAAACATCTTGAAGTTGAAGATACAAATGACACAAGTACTAATGGTTTGAAGAACATTGATCAAGTGAAAATACCTGTCACCTCTAGAAATAAGAATCCAAGACTACCCATATGATAAATGCTCCTGTTCAACAAAAACTACCGAGGCCTTCGCAATTTTCTATTTTCCTTTGCAGCTGCACCTTATCTTTTTGTGCTCACTGCCCTCGAAGCTCTCCACGTGGCTTCCTCGCGAAGCTTTTCATTTTCCTTCGCTTCGCTTTTCGGTGATCTTCGTCTGTGCTCCGCGTGGCTCCCTTTGGCTACTTTTCTGAGTTGGGCCCACCTCATTCTTTATTTTGCTCAGAACTCTCCACGTGGCTTTCTCTCAAGGCTTTTTACTATGCACCTTTTCAGCTTTCTGTCGGGCTCCGTCTGGGTGACACATGGTGTTTCTGTTCCCGTGCCAGTTACCTTGGAAATGTCGACAGATCTTTTGTACTTCCTGCTACCGCGTGTCCTCTCCTACTGCTGCATGGATTTTCATTTCATGTCGTGGCCTTGTTGGCGTGTTGTTGATTGATGGATGTTTACTATGGCAGCTCGAGATGATCTGGGCTATCGATCGCTGCACGTGGTTTGCTCTTCTCTTAATGCATCTCTAGGCAGTGGACTAGCCAATAAATAGGGCCTTGTTTTCTTTATTTAGGTCAAGCATTGGGAAGTAAGCCTTTTGTAATAGTCGCTTTCAATTAAAAGACTTCAGACTGTGCCAAATAAACTTGGCCTTTCTGTTTTCAAGCATTTGTTAGAACTATTGACTTGTGTTGTTCTCTCTTTATTTTGTATGAATGCATGTTCTTCAGTTTCTATAACCTTTCATAGCTGGAATAAGTGCAGATCATGTTTCTTTGACTCTTCTGTGTTAAATACAAAGTTATGCTTGATTACATTATACAAATTAGAGGGTATTTTTGCATGATCAGTGCTTTTGAGAAAATTATCTTAACTAACAGCAATTTAGTGGTTTGGGCCTTTGTATTATGCACTGTGCTTTGGTAAAGTTGTCTAAAGAATTTGGTGCATCGCTTGTAGTGTAAATTTTACATTCCTGCAATCTCCCTTACCTTTTACTTCACCCATTAAATGAAGAGTCAGCTTCGATAAAATCTTGGAGGTTATTTAGCTAGCACATAATGTCCCCCAATAGCTAAATTTCCCATAAGGCTGCTGCTACATGCAAAATATTATGTCAACAGTTCATTTTCTGGCACGCCTGGTGGGACCGTGAACTAGCACATTCACCTGATTTTCATAAGTGTGTATGAGCCATCGGCCTGTAACCAAGTCACAAATTGCAAGGGTCCCTAGCTAGCTTGTATCGCCTTTAGTTTTTGTGCACCCGAGAGGTCGCCGAGGTAGCCCTTCACCTCCTCCATCTCCTCCTTCTCCGACATCATCTAATCCACCCGCACCTATGGCTGCTAGAAACTACATAGCTTGGAACTCCGACAGTCCATTAGTAGCACCTGTGCCTCCTGCAGTATGGGCCCCCATCCCTATTTCCACTCTAAAAGCTATCCCTAAATGTTCTACGGATGAATCAAAGACGCCAACGAAGCATCTGCAAGATGTAGTAGATGTATGTCTGGTACATAGTGTATCAAACGAAAATGTAGCCCTCAGATTGCTAGCCGCCTCCTTCTGAGGAAAGGTGCTAAACTGGTACAAGACTTTACAAGTCGGTAGTATTGCTACTTGGAACCAGCTTGGGACCAGCTCAGGACCCCATTTTATGAGCGCTTTTCAAACGCTGGCAACAAATCTTCACTATACCATCAACTGACAAACATAAAGCGAGCTCCTCATGAGTCTCTGCCCGATTTCAATGTGAGGTTCCATTTGACCTGGCAGAGAGTGCCTGTAGGAAGCCGACCACCTCTGGATCTAGCATTCATGTTCTACCTAAAGTCAACCGATGCTGATATCTCCATGATGTTACAAGCTTTGGGTGGAGACACTCTTCCCGATGCTTACACCCTGGCTTTCGTGGCAGAGAATAATCTGATCGCTGCAGGGAAGTTGGCACTAAGACCCATCATGCCATTGTTCCCCGAGTGCAATGCTCCAGAAGCTGAGGTCCCTTCCACCAGCACTCCTGTGGCTCCTCCCCAATCTATGTACATCTATCCCGGAAGTGTTCCAAGCACAGCCCCAGTGGCAACTCCCGTGGTAGCTCCTGTGTCGAACCCTATGACTACCGAGATGAACAAGATGAGAGAACAGATGTGGGCTATGACTAATGAACTAACTACTTTGAAGTGGTAGCAATACAACTATCAAAAGTCTATGTACCAAAATTACCAAGGTGGAAAACCTCCATAGCAATCCAATCAATGGCAAGATAGGTCACGTGGGAATAACTCGGCTCAGCCAAGTAACCAGATGGTTCCGGTAGCCCTACCGATGCAGACTGTTCATCCTAGTTCAAACAAGGAGTTGGTGGCGGGACAAAAAAATTTAGCCGAAGATGCCAATTCATGGCGTTTCCCTTGTAATGATGCACATATGCCATGAAACTATCCGCGGGGAAATTTGTAACAATAAATCGCAGATCAACGTAGCCAAGGCAGTGCATCTGTTTCAGGCAACACACCATATGTCTCTTAGGAAATGGATAATGCAGTCCTTGTTGCTCAGATGCAGGGGATGTCCATCCAACAAGAGTCATACATTGTTCCAAACCAGGCTCTTTTTTCTTGGATGTAAGGTGAAGAGTCAGCATTTTTGAATGATATCCCTATTGATAAAGTACCCCGAGTGCAATCTGACTACAATACGAATTCTAAGCGTAGGTTCATCAGAGATTTTACAACCTTGCCTACCAATGCTACATCACAACCGATGCCTAGCCCAGCGGCAGGCCTATCACCAATCCCACCACAGTCGAAGATGACTATTCCTAGCTCTCTAAGTCCACTACCTTCGATGACAAAGGCTTTATCAATCACTCCTGCTATTGCTAAATAGTTAGACGCACCGGCCATGAAACCAATGATGATCGCAAGACCTAAAGAGAAAACAATCGCAACTCACCAGTCGAAAGCGCAATTCAACGTGGTGGAACAACTGAAGAAGTCATCTGCCAACACTTCTTTGTGGGATGTCCTAGCTATCCCGGAGCAAAAGGTGCTACTACAAAAGGCATTATCTAATGAAGAGGATGCGAAAACTCCTATTCACTCTAATGAAGAAGACGTATCCAAGCCGAACTTGGATAAAGTGCTAACAATTCAACCAGAGGAGAAGCTCGAGTCTGGAAGGAAAGTAAGCCTAAACCTAAGCCTTTCTTTCTAACACTAATTATTGGTGACAAGCTGCTGCACAACTATATGATCGACTCTGGTGCTAGCACCACTGTCATGCCAAAACAAGTAGCTGACACTTTGGGTCTAAAATATGAGCCTCTAAATAAAGGAGTCATGCAGCTTGATGGAAACAAGGTTGATATTATCGGGATAATCAAGGGATTACCTATGACTCTGTTCGCCTACCCTAGTATCACTATAAATTAGGATACCATACTCATCGATATCCCTCCTCTGTTCAAGATCTGTTTGTCCTTGGAGTTCACTAAAAATGTAGGAGGATATCTGGTGCTAGACTGGTCACACTTGATTCTGAGGACTAAGCATGGGGCTAAGATGAAACTCTTGTTAGAAACTCTGCATTCCAAACATGTTGCTAATGAAGCTCTGCTAAATTTTGAAGCAGCACACACTTCAATCACAAAGGAAGAGAACTCCAATGTGGAATTTCTTGAAGAAGAGGAGGCTACTAGCTCCCGAACAGAAGACGAAGAAAATTTGTTGAATGAATTTATTGATACAGACCCTTTCGATAATTACCATGCAACTGGCCTCATAACCTATGTGATACATGAAGAAGGGCAGATCATGCCCAAAGTTACTAAAGAACCTAAAGATGAAGAATTTTCATAAATATGGACAATATACTTTGATGGTGCTAGATGTAGGCTAGGAGCTGGAGTAGGGATTTGTTTGATATCCCTGACTGATGAAAATAATTTGAAGTCCTACTACTTCCAATTTGCATGTTCAAAAAATGAAGCTAAATATGAAGGTCTCGTACATGGTTTAGGCTTTGTAGAGAAAATGGGTGCAAGACAAATAAGTGTCTTCGGAGATTCAAAGCTAGTGGTCAACCAAATCTATAGAACTTCAGCCGCAAAGAATATCCGTATGTGATCTTATCGACATAGGGTCTGGGATCTAATCGACAACTTTGAGGCATACAATATTCATTCTATTCCAAGGGAAATGAATGCCGAGGCTGACAAGATGGCAACTATTGGAGCTCAGTTCGAGCTAGCCTCTGAGTTATTAAAAAATAAACATGTGGTGAAGGTAATTGTAAGACCCGCTATCCTAGATAACAATCAAGATTGGAAAGCTTTTGATAGCGATGCTCATATTGCATCATTCCTCTAGTCATCGGGAGAATTCGTCGATCAGCTGCAACCTAAGATCGCCGAAGCTTATGGAGATCAAATCATCCAGCTGAAATCCAATAAGCTCCCGAAGGGGCTAGTCACTCTGGAAAGCCTATTTGATTTCGATGATGCAACAAGAGATAAAAGGAAGCTCGTGGCTGACAGAGGCGATTATACCGATTTACATATAAGGGAAGATAGGAAGCTCAAAGTTGGGAAAGAAGTGTCACAAAAGAATAAAGATAGACTAAGACACTTCTACGAGGAATACCCTAGTGTAGTTGCCTGGTCATATGATGATCTTAAAAGGTACGATACTGGGATCATCGAGCATACAATTGAGCTGACAAAAGGAGCAAAGCCAGTTCACCAAAAACAAAGACCTTTGAACCAGAAGATAGAATCCCTAATGTCCCAGGAGCTGAACAAGTTGATCATATCCCGAATAGTGTTTCCGATCAAACATAGCACCTAGGTGTCAAACTTGGTGCCAGTCCAGAAGAAAAATGGGGATATACGCCTATGTGTAGACTTCCTAGACTTAAATAGAGCATCCTTAAAGGATCATTACCCCTACCTTCAATGGAGGTAATTCTGCAGACCGTAGCTGGCTCTGAAATGTTCTCAATGCTGGATGATTTTTCGAGCTATAACCAGATTTGGGTAAAAGAAGAGGACCAATACAAAACAATGTTCACCATGAAGTGGGGAATGCATGCATATGCTAAAATTCCTTTCGGGCTCTCAAACATCGAAGCCACATTTGAGCGAGCTATGGACATTGATTTTAAGGATTTGATCCATAAGATTATACTCATCTATCTAGATGACTTAATAGTATTCTCAAAATCTATTGATGGTCATTTTGATCATTTGGAGCTTATTTTCCAGAAGTGCCAGGAATTCAAGATCTCTTTGAATCCGAAGAAGTGTGTGTTCGAAGTTCCCCAGGGAAAGCTATTGGGATATGTCATCTCTAAGGAAGGCATTGCTATTGATCCAAAAAGAGTTGATGCAATCCGGGAACTTCCATTACCTGTCAACAAAAAGGGTGTGCAGTATTTCCTAGGTAAGGTCAATTTTATTAGCCGGTTTATTGCAGATTTTGCAGGCATTGTTCATCCTATTACCTTAATGCTCAAGAAAGATCATATTTTCAAATGGATGATGAAAGCCAGAAAAGATTTCAAGCTTGTGAAAGAGGCTATTTCTTCCGCCCTTGTGTTGGTTAACCTGGACATGTCAAAAGATTTTATTATGTAATTTTTTGGTGGTGGAAATAGTATTGCCATGGTGCTTATGCAGAAGGATGATGAAGATACAAGGGAGTCCCTTGTTGCTTTCTACTCATGAACTTTGAAAGAGTACGAAGTAAAGTATAAATTTGTAGAGAAGCAGGCCTTTGCTATTGTTAAAGGGCTTAAAACATTCTGACATTTGATATCATATAATAAGGTGATTGTTTGCATTCCGCATCCTAGTGTGCGAGAATATATCATGGAGGGAGAAATCATTGAGAAAAGAGCTAATTGGATTACCAAGATCCTAGAATATGACATCGAAGTCAAACCTATCAAGACCGTCAAGGGAAAAAGATTGTGTGAATATATCACTGAAAATAGTGAAACAGCAACAAAGTTTGAAGCTCTAGAACTTGTGTTAATAAACGAAGAGAATTCTCAGAGCAACTGGCTTGATGATAGGATAAATTTTATGTAGACAGGAATGTATCTAATTGATCTCCCATCTTTTAAAAGATGTTTCTATCTTCTACAGAATAGCAATTATGTTCTTTTGGAGGGTGTCCTGTTTAAAAGAAATTTTACCAGCATCCTGGTAAGATGTGTCAATAAGGAGCAAGCTCAGAAGATATTAGATCAATACCATAATAGCCCTGCCGGAGGAAATTTTTCTGCAAGAACCACGACAACTAAAATGATATGTGCTAGTTATTTTTGGCCAACACTTTTTAATGATGCGTTTTCATTAATCAAGTCTTGCAAGGAATACCAGTTCTATGTCGGAAAGAGACAGAATGTCTCCATGCCTTTAAGGCCTATAGTGGTAGAAGAACCTTTTGCTTAGTGGGGTTTAGATTTCATTGGGATGATTAGCCCTAGTTCTGTAGCTAGACACAAATGGATACTAATAGCAACGGACTATTTTACTAGGTGGGCAGAAGTAGTGTCATTGAAGAATGCAACTGAAATAGAGATTGTTAATTTTCTAGAAGAATTGGTGGTCAAATTTTGCCCTCCTAAAACAATTATCTCTGACAATGCTAAGGCTTTGCTCGGCTCGAAAATGAGCTAGTTCGCTCTAAAATATGGAGTGTTCTTGAAGACCTCCTCTAACTACTATCCCCAAGGAAATGGTCTCGCGGAGTCTACTAATAAAAACCTCATCAGGTTGATCAAATTGATAGGCTCAAAACATCAAAAGGAGTGGCATAGGAACCTCCGGTCAGCATTGTGGGCAGACCGAATCATGCCTAAGCAGGTATTGAAGACATCTCCTTATGAGATGGTGTACAAAAAGGAGGCATTGTTGCCTATTTCCATAGAGATTCCCGCCCTACAATTGCTCAAGTCTTTGGAAGTTGAACAAAATAGAGCAATGGAGGTGCGATTTTCCAAGTTGCTGGAGGTGCAAGAGAAAAGAGAACATGCCTTGGAAGCAATGAATTGTCGACAACAAGTGGTAAAGAAATGGTTTGACAAGAAGGCTTCAGATCAGGGGCTGCAATGCGGAGATTTGGTCCTCAAATTCAATGAGCGCGGAGCAAAGCTTGGACAACACAGCAAATTTGACAGTCTCTAGGAAGGGCCATTCAAGATTCATCAGTGTAAACAGTTCAACTCCTTTGAGTTGGAAGATATGGAAGGTAACGCACTGAGTATTCCAGTTAATAGAATACATCTTAAAAGATTCTATTAATTTTGCCTATATGTTATTTTTGTACATTTGTATATATGTAATTACTCTTCCCTGCTTTAAGTTTTGGATCCTCTCGAAGTAAGAAATGACACAAAACATAGCAATGATGCAAATATTTGAAAGAAATATACAAATGAACTACATATTTAGGAAAGATATATTTTATATTCATAAGAGTCAAAGATTTACAATATATTTAGGGCTGAAGGCCTCCTATTAATATTTACATAGGTCCGCTACATGTGAAGCTTAAGGCTAGAAAAGAAAAAGGTTTGTAATCATCTTCATTCCCAAAACATCAATGGGAGGGACCAGCAATCATTGTAGCAGGCGGCTCAGGCTCAGGGAACACCATTCTCTTAGAATCTTCATACCATTGAATATTCAGGAATGGTTCAATACAGTGTATATGCATGAGGAAGTAGCAGCCCACGTGAACCTTTGCATGGTGCTCCTCGTGTGTTTCCAGCTCGAACCCAAACAGGAAGGGCCTGGTTGGAACAATACCTCCATGCAGCTGCTGTAGACAAATGTTACGAACTGAGGGAATCCAATGATCGAATTGGGCCATGCACACAATCTACTCCAAGCTTCCGAGGTAGCACCATGGGAAGACCCGCTTCGTCAGCTTTAAAATCTTGCATTTTGAAATGCTAATGTCCAATTGCGAGGCGACAAAGTGGGAACAAATGTTGGTATTCACCTGATACTGCTCTTCATAATGCACACAGTCCTTCCCAAGGACTCACTTAATGGTTTTCACATACAACAGGTTCTTTATGCCTATCATGCACTTTAGGCGTCTGCATCTATTTTTTCCAAGAAAGGCAGCCTGGGTCTTTTTATAGACAAGCCTCATTGGTGTTTCCATGTTATTTGCTTTCTTAGCTAAAAATGAAATTGCTAAGGCAGCGAGAGCTCACTAAGCTGGGAAAGCTAGAGGATGTTGTGTTTTGCAAAGTTGTAGTAGGGCCATATTTATAGACTAGCAAGGGTTTGCCAGCCGAAAAAATGATAATTATCGACTAAGCCCAGATGTGTGGCATTGCCTCATTTTTCGGTGTAAGAGTGTGCAAGGTGATGGGAAGGTGCAGGCACAATTTACAACCTGCTCTGCTAAGTTGCCACACTTATTCGATGATGGGCCAGCTGTCGATACAAAGCACCGCCGTCCTTTCCAAACCAAGATGAAATCTTAGGAAAGGCTCTGTTGGGCGATGTGCCCTATATGGATAAGGAAATCAGTTAATGCAAATTTCGATGAAGGGGTGCTCGAAGGGATTGCCTTGGTTCATTTTTCAAGGAAAGTCCATTTCCATCATACACGAAAGACTGACAATTAAATGCTCGAGCAAGTAGTTTGGCTGGTTGGCGATCCTTTCACACGAATAAACTAGTAATGCATGATGGCAATTTGGTATAAATGGCTGGCACATACCTTTTTTGGCCACCTTTCTCAAGGAAGCAAAAAGTCAAGTTATGGCATGCAGAAAGGCATATTTATTACAAAATATACCAAGGATTAAGCAATTAAGGCATTCACAAGAAGGGAGAGGATTTCAGAAAAACTAAGCCATTTGTGAAAAGATTTGCAGAAAGACTCTCATGAATACAAAAATGGTCAAAATTGCAGAGAACTCTTCATAGATCCTGGCTCCGATAAGTCTAAGCGAGCAGATGAGGAATGCACCCCACGTGCAGCTTTATGATGGAGATTCTTATGCCACTCCAGGCATACCTATGAAACCTAGCTAGCCTTTCACTCACCTGGTGAACCATAAGTTATTAAGCACTATTCCTCATAGAGACTAGGTAGTGGTCTTGGAAGATTGGGATAACATCTTCGATCCTGAGTTATCTTGCAATCCTAAGAGCCTTAGGGAGGCTGCATATGAAAGAATGAATCATATGACAAACCAATTTCACAAAAGGCTATGGTACTGTGGGCTTGCATAGTACATGGTTCCCTTGGTACACCCTTGCCCAGAGGTTGTGGCAGCATGTACGGAATGTTTTGACCCGAACATAGGGGTTATCAATGGTAAAGATTTCTGGGTAGTCATTAGCTTCGTGGCTATTCAAGATATGTTATGCGTCCCGTTTCTTTTAGGTAAGGAGGTTGAAAATTTTGATGTGGAAAGAATGCAACAAAAATGGGGAGAGCTCTAGTCGGGGCCATAGTTTTATCATTCTAAGCTTTAGAAAATGAGTAGTTCAACCCCGCCAAAATTCCTTTTCAGTTTGAAGGCTTTGAAAGGTGCGTCTTCTTCTATCGCTTCTATGCTGGTGATGGTGTGTGGTTTGGACTTGGACAAAGACGTTCATCAGTTTCAAATGTCCCTCTGCTTTATGTTGAAAAAGAATCGTGAGGACCCACTTTTTGACTTTGCAAGAGTTATTAGTGATGGCATTTGGCTGTAGCTGCAAGAATTTAGGGTCGGCTCTAAGTTCAGGTATTCGTCTTTCCTAGCTTACTTAATTTTGCACCAGAACGTAGATTATTTTTCAACATCTATGTTCCTATCTATTTTTGATGAGGGTGGCTTAAGGAAGTCGGTTTCGACATGGACCCCTGTCATGTCAAAAACCTTTGATTATTATGCGTTCTCAGATGCATTCATAGCCCCGGCTATAAGGGCTTTGGATAAGGTTGGCATAAATATGACCGAATGCATATCACCCCGACAGAGGTCCTGGTTGGGGAAGTTAACTCTGCTCTGTAACTGGTTCTTTTGTATGGATTTCACCATGCTCTACATGTCGGGATTCATTCGGGAGCCTTTCTAACTTCCTCATTTTATTTTTGATAGAGTGTTGGCCCTGGAGGCAATGAGGCAACTATGTATCCTTGATGATGATTACCGGGGAGGAAAACACTTAACCTCTTATTTACTGCTGCCAATCATGTTTGGTTCTGTGTCGCTGGTTAAAAAGAGGACCCTTAAGATTGATACCTCAATGATTCTACTTTCGAAGTTGGGCCACCTCAGGTTGGTATTAATAGACAATCCCTGTAGTTACAACCCTCACAATAATTTATCAAGAATTGGCATCAAGATCCCACATTCACCTCGGCCATTCTGGAACCTCTGGTGAAATGTTGAGGAGGGAAATTTAAGAAGATATGTAGGCCTTGAATATTTTCCTATAGTGGATGGTCGACCACCCTGGCTAAATTTTTATCACATCATGGGGAGGGTTAACCCAAAATTGAATATCAAATCCTCCCTGATCACCCAATTGAGTAAGCTTGGTTGGGCACCCGATAAGATGCAAGCCTTCTAGATATACCAGTAGGAAATTCTGGCAGCTGACAAGATGCATAATGAAGTCGCCCTAGATGAGAAGTTTGATGACATTTGGGAAGATGAACATTCAGAGGTTGAAAATTCTTCGAACCGATCAACATTCGTGCAGCAATATAGAAGGGAGGAGGCTATCGCAGAGTCTAAGGAGGAGGTAACTCGGAATCCCCCCGCCGTTGCCAAGAGTCCAATGCATGAGAAGAATACTAGTGAGCAGCCTATGCAGGAGGAAAAGCCACGCGTACAAACGTCAGAGCCAGCTGCCTCCTCTAAATCAAAACGGAAGCGAGCAAGGACTACCAGTGGTAAGAGATGGGTCATTCTTGACCTTGATGATTTACTAGAGGAGAAGTGACAACAAATTGAAGAGATCAGTGCGAAGGACGAACAGTTGAAGAAGGGATAGGTCAAAGCATCTACGGCTCTGCATGAGCATCAGGCAACTTTTCCTCCCTATTCTCTCTCATCTTTGTCTCTGGTCTCGCCTCAGTTTTCCCATGCTTTTTCATCTGCAGCAGTTCTCTCCACCACTGGATCTGCCGGTCATTCCAGTCTTGCTCCTCTCATTTTTCCACTTGTATTCTTTGCTTTCCATACCTTACCTGGAATGCAATTTGGTGTAAGTACTGGGCTCGCAGGTCAACAATTTTTATCTCCAAGGCCCAGCCTTACGGTTGGTGCATCCCTAGTTTTCCCTTACACTGTCACCTCATTTTCATCCCCTCTGAGTAGCCAATTCGTCCCTCCATTCTCCCTAGCTATTATAATGTGACCCAGTAAAACCTCTGATGCATCAGCTATGCTATCTTTCCCGCTGGCCATCCCTCAGAAGTATCCTTTTGCTGGTGGACTAGGTATTTCGGCCCAAGAATATTTCTCATAGGTCTATGCAAATAAAAGCGCCTGCACCAACCGGATCAACAAAAGAAGAATGAAAGACGCAGGTCGGCAGGTGGAGCCCTATTTGTAGACCGTATTCAATGAAGGCCAGAACTCTTTGATGTTTGCAAAGATCACTCCTAATGTGATCAAGGTAGAGGGCGAGATGCAGCCCATTGATTATTCTGTAAATGTCATCGGGTTAGACTTGCAGCAGGCTTGCCCGCGAGATAAAGTTGAGCTGATGGAGGAAACCCAAAAGATAGTAACCACTTATTTTCTCAAGCTTAGTCGGTAGGCAAAGAAGAAGGATGATCAGATTGCAGAACTCAAAAGCAAGGTCAGCATCTGGGTAAACAAGTTTAAAGCCCGAGAGAACGAAGTAGGGCGACCTGAGAAGGAGAGGAGCACCTTCAAAAGTCAAATCAAGGAGTTGCAAAGGTTGAGCAAAGAGATCGTTTTGACTCTCGAGCTACAGGTCGAGCTGAGTTCAATTTGCTAAACACGGGAATGAAAGAGCTCGGGCTGAACACTATTGCTGAGATTGCTGAAATGAATACCAACTTAGAGTTGGAGTTCCAAAGGACCAAGTGGGCTGAATTGGCCCTGGCAAAAAGGGAAAGGGAAGTTCTTTCCCTGAAGGAGCAGATGTCTACATTGGACAAAAACTTGGCAGAAGTAGTGGCGGGTTTAAGTAGCAAAGAGGTAGAATTGGCTGCCTTACGGGCCCAACCTCTTGCGCCCAGGATGAGCTCATTGGAAATTTCCAAAGAGTTACATGCATCATACTGTGACAAGGTGAAGGATTTATGCCTTACTCTGTAGCCCACCTTAAAGTTTATGGAACAAGCAGCTAGCCTCTGTGGGACAGTGAGTGAATCGATACAATAGGTCTAGGAGTTAACTTCTGACAAAGTTTTAGAGGTTAGAATTTTATTGGGTAAGTTGTATACCGCTTCGGATAAAGCATTGAGTAGCATGGGCATCAATGACCGAATGACAACAACTTTGGGTGCAAGTAGCCTCATCTCCATGCATGAGGCCGTTCAGCAAGTGGTAGATTGTAGAGCTCAGTTAAACCAAGTTACCAATGACATGCAGGCAAAGTTTTCCCGTTTGACACAAAGAGGCCTCCCTTCGCCTTTCATTGTGGACCAGGTAGTAGCGGGTGTGGAGCATATTGTTGCAATGATCGAAGAGAAGAAGCAGGACCTTTCTATCTTTCATACCTTTGATCAATCTTTGACTGCCAAAGAAATCGAAGGGATCATGCATCAACTGACGCAACTTTTCTTCCAATTGGAATTTGAAACAAAAGTATCAAGCAGATTTCCCTTCAAAGCAATCATTAATCTCAAGCTGGCTCACGAGCATCTGCAAACTCTCTCTGCACCGACAAATGAAGTATGGACCAATCTATAGGTCGCCCTCTCGAGGTTGTGAGCATTTATGTTCTTGATCCAAAGGTTTCTGGGATTCTCTTTTCCACAAGCGAAAAGCCCCTATGAGTCACTAAACTGTTCAACAAAAACTATCGAGGCCTTCATAGTTTTCTATTTTCCTTTGCGGCTGCACCTTATCTTTTTGTGCTCACTGCCCTCAGAGCTCTCCACATGGCTTCCTTGTGAAGCTTTTCATTTTCCTTCTCTTCACTTTTCGGTGATCTCCGTCTGTGGCCTGTGTGGCTCCCTCTGGCTGCTTTTCTGAGTTGGGCCTATCTCGTACTTTATTTTGTTTAGAGCTCTCCACGTGGCTTTCTCTCAAGGCTTTCTGCTATGCACCTTTTCAGCTTTCTGCCAGGCTCCGTCTGGGTGACATGTGGCATTTTTGTTCCTACGTCGGTTACCTTGGAAATGTCGATGGATCTTTTGTACTTCTTGTTGCCACGTGTCCTCTCCTACTGCTGCATGGATTTTCATTTCATGTCATGGCCTTGTTGGCATGTTGTTGATTGATGGATGTTTACTATGGCGGCTCGAGATGATCTGGGTTGTCAATCACTGTGCATGGTTTGCTCTTCTCTTGATGTGTCTCCAGGCAGTGGACTGGCCAATAAATAGGGCCTTGTTTTCTTTATTTAGGTTGTTGATTAAGTTTATGGAAAACTCCCAAGCACTGGGAAGTAAGCCTTTTGTAATAGTCGCTTTCAATTAAAAGACTTCAGACTGTGCCAAATAAATTCGACCTTTTTGTTTTCAAGCATTTGTTAGAACTATTGACCTGTGTTGTTCTCTCCTTATTTTGTATGAATGCCTGTTCTTCAGTTTCTGTAACCTTTCATAGCTGGAATAAATGCAGATCATGTTTCTTCAACTCTTCTATGTTAAATACAAAGTTATGCTTGATTACATTATACAAATTAGAGGGTATTTTTGCATGATAAGTGCTTTTGAAAAAATTGTCTTAATTAACAACAATTTAGTGCTTCGGGCCTTTGTATTATGCATTGTGCTCTGGTAAAGTTGTATAAAGAATTTGGCGCATCGCCTGTAGTGTAAATTTTACATTCCTGCAATCTCCCTTACATTTTACTTCACCCATTAAACGAAGAGTCAGCTTCGATAAAATCTCAGAGGTTATTTAGCTAGCGCATAATGTCCCCCAATAGCTAAATTTCCCATAAGGCTGCTGCTACATGCAAAATATTGCGTGAATAGTTCCATCTCACCAAAATACATGGGTGACTAGCCATTGTATCCACCTAGTGCATATGAAAAAAAATAGATACATAGATCACTCCCAAAATGAACTTAGGAAGCATTAGCACCAACAGTAGAAATCCCTCATAATGGAGAAAGGGAAATCCAAGACAATTCCACTGAAACTATATGTCACCAAGGAGTGTATTAAGTAGAACCAAGAACATCTAAATGTACACATGAAAGTAACCACAAAAAAGGGTGTTCAAACAAGGCACACATGCATGAGGCAAAAATCACTGAGATTCCATGTTGTCATAGAAGGAACACTCACTTGATAAAGGTGTGATGGCAATTAACAAAGACACTCACAACCCACCATGGAACTTTATATCATCTAGTGTGAGTACAAAAGGCACTATAGGCTATGTGAAAATCCTTAAAAATATACACTAGAATGACATTTTATCCCAGTATGTCTACAAAGGAGAAATTATACACAAAAGATGCTCAAAATTCTCAAATAGGATATAATGCTAGAAATACATTTAGAACAACCTAAAATAAGTCGTCCCATGCAATAGAAATTTTTAGGAGATAAAACTTCCAACTAATTCTCTAGAATGTGAAAACACAAAATTTTGAATGAAATGCACTTGTAGAAAATCCTAGAAAAATACATGGATGGTTGTGAAGAGCTCTAAATGACCTTTCCAACACCATTGGAATCTTGAAAAAATAGAGAAAAGGGTCAAAATTTGTGAGCTCAGGAGTGAAACCAACACATATGACTTTGACATGTGGTAAAATATACTAGAATAGAAATGTAATAAAAATATCAATACCACTAGATAGTCCAAAGATAGCTTGTTTTCCTAATTTTGATACTATACGCTCAAGTTATGGCCAAAAAGAAAAAATATATATTTTAGGGCCAAAGGGGGCTTCGAGGGGGGCCTACTAGCAAGCTATAGCACTAATGTCAGTATGACATTAAAAAATATTCCGAGGAATATTCTTTGACGATAAAAAAATACAACCCCTAGGAATGTGAAGAACCGATAGAACGGTAAACAAGAATATTCTTGCTAAAATTTTGTGGGAAACAAACGTTGTAAAAAATAGTCAACAATTGGTAATGGGCACCAAAAAAGTGTTGTTGACATTGGAAAATTCTTTGAAGATGATAGTTTCCAACATTGGAAAAGGGTCACAGAGCCTGAGAAATGGAAGGCAACACTGCTAGTTCGAAAGGAATTGTCATCGATTACAATTGTCATTGATTGATTTTTAAATAATGTTAATCAACTTTAAATTTTGTCAGTTGATAGAAATTGCCCCGGTCAACACAAAAGGCACTAACCACAAGGGATAGAAACCCTAGTGGCAAGAAGCATGGGGCCTATAGGGACCTACATGCATAGGTACCCTAGTGATACCCAATAATTGAATCCTATAGATTTTTATTATAAAATATCAAACCCGCTCTTTTTTATTTTAAAAAATTCCTAAAAAACCATAAATAGCTTATTTAATCATTTTTATTTTTAAAAAAATATAGATTTATATGTACAATCTCGTACAGGGGCCATATGACCTCTATAAAAAAAATGAATTTCCCAACAGCAACTATAGAAAAATTTATAGTGCAAATTCATTTGTTTGGCCTCCTGAACATAATGGTGAGGTCCTCTTCATGCCAAAGTGCACCAAAAACTCATCGAACTCCAAAACTTACAAAAAAAACAATGAAGATTTCAGATGTGCTCCTATAATGCTAGTTGAGAAAAAAACTAAAAAATGGAGAAGGTGTTTCATTGAATCCATGTTCAAATACCATGTTATAGTTATAAAAAACATGAGATACAAGATCAAACAACAAACAAAAAAATACCTTCCATGCAAAAGAGCTACAAATAATAATATGTTATATCCTTAGTAAGAAAAACTTATAGAATGAACCTCAAGAGTTTTCATGGAGATCAAGAGATAATAGAATGATGGTGAGTGATTTATAGGATAAACCCTAAATGATAGAGGGATTAGATCAGGAAAAGTGTCAATGTCCTATGTAATGAGACATAATGATCTAATAAAATCCCACTCTAGTTAAAAGGAAAAAGACACTCCTATGTTTAGCATAAGAGTATGAAATTAATTAGACTAATAATCAATTAAATATTAATTAATTATTATCTAATGCATGATTACTTTAACACGCCCTTAAGATGAACTTAGGGAGTAGCTAAAACCCAAAAAAACTAATGCATGAAAATAAAATAATGTATGATGGGTCTTGGTAAACAAGGCCTGATGAGGTACCCATGTACAAAAAATATAATCTCTCACATCTAGAGAAAGGGATAAAAACTCATTAAAAAAATCCTCTCCAAAAGAGAGGCGACTAAAGAACTAAGAAGCCTCCAAAATAGTGTCCCAAGATAATAGGAACAAGAAGAGCATCATTAAAGCATGAAGAATTTGTAGATAATCGTTGAATAATGACCGCTATAGTGGTGAAATAAAGAACCTCATTTGAAATAGATGATGACCACAATCAAGAAGGAAAGAATATACGTGAGTGCCACAAACTACACTACTTAAAGCAGATGGAAAACAAAGGAAAACATCTAGAAGGACCAAAGATAAAAATGACACGAGTACTAGTGGTATGATGAAAACTAATCAAGTAAAAATTGTTTGCCTCTAGAAATTAGAATCCAAGAATGTCCATATGGTAAATTCTCCACCTCATTGAAATGGATAGGTAACTAGCTACTACATCTTCCTAGTACATAGGAATAAAAATAGATACATAGGTCACTCCAAAACTAAACCAAGGAAGCATTAGCACCAATAATAGAAACCCCCCATAATGTGGAAATGGAGAGCCAAAAGTACATTGAAATTATGGGTCAGCAAGAAGTGTATGAAATATAACCAAGAACATATGAAAGTGCACATGAAATTACCTATAAAAAATGGTGTGGAAACAAGGCACACACATGAGGCAAGAATCACTAGGATTCCATGTTGTCATAGAAGGAACACTCATTTGACAAAGGTGTGATGGAAAAACAAAGACACTCAAAATCCACCCATCATACTTTATATCATAGTGTGAGTATAAAATTCACAACAAGATGTATGAAAATCCCCAAAAAATATACACCAAAATGACACTTTATCTTAGAGTGTTCACAAAGGGGAAATTGCATACAAAAGATGCTCAAATTTCCCAAATATGATATAATGCTAGAAATACACCTAGAACAACCTAAAACAAGTCATCCCACATAAATAAAAAGATTTCAAAAGCTAAAATGTTTAACTAATTCACTAGACTGTAAAAATACAAAAAACTAAATAAAATATACTTGAAGAAAAATATGGAAAAAAGTACAAGGATAGTTGTAAAGATCTCTAAAAGACCTTTCCAACATCATTAGAATCTCAAAAAGTAGAGAAATGGGTCAAAATTTATGAGCTTAGGAGTGAAACCAACACATGTAACTTTGACATACAATCAAATGTACTAGTATAAAATATACATGAAATATATTGATACCATTGGATAGTGCTCAGAATCAGGTTTCCAACAATATCTTGTTTTCTTTATTTTGATGTCGTACACCCAAGTTATGGCCAAAAGATAAAAAACTCTTTTAGGGCTAAAGGGGTCTTCAAGGGGACCCTGCTAGCAATTTGTATTGCTTACATCAATGTGATATCAATAGAATATTCTAAGGAATATTCATTGGTGATTAGATAAAATAAAACCCTTGGGAATGTGAAAAATTGATGGAATAGTAAATGGGAATATTTCTATTGAAATTTAGTAGGAAAAGTTGTCGATAATTAGTAGTGGACACCAAAAAAGTGTTGCTAACATTGGAAAAGTATTTGAATTGATAGTTTGTGACATTGGAAAAAGGTCATGGAGCCTGGGAAATGGAAGGTGGTGCCATAAGTACAAAATAAATTGTCACTAGTGGCAATAACTATCATTGGTCGATTTTTAAATGTCGTCAATCAACTTTTAAATGTCACTAGTCTATAGAAATCTCATTAGTCGACACAAAAGGTGCTAACTATGGAGGATAGAAACCTTGTCAGTAGGAGGCATGGGGCCCACAAGGGCCTACATGTGTAGGTATCCTACAATTTTAATTTTAAAAGTATGAAAACTACTTTTTTAATTTAAAAAATATTTCTTGACAAAAACCAAAGGTACCATTTTTAAAAAAAATGCTTTCTTTTCTAATTTTATTTTTTAAAAGATCCATATGCATAACTATACACAGTTCATACAACCTCTATAAAATAAAATTGCCTCAAAATCTCCCAACACTGACTATAGGTAAATTTTCTCCTACAACGCTAGTTGAGAAATAAACTAAAAAATGGAGTATGTTGAATCCATTCTCTGATACCATGTTAGAATTGTAAAAAAATGAGATGTAAGATCAAAAAATGAACAAAAATACCTTCCATGTGAGAGAGTTGAAAAAAATAATATGCTATGTCCTCAACAAGAAAAACTTACATAATGAACCTCAAGAGTCTTCATGGAGATCAAGAGATAATACAATGTGAGTGCTTTATAGGAGAAACCCTAAATGATAAAGGGATTAGATCATGACAAGTTTTAACATCCTACATGATAATAAATAATGATCTAATAAAATCCCACTCTAGTTAATAGAAAAAACACTCATCAATTTAGCTTAAGAGTATGGAATGAATTAGAATAATAATCAATTAAATATTAACTAATTAGCTAATTCATAATTACTCTAACACAAACCTCAAGATGAAATTAGGGAGTAGCTTAAAAACTTAAAAAATCATTGCATAAAAATAAATAATGTATTATGGGGCATGACAAACAAGCCTTGATGAGGTACACATGTACAAATAATCTGATCTCACAAATGTAGAAACCCTCATGGAAAAAACCTCTCCAAAAGAGAGAAAGGTGAAAGGACTAAGAAGCCTCCAAAATAATATCCCAAAAGAATAGAAGCATAAAGAAAATTGTTGAAACATGAAGAATTTGTAGACAACTATCAAAATATGACTACTATAGTGCTAAAATAAAAACCTCATCTAAAATAGATGATGATTAGGATCAAGAAGAAAATAATCTACATGAGTTTATCAAATGATACTACTCAAATCAAATGGAAAAAAAGGAAAACGTCTAGAAGTTAAAGATAAAAATGGCACAGGTACCAATGGTCTAAAGAACATTGATCAAGTGAAAATATAAGGTCACCTCTATACATAAGAATCCAATAATTCCCATATGGTAAATGCTCCATCTCACTAAAATTCATGGGTAACTAGTCACTACATCTACCTAGTACATAGGAACAAAATATGGATACAAAGATCAGTCTAAAAATGAAAAAAAGAAGCATTAGCACCAATATTAGAAACTTCCCATAATGTGGAAATGGAGAGCCAAAATAAGTCTACTAAAATTGTGTGCCACCAAGAAGTGTATGAAGTAGAACCAAGAATGTCTAGACATGCACATGAAATCACCTACAAAAAAGAGTGTGCAAACAAGGCACACACGCCTAGGGCAAGAATCATTGGGATTCCATGTTTTCATGGAAGGAACACTCACTTGACAAAAGTGTGATGGAAAAAAGGTTCTCACAACCCACCCATGAAACTTTATATCATAGTGTGAGTACAAAAGGCACAACAGGATGTGCAAAAATCCCTAAAAAATATAAATTAGAATGACAATTTATCTTAGTGCATCTAAAAAGGAGAAATTGCATACAAAAGATGCTCAAAATGCCCAAATAGGATATAATGCTAGAAATACACTTAGAACAGCCTAAAACAAGTCATCCCATGTAAACAAAAAGTTTTCAAGAGCTAAAGCATACAAGTAATTCACTAGAATTTGATAACACAAAAATTAAATAAAATATACTCAGAAAAATCTAGAAAAAATGCATGGGTAGCTATGAAGATCCCTAAAAGAGCTTTCCAACAATGTTGGAATTGTGAAAAAAATAGAAACAAATCAAAATTTGCAAGCTTAGGAGTGAAACCACCACATCTAACTTTGACATGCGATAAAATATACCAACATAAAAATATTTAAAAAATATATCAGTACCATTGGATAGTGCTCGGAACCATATTTCCAATGATATCTTGTTTTCTTGATTTTGTTACCGTATGCACAAATTATGGCTAAAATAAAAAATGATCTTTTAGGGCGAAAGGGGACTTGGAGTGGGCCCTACCGCCAAGTTGTACTATTGAAATCAGTAAAATATTCCAAGGAATATTCTTTTATGACCAAAAAAATATAACCCTTTAGAATGCGAAAAACCAACAAAATATGCCCTATAGATGAGAATATTCCTACTAAAATTGTAGAGAAATAAAAAGTAAAGAAAAATGTCGATAATTGGTAGTGAGCACCAAAAAAGTGTTGCTAATAGTGGAAAAGTCTATGTAGACGATAGTTTCCAATGTTGGAAAAAATCCACTGAGCTTGAGAAATGGAAGGTGGCACAGTTAGTTCGAAAGGAATTGTCGTCTATGGCAATAACTATTGCTAGTTGACTAATAAATAATGTTGTTGGTCGATAGAAATGTCACTAGGCGATATAAAAGGTAAACCCCACCAGTGGGAGGCATGGGGTTGGCAAGGGCCTACATGCACAAGCACCCTACAAATAACCAATAATTGAGTCCTACACCTTTTTATTTTAAAAAATATCAAAACTATTTTTTTATTTAAAGAAATAAAATCTGAAAATATCCACAAATACCTTTTTTTTAAAAGCCTTCTTTTTTAAAAAAATTGATAGATCCACACATATTGTTATACAAGGGTCATACAACCTATATAAAAAATTTCCTCAGACGCTCCCAATGCTGACTATAGGAAAGCTTATACTCAAAAAAAAAAAATTGGCCTCCTAAATGTAATGGTGAGGTCCTCTTCATTCCAAATTGCACCAAGAAATTGCCGAACTCCAAATATTGAAAAAACAAATGAAGATTTTGGATTTTCTCCTACAACCCTAGTTGAGAAAAATACTCAAAAAATGGAGAAGGGGTTCATGGAATGTGTTGGAACTAGAAAAGTTTGGCCATTTTATTCACCCTTCATGATTATTAGCCTCCCAAAAATTTCATAAATACAGATACAAAAGTCCTTACATAACATCTTTCTACAAAATCCAGACTAAATTTTGTCATAAAACCCCATAAATTTCATCTAGCATTGAAACATTGACATATGAAAATATCAGCATAAGTTGATGTAGGTCTCGTAGATGATAATATACATATCTTCAATATATCGGCGAGACATCAGACAGGTCATATCGATAAAGTTGTGCACTAGGAGAATGTGGGTTTGTATTACTTATCGGCAAGACAAAACATATTGGCATGACAATGTAAGGTCATATGGAGCTAAGTTACTTTGGGCTGATTGGAGAAAAGTAAAGCCTATCAGGGAGACTTTGGTCATCGGAGAGAATTTTCAAAACACTGCCCGAAGCGCTATTAGTCTTACCAATAAAGAAAAAGGAGAACTCACTCGGTGAGACAACTAATGTCGGGGAGAGTTCAGAAAGTCTTACCGACCCCTTGGGTTACACCAATGAGAACTAAGCTTAAGAAGATAAAAGATTTCGGGGAGACGATGTGCGTTGTCATACTGAAAAAGAGGTGTATCGGAGAGATATGTCATCACGGGGAGATCTAAGAGACATCATAGCGAATATTATTTTGTTAGTAGAACAAATTGCTTAGTCTCAACAACATAAGTAAATAAAGAAAACATCTTGGTGAGACAAAGTATATTTGGAGTAAGATAAAGAACTGTTGGCCCGATTCATTGAGTTTGAGCAATAGTTGTTTCGATGAAATTCGAGGCGATTTTAAGAGTGAAAGGAGAGAAACTATCGAGGAGACTTGTGAAGTAGGGGAAACTGCAAGATATCTTGGTGGATGGATGAATGTTGAATAGGAAGATCGACCAAAGATTTGAAATATCTTGCCGATATGAGCCTTGATGTGACAACGAGAGTTTTGAAAAAACCTGCAGCATTCATATCTCGGTAAAGACATTAATGGCGCCACGAAGCGTAGGAGATTTTGTGTATCAGGGTATGATCAATTGAAATCATTGCCTCATAGAATTCAAAGATAAAGAAAGTAAAGGAACCAGTAGAGCAATTAAGGCATTCACCTGGCTTGAGTCTACAAAAAGGTTATAGTAAGTTTCTCTCTAGAACTCGTAAAAATTTGAATTATGGAAGGCACTGTTTTAGGAAAACTAAAGGGAAGAAAACCCAGGGAGGGTAGCCAATCAAAAGCGAAAAAGAAGAAGACTGAATTACAAACAGAAGGTACTAAAAGGAAAACAAATCAGGACCTCATAGATCAGTTACCTGGTTCTAGACCTAGAGATAGGCATTCTACATAGCTCAAAGCAGAAGTTGACAAATTGGATGACAAATGCAAATTTGTATGGGATGTTTGGACTCCGATTAGGGTCTATGAGTTATTCATTTTCCACTATCACAGAAGAAATCGCTTTGAGCTGTTGTACGATCCATGGAGGCTTAATTTAGGGAAATTGGTGTGCCCTAACATTTTTGTTGATGTTGAACTGATAAAGATGCTAGCTAGCCATTATGACCCAAAAAGCAAAGCTATATGTGATTTTTTAGGGAACCCGTTGATACATATATCCGAGAACTCAATTGCTGAGGTTTTCAGGATGGAAGGAATATGCAGTGAGAAAGTAGTAAGCGAGGAGATTGATAGTGAGTTCAGAAGGATGGACACCATCTATAAAGGGTGGAGGTTGCCTCTGCATAGGATTAGGTGTCATGACTAGCCTAATCCAATGGAGGACAGTGAGGGGCCACCCTATCATGTCAATCTCTTTGAACCTTACCTCAAATACACTTACTACTTGATGGGACAGGTATTAGGGATGGAGGTACCTGAGCATAAGGCGATTATGCCCATGGTAATTGCAGCATACACTCAGTATCATAATTCTAGATCATTTGACTATGCTGCACACATTTTTAAGGAGCTGGATATGGGTTTTATGGAAATAAAGAGTGGCGCTTATGTTCTCCATCTTAGAAATTACTCACTATTGATGCATTTAGTGCTGTAATTTGGAAAAAAGTTTGGTTTATGGCCCCAGAAGCTGAGGATTTCACAATCTGACAAGGGAGGTAGGCCATTTCCTATTCAATTATGGATTGTTGTTTGGGACAGCAGGTTTGCCAATTAAAAATTCCTGCATTTTGAGGAATTCTTTGTGAACCCCTTGTATAGATTTTTCAACGATCCTTGTGATTTTTCTTTATCTGAAGAAGTGAAAATATTTCTTAGGCCTAGAGATTAAAATGGACCAATTGACCATAACTGGGGGGATTGGTATTGTTTAAAGAATGCCACGATGATTAGGGTTTATGGCTTTGAGGATGCACCTTTCTTTCTGCCTAGAACTGTCTCAGATAGAATTGCATACCTAGAAATTGTTAGGCAAATGGATTACTCCAGTGTTATGAACGTAAGTTCATATGTGAAATAGGCCTTCATGCCCAACACATTGTGTTTTAGTGATTTCACTGTATTAGCCAAGGAAGGTTATGATTTGATTTTGGATAAATTGCTGCACTATAACATGAGAAGAGCACCAGTGAGAAAAAACTTTGATCCAGAAGGGTATATCCACTCTGTTAGACAAAAGAAAAAATTTAGAGGGTACAATCATGTGCCCTATAAATCTGATGACATAATCAGAAACCTGGAGGAAGAGGAAGCTGAAATTGTGATTGAAAAACATAATCAGGAGTTGATGGATGCTAAATTGTTATCCTCCATTAAGGGGATATCAGAAGTAGACAGGCCTAAAGGCTCATCTAGGAAAGTTTCAAGAATGAAGACTCAAGACTATACCTATTTTTCCAAAGAAACTGATGTTGAGGAAACCATGGATGTAGATACAAGGCATGAAGACTATAGGTCTTTCATATCTGATGATGAATTTATAAAGACCTCAGAATTTAAGACATTTTTATATAAGAAAAAAAGGAAAAGAGATAAGGGGACAGGTTGACAATGTTACCCCAGGAAATGAGGATCAAATGTTGAAAATCTTAAGAGATGAAGTAGACAAGGAGATGATTAACCTAACCCTTGAAAAAGGAAGGGAGCTGGTACAAAAAGGTAGGTGTTATGATTTTTTAAGGTTTGGATATGAATTTTGCATTAGTTTTTGATATTTTCTTAAAAGATAGCAATGCCACCCATAAGCTAAGTATAGAGAAGGTGACAGATGTATACACAGGATCAAGATACAACCCTGATGATAAGACATTAATGATTTGGGCCTTGTATCCTCCTCATAAAAAATAAATTGATATTGACACTGAAAAGGCATTAGAACATGTCATGACCCTGAAGGCTGTTGAGGTTGATCTTGTTGCACCTACTGATATTGGGATAAATATAGCCAAGTTAAATAAGGCTCAAATCCAAGCATTGATAAGGGAAAGGGAAATGTATAAAAATGGTAATGAGAGCATGTTGAGAGAAAATGAACGCTTGAAAGACTTGGTAGGTGCTATAATAGAACCAACAAGGATGCTCACCCAAGGAGAGAGTTCATAGAAAAAGGACCATTGGGAAGGATCAACTACATATTCTCAAGGAAAAGTAGATGCACTTGCTGCAATAATCAAAAGAAGGTAGGTTGTTCTAACCACTTGGTTAAATAGGCTCTAGGGAAAACATTCACAATTTGTGGATGCAATAAAGGAACATAGGAGAGTGGACAACATAATTTAGGAAAAGATTGAGGAATTGGAACAACAGGACACTCCTAGTAGTGAAGATATTGAAAATGGCAACTGTATCATGGACAGACATAGGGATTTCTTTGAGGAGTTGCAAGGAGATATGTAGGGATTGATAGAGGTTGTCGAAGATAGATTTAACAAGTTATGCAATGATGAAGGGAAGATGAAAGAAGCAACTAAGTGGAAAAGTGAGTGCGAAACAATACTCCAAGAGATGTTGAAAGCAACCAATATGGAGGATGTGACATTGCATGAAGCGTGTGAGCAGAATGAGTGAATGATAATGATGGAGATTGTGGTCTGTGATGTGTTGGGGGATGATGACACTCATGAGTGCCAGGATTATACAAAGCATGTGTCTACAGTCCATTTGTGGCTTAACAAGAATTAGTTAAATGGAGATTTTGTTAAAACTTTTTTATGTTTTAAACCTATTTGAAAAGGTGCATCCTTTTGCAAATTGATGTATAAATATCCATTATTGGATAAATTAAAAGGGGATAGAAGATAGAATTAATAGGATAGATCACTGTAAGCATTATATTTTCAGGATGATATTCAAGGAGACTATGATGCATGTATAAATTTTGAAGGATCAAATGAAAGAAATTCAATATTGTGGCGCTATTATGGTATCAATTATTTGTTAAAGCTAACTGAAATATTATCAAGCTCTCTCAAAGGTTGATATTTATTTGTTATTTAAATTGACATATCAAGTATATTCTTAATTTATCAGTACACATTTGTTGTATTTGTGTGGTGTGATTGGTTGGTTCTTTCAAGTAAAGATTAATTCCTTCAAGTCATTCATAGTAATCTGGAATTATCATTTGGATCATTCAGAAGAGTTTGATAATTACATTCATGCATGTTTATACAAGTTATAGACTAAATATCATATACCAGATAATTAGAATCCCTGCCAGATAAGGGTCATTTATCTAAAACTTTCATTTTGACTCCATTTTTACCCAATAAGGCACTGGTCTCCCTTACTCTTATTACATTAGTTTATCCATTTCAATTTGACATCTCTTAATTAAGCCTATTAATCCATATACCTTGATATTGCATATACAATTCATACCAAATTAGAATCATATCTTTCCACTATTAGATTGCCATTTGTGGATAGTTGGATCAAGTAGGAAACATAAAGTCAAAATTGATGTTGCTCATATAGGTGCACCTACCTAGGTTTAGTAGAGCCTTAAGAGTAGAGGGTTCAACCATATTAGTTGGCCTTCTCAGTTCACCAAAAACAAATTGGCAACTCTGTTGGGGAAGAAACTAGAGAGTTGTCTGGTAGTAGACAACCTTTCCATATAAAGTCACTAGAGAAAACCAAAATTGGAATTTGAAAGAAATTGACTCCACTGCGTAAGATAACCACAAAATATTTTCTCAATTTTAGAAAAAAGTGGGTGGCGACTCTTAATGAACAAAAACATTGAAACTGATACAATAAAGTATAAACAAAAAAGGAATCAACCTCGAGTTCAAACCATCATAGTTTCTCACAACATGCAAGGAAGGAGATCTTTGTACAAGGAGGGGGAGGGTCAGGATGATAAAGGAAAGTCAAATTACATAAACAATCAGAGCAAGAAAGTGTTTAATGAATTGGACACAACAACAACAAAAAATAGCATCAATGTTGTTGGTGGAAACACACAATTCATATGATACACTTGAAAACGAGGAGAGCCCATCTAAAGAGCTCCATACTCCTGAAGGGAGGAGAAATCCTTCTCACCAAATAGACCTTGGGAAAGTTGATGAGCACATGGCTGAATTTGAAACTAGGAAAAGGAGAGAATGTGATGATGAACAAAGAGCAACAATCTATGAGGGAGATCTCGAGTATGAGACATTCAAAGAAAACCATGAATTTACAGCATGAGATGAACAAGATACATAGTGGGAACAAATGAGGAAAAATGTATAAAGATTGAGGGTTGAGTATGAGCAACAACTTCAAGCCATGGAAGAATTGAGAAAGATGAAGTTACACAAGGCTTAAAACAAAAAATCAGCAACTAAATCACCCAAATATACACCCCCACATAAAAGCAATAATATGAAGCCACCAAGTTCCCACCAATCCCACTTAAATCAACCTAGAAATCAATGTAGGAACACTAATGCTCCACCATAACACTGAAATATTCAGCCACCCCCTCATCAACAGTATGCACCCCCACAAGGCCCACAAGGCCCACAACGTATGGCTAACAACAACCCACTCTACCAACACCAACATTTTCAAAATCCCCCCCCATAATACACAACTATGATTAGACAATTTGATCTTGCTAGGTTTCAAATCTATCCTTACTCGCTGGATAAAAATTGGAGGAACATAGTCCCTAAATTCGTAGGGATTAATGCAGTTACAGCCGAGGAACATCTGAGAAATTCTAAGTTACTCATCCATGACTAAGACATGCAATATGAGGATTTAAAAATGAGGCTATTCATGATGTCACTAATTGAGGATGCTAGGGACTAGTTCAATAGTCTACCAATAGCATCCATTTATTCGATTCAAGTATTTCATGACCAGTTTCTTCAACAATATGGAAATCAGTGTACATCAGATTTTGCATTACATGAGTTAGTGACAATTCAAAAACATCAGAATGAGTCAACCTTTGATTTTAACCAAAGGTTTGTTAAATTACACAATAAAATACCTCAGGCATCCAAGTTGGCTGACCCTACTTCCTTGAGTATCTATTTGAAAGCCTTTGACCCCAAGATAGGATATGAATTAAGAAATAGAGGTCCTAGAAATCTAGCTAAGGCCCAAAAGATAGCCTTAACTATTGAGAATAACAAAAAATTTGTAGGGATGTTTTCTAAGAGGAAAAACCCTAGAGTTCCCCAATATGTTCCCCCAAACAGACAAGAGAACGCATATAGGGATGAGAGACCGAGACTACATGGTATGCCTTATAATACCAGTTGGAAGGATGGGAAGCTAGTAGGTGATAAGCCAAGGAATAAGGAAACACCGGATCCACTAAAAAGGAAGGGATCATATATGGTAGATAAAATTCCATGGTGTTCAGTCTGTTATGCACCATATTCCCCAGAACATTGTGTAACAACTTAGTCAATACCGGAGGAAGATACACATGAAGATGATGGTGGGGAAGAGCAGAATGTCTACCTAAATTCCCATACTCTTAACCCTTTAGAGCCAGAGTATGCATCTTTAGAGGAGGAGGGATATGAATACAATTATGATCACCAAAAATATAACATTCACATGGCAAAGCAACATGTTTTTTCTGACCATGAAGCAAGTGATAATGAGAAAAATCCCCTTGTTGCATCAAGTCAAACTAATAGATGCAATATAAGAAGACCAAGTGAAGAGGAGATTAAAATTTTGATAATTGCAAAAGTAGAAGAAGCCAAAAGAAAATATCGTTTGAGAAACATAATAGTGAATAAAGATGAGGGTGTCCCAAGGGGGATATTTATAAAAAATAAAAAGGCATCGAGTGAGACATAAAAAGGGATTGATGATAAACAACCAGATAAAAGAGAGTAGAAAGAACCCCCTAAGGAGGAAAGTAAGAAACCCCCCATTGAAAAGCAAAAGCTAGATCAAATATTAAAACTAGAAAAGGAAGAAAACAAAGGAGAATGCACTGAACCTAAAAGGGCAATCAAATTTGAAGGTACATCCTTTGATTTTATACAAGCTCTATCTCAATTGAAAATGTCTGTGCCATTAATTGAAATGATGAAAATCAAAGAATATAGGGAAAGTACCATACAACTAATTTCTAATGGAAATAAAAATATAAGCCATGGGAACAAAGAGTTCTCAGAGATAAATAATAAAAGGAAAGAGGTAAAAATCCCAGAAGCCTGCCTAATGAACACACCACAAATTGACCCATTTTTTACTACTTTGCTCATAAGCGGAAAACTAGAAAGAAATTGCATGATAGACTCGGGTGATTCTATGAATATCATGCCAGTAGGGGTAATGAAGTAGCTTGGTTTATGGATAGATGTGGAGGGAGGTAAATTCTACGCCATAGATAGTAGGCTTGTCCCGATTGTGGGAATCATGAAAAATGTGGAAGTCAGGTTGGGAACTTACCCACAAGCCTCTTACACTATTGACATAATTGTAATTAACACACCACCCCATTTTGGGATGCTTCTATCGAGATAGTGGACTTCTACAGTAGGAGGCAATGTATAGTTTGACTTGTCATATGCCACCATACTAGTGAATGGAGAGGAGGTAAAATTGTATACTAAACCTAGAGTGAATCAAATTGTTGAGAATGCTCCTTAGGAACCACTAAATTGTTTCTGTGATGTTGATCTGGGAAGCTTTAGAGTGGAACTATCTCAACTTGAGTTGGAAAGCAAAGACCCAATTGATCGAAATATTTTTGAAAATCAACAAGGAATATGGAAAATGTACTTTGATGGAGCTTGTAGCCAAGAGGGTAATGGCGCTCGTATAGTCTTCATATCTCCTAATGGTTCAACTTATAAATATTCATTCCTATTAGAATTTGAATGTACAAATAATGTAATAGAATATGAAGCTTTGCTGACTGGTCTGAATTTAGCTGTTAAATAAAAAATCAAAATCTTAACAGTTTTTGGAGATTCAGAACTAGTTGTATCTCAGATCAGATCAAACTATGTAGCAAAAAATAAAAGACTGAAATAGTACAAAAATGTGATATGGGATACAATTGAACTATTTGATGCCTTTTCCATTGATTGTGTGGACAGATCAAAGAACATCATGGCAGATTTCTTGGCAAATATAGCATTAAAACAAGATGATATTACATTAGCAGGAGTTTCCCAAGTGGAATTCAAAACAAGACCTGCAGTACCTGACAATGTATATAGTTGGCAGGTTTCCAATGATGACACTGACCTTTTGAATCTCCTTCAGTGTATAGACCAGTATGAGGTTCAAGAAATTGATTTCAACGTCTTTGTGGAAGAAATAAATGGAGAAGAGACAGTATTTGGAAAGAAGGTCTTGCAACTTAAAACTAATAAACTTCCCAAGGGGTTGGTAGCTTTGGAAAGAGTATATGATGGAAGTGATCGATCCCTTATGAAACAAACACCAGTCAAAAGGGAAGATATTGAAGAACTTAACTTGGGGACCAAACTATCACCAAGGAAGGTGTATATTGGAAAAAATATAAGCCATATTGTCCAAAGAATGCTGATTTCATTGTTAATAAAATATAAACATGTGTTTGCATGGTCTTATGAAGACCTCAAGGCATATAGGAGGATTTATTTCAGCATGAAATTCCATTGAAATTATATGCAAAGCCATTTAGACAAAAACAAAGGCCCATTAACCCCACTGTGGAACCAAAAATGCAGGAAGAATTGACCAAGCTCAGAGATGGAGGTATTATCAAACCTATGAGGCACTCAACATAGGTATCAAACCTTGTTCTTGTTAGAAAGAAAAATGGAGATATAAGACTGTGTGTAGATTTCAGAAATTTAAATATGGAATCTCTTAAAGATAACTACCCACTGCCTAACATGGAAGCCATATTGTATAAGGTAACTGGATGTGAGTTACTATCTATGATAGATGGTTTTTCTGGTTATAACCAGGTTAAGGTCAAAGAATGTGAGCAATATAAAACAGCTTTCACAACCCCATGGGGAACATATGTATATGTGAGAATGCCTTTTGGTCTCACTAATGTAGGAGTAAACTTTCAAAGGGCTATGGACTTAGTATTTTCTGATTTGATCAATTTTATAATGGTGGTGTATCAAGATGATCTCACGACCCACTCAAAAAGGGTTGAAGATCATATAGGGAACCTTGAAAAAATATTCATCAAAGCTTTAGAATATGGCATTAGTTTGAACCCTAAGAAATGTCATTTTGTTGTTACAGAGGGGAAGCTCTTAGGACACATTGTATCAAAAGGAGTTAGGATAGATCTTGAGAGAGTTGAGGCTATAGATAAAGTTCCTATCCCTAAAAATGTGAAAGCGATCTAGTCATTCTTTGGATAGATTAATTTTTTCAGGAGGTTTGTATCTAACTTTGCTGAGATTTTCAAACCCATATCAAGAATGTTAAAAAAGGGGCAAAGGGTTGAATGGACCCCAAAAGCATTAGAAGCCTTTGTATCCATTAAAAAAGCCATTAAGGAAGCCCCTGTCCTCAAATCTCTTGATTTCACAAAACCTTTTCAAATATTTTCATTTGTCTCCCTGCATACAATAGCTATTGTCATGTTACAGAAAAATGAGGATGGTCATGAGCAACCTGTATCTTTCTTTAGTAAATATTTACAGGGATCAGAATTGAAGTATGACATAATGGAAAAACAAGCCTTTGCACTGGTAAAGACCACAAAAGCTTTCAGGCCATATCTTGTTGGAGCCAAAGTAATTGCATATGTCCCTCACGTAGCAGTCAAAGACATCTTGACACAATCAAAAGTTACAGGGAAAAGGTGCAAATGGATTAACAAAATTTGGGAATTTGATATGGAAATACAAATTACTAAATTGGTACGAGGCCAAGGATTGGATAAATTGATGGCAAAAACAAACATTGAGGCAAACCAAATTTGTAGTGTACAAGGAGAAGGAAATGCAATTGCAAGTATTGAACATACACCCTAGTACACAGACATTATGAATTACCTTAGGAATACAAAATGCCCAGAAGGACTCAGTGATAACTAGAAAAGAACTTTAAAACTTTAGGCTTCTAAATATGTATTTATAGAAGGAGATCTATTCTGGAAAATAGAGATAGAATGATGTTGTTATGTTTGGATGAATCATAGGCCGATCATGTTCTAAAATAAATGCATGAAGGAGTCTATGGGGGGAATTATTCAGCAAAGACAACTACACACAAAATCCTCAGGGCAGGTTATTACTGGCCAAAAGTTTTCAATGATTCATTTTCATATGTTAGAAAGTGTGAGGCATGCCAAAAGTTCTCAGGGAAAATGAATTATGAGGGAGCTCTACCACTCAAACCTATGCAATTTGAAGCCCCTTTTCACCAATGGGGGATTGATTTCATTGGGAAGATACAAGAGAAATCGAGTGGAGGACATAGGTGGATACTAGTGGCCACTGATTACTTCACCAAATTGGTGGAAGCAATCCCAAGCAAGCAAGCAACAAGTCTGATGGATTCAAGGAGTTTTGTAAGACATGCGGTATCAATGTTTCTTATTCTGCCCCATATCATCCACAAGCTAATGGTCAATCAGAATCTAACAACAAGAGTCTTTTAAAAATCATAAAGAGGATGCTCGGTAAGAACAAAAAAGCTTGGTGTATACACCTGAAATTGGTCTGGAGCATCCAATTAATTAAATACAAATTTTTTGATTAATTATCCTAATTTCCTCTACTATTTAAATAAAAAGAAATATTTATTTATATAGTTCACATTTAAATTCATCTTAATTAAATAAAAAAAATTAAATACTTTGTTTGATTTAATTATCATTTCCCTATTTTATTCTATCACGTCGATCTTAAATTGATTAAATAAAGATCAAACACTTTATTGATTAATTTCCATGCTCTTCTGTTTAATTTAATAAACAACTTATATAGTTCGTTTTATTAAATTATTTATCCTTCTTTTGCTAATTTAAATAAATCAAAATATTTGAATTAAGGCATAAAGAATATTCTATCTATATTTCCTCAAAAATGAATTAGATATCCTATGTCTAAATTATGTCTAAAATATGTCACAATTAATGCTTTGAAACTTCACAAGAAGTTTTGGAGACAAATTGGTGAAAAATTCAAAAATCTTCTCTCAATCCTCCTCCATCAATCCTTCCTCTTCTCTTGCCTGGTGTTTTCATGGGTAGAGACAATCACCAAAATTCTCTCAATCTCCTCCATATCTCACCATTCAATCCTCTAGATTGAATCCAAGCCTCTCAATGCCTTCCCTGTGCATTTCTACAACCAAGAAATCTATAAATATAGCCTCATTGAACCAAGAAAAGGATCCAGATAATCTAACTTATGCACTCTTACTCTGTAGGAATTCAAGCATCAGGCACATCAAGTATCAAGCATCCAATATCCAGCAATCAAGCTTTCATACCATGGCTACCTCTTGTTGTTGCATTTATCTGTTTCATGTCAATTCATGCTAGTTTAATTCATTTATCATCTAGTATTATCCATTTAGCTCCATATCATTGCATTACCATCCATCTCATTCTTTGAATTATCATTTTAACAATCATAGTGTCCTCACGATCTAAGAGCCATTGTGATTTAATAAATATTTGCAGATAGAGAACAATATGATGCTTTTAGTAGATTATTACTTTGAATTGATTCAATTTGATTTGTCTATGATATAATGTCATATTAAGAAGTTTTTTGTGCTTTACACCTAATCCCACACTTACAATTTGGTGCCCATCGTGGGGCATTACACCAATTTTCTCAATTTTACAATTTTTCTAGAAAGTGTCATACAGGTTGATGTCGTGTTTTCTTTTAGCACTTTCATCAAATACTATAATGCTTTTGTCCTCTATTTCAGCGCTTCTGTGTTACTACAGTGCTTCCGTGTTACTATAGCGCTTCCATAAAAAAATTCAGCACTTTCAACTTTAGCGCTTTCGTCACCTATTTCAGTGCATTGGTGATTTAGCTCTTCCATGACAAACTTTGGCACTTCGGTGTCCTACTTTGACACTTTTGTGTTTTAGCGCATTAGTTAACTATTTTAGTGCTTCGTTACAATATTCTAACACTTTTGTAAAATCAATCTAGATCCGACACGACCGTGGCTAGATTTTATTTTTTTCACAGTTGGACTAAAATTTATCAATCCTAGGATAGTCACTTCAGGTTTTCTAAAAATTTATCAATCCTCGGATAGTCACTTCTTGGTTTCTAAAATATATCAATCCTAGCGTAGCCACTTTTTGTTTTCTTAAAGGAAAATTTATCAATCCTAGGATAGTCATCACATCTTTACAGTACAAGTTAAAAAGAACAAACATGATTTATGTCAAGCAACACCTTCACATAGATTAGAAAAATTCTTTTTGGGCTTAAATTATAACAACTTGTATGTTGTACTTATGGTGATTAGGCTTATGCTCTCCCCTTAACTGGGTGACCAAAGTGCTAGATTCACTTTTAATTCATGTTATTTATGCTTTATTAAATCCTTTAGAAGGCCTGTCGTAGTGGGAAAAAGTACTCACCCTACAGGAACGACCTAAGTGGGAACACCTAAAGCCAAGGATTCCAACCCACTATAATAAAAATGCAAGTTGTTGATGAAAGTCCAACTTGATAGTAGTGAGAAAAATAACCGTCCCCAAAATCTTTGTTCTAAAGATTGGGATGTCTCCTGAGGGAGTTTATCTATTTGCCGCACCGCACGAAATCCCTATCTACAAACCATAGAGTAGTTTCTTACCAAGTTATTATCCATACATTGTCATACTCACAGTGCAAGGGGAGGGAAGAATCTACCCCCAAGACACTCACCATATAATTGCCAAGGACCGTTTGCTCAGGGGATGAGAAATCCAACTCTGAGTACGCGCCTGGAAAAGACAATAACATGGGCACCCTCTAGGGGGTGACAAGGTTGTGTGCCTCAACGCAATTCAAGATGTGGGTTGTGAGTATAATGATGACCTATTTGTCTTTAAGTGTGAGTCTGTTTGATTTGTATATAATTGTCAAAGCAACCTGTCAAAATCAATAAGAATCATTCATGATTCTTGAACATACACGATCTATTCAGTTAAAAACAATTATTCACAATTGCTTGCCGTGTTTTCACAAATTCATTAAAATCAGGTTAAGGATCATCCTGAAAAACCAACAAAGTCAAGTTAGATTAGAAAATCCATGCTACGAAAGTGGAAGTCCATCATGTTTCTCAAGAGGAAAATCAAAATCACAAAACCCAAGGACCCTCTCAGTTATCAAAATAAATTAAAGAGAGAGGGCATTTTCTATATCAAAATCAAAAACTCCTTTCGCAACATAGAACATTCATCCACATATATCATGATTTTTCTAGGGGTCACACTTAAGATTACGCAGTAGAACCACTCTATTCACGAGCCTTCTTCTAAAGAAGCACTCTCACTCAGTATCACAACCGTAGTCAGCATATACATCTTTCTTATCTTCCACAATCCATGATATAGTATGCCACAAGGCCAGATTAAATTTTATAATAGAGAGTCTTAAAATCCTGTTTTTAGCACTCTGGAAACCTGTTTCAATGCTTCGGGTCACTGTTTTAGTGCTTCCGTGAAATAGCACTTTTGGGCACTATTTCAGTGCTTATAGTCTATATTTTAGTGATTTCATTAAAACAACACTTCCATCAAATTCTACAACCCTTTCATGCACTCTTTTAGCACTTCTGTCAAAATAGCATTTCCATCAAAATCTACAGCGCTTTCATGCACTGTTTCAACACTTCAATAAAGTAGCGCTTCCATCACTTTCTGCAGTGCTTCCGAGCACTGTTTAAGTGCTTCTATCAAGATAGTACTTTTTTCACCTATTTCAACGCTTTGGGACTCTGTTCTAGCACTTATGTGAAATAGTGCCTCTGTCCTTTGTTTTAGCACTTTCAAAATAAAGAGTTCAAAATTTTTACCTGTCAGTCAATCTATCATTTTATCCACAGTTTTCATCAAAACCAAGTTTCGTTTTATCATAATCACTTTCTAGAGACCGAAAAATAGATAGGTTCATACAAATTTCCAATTTTATCAAATGAAACAAGATCTTGCAAATCACAAGTGTCAAAATCAAAATATACAATCGATTACTACACTAAGGTTTCATCATCAGGATACTATCATCCTTCATCACGAAACCAAGTACAGTAATCAAAAATTTTAACATAGTCTCATCAATAATATCAATCATCTTATTAGAATTTTGTTAAAAGTTTAATTGACATTTTTCTCAGCATAGAAGATCAACATTTCAGAAGAAAGAGTAACAATTTGTATGCCAATCTTCACTAGGTCCCAAAAACAGAGACTCTACAAGCAAGAACTTGAAACATCTCAAACAATGGTAGAGGAAAATCCTTGGAACAATCTAAACCACAATGATAAGAATGAAATAACTCTAAAGGATATAGAAACAACTCAACAAGATCCCAAGTTCCATAAATTTATGTAAATATTAAAACAAGAAATGGAGAAGTATCTTTTGATGTTGGCTGAATCAGGTTCCAAACTTCTCAAAGACTTTGATGTCAATCATTTGAAGGAAGCACTTGGAACAAGTGAGACTGAAATACTACAACCCACACAAACAACAGATCCAATTGCTACTTTGACATCGGAAATGCAACTATTACAACAACAAATACATGATATGATGAAAGGAAGTACTAAAAGATATGCGATACAAAACTTTTTTCCTTATCCTTTCCATGCAACAGTTGGCCTAATACCTTTTCCAAGACACTACGAATTCCCAAAGTATGATAAGTACAATGGAAGAAAAAATCCCATGGATCATATTCAGGAGTTCAAAACAATGAGCCTTGAGTTTTCCCAAGAGGAAACTTACTTAATGAGGTTATTCCCAAGAATTTTGGGAGGCACATGTATGGAGTGGTTCTTAAAACTACAACTAGGGATCAAGAATTTTGAAGAGCTTGTCAAAAAGTTCATCTTCCAATACTCATTTAACATCCAACATGATGTTACAATAAAGGATCTTTACAACCTAAAACAAAACAAAGGGGAAACGTTCTTATTTTTTTTGCAAAGATGGTGACGGCTATTCGCTAGATATCCTAGATCCATTCCTGAGGAAGAAAAGATGGAGTTGTTCATTGATAGCTTAATGGAGGAAATGAGTTATAGACTGGAATTACAATGTCCTCCCACGTTCAAAAAAGTAATAGAAAATGGTCTTAAAATTGAGGAAGCATTAGTCAAAAGAGGAGTTATCAAGCATTTCAACGATAAAACAAATAACACAAGTAACTCCTCCAATCAATACTCAAACAATGACAAGCCAAAATTTTGGCAAAAGAATCGAAACACAACTACCACTGAAACAACGAATGATTCCCAAAATGTCAAACCAATTTTTAACTTAACAACATATATGTCAAGGAATCAAAGCAATGACCAAACTATCAAGTCAAATGTTGTGCAAAGTAACGAGATTATGAAAACACAGTCATATCAGAAACCCTCAAATTGGCGAAGGTTCACACCTTTAGGCCAAATGATAGAATCAACAATGAAAGAATTGGTCACTAGTGGCCTCATCACTGCATGAGAAGCCTGATTCTGGGATCCAAAGGTCAAACCACCATGGTGGAATGATGTAGATTACTGCAACTTTCATAATAACAAAGGTCACAAAACTAACGATTGTATGGAGTTGAAACATGCAATACAAGACTTGATCGACAAAAGCAAAGCATACGTGGAAACATCCCAAAATAATAAGGATCACTTGGCCTTCAAAGATCCTTTTCCAAACTATGACAAAGGAGCATCATCATCCTCAAACTACAAAGGTAAGAACATCAATCATGTCTATGACAAAACAATCCTTTGTTTATTTGAAGTAGAGACTAATCATACGAATAATCATGACATTAGCAAAACCATAATTAGAAACACTACCCCTTTGGATTCACTCCCAATAATAAAAAACTCTGACAATCAAATCTATGTCTTAAAAATCAGAGACCATCAAGAACATCAACCAAAAAATGTTATGACTAGGGGGTAATCCAAGGTAATGTTGAAGGGAGTTGGATCCACACATGCGGTTCCACTTCCATCTCATTATAACATTGTCGATCAACTGCAAAAAAAATCCTACACAAATATCGATACTAGAACTCCTTAAATTATCACCATCACATAAGGAGGTTTTAGAACAAGCATTAGTAGCCACTATGGTACAAATGAATCTAAATGTTTTCCAATTCCAATCTATGGTGGGGCATTTGACTACCTTGTATTGTCTATCATTCTCTGATCAAGATGATGTCTCACTAAACCATCCCCATAATACTGCACTTCACATCGAAGTCCAAATCCATAATCATCACATCAAGATGGTCCTAATAGATGGGGGAGCTGGTCTGAACATTTGCACTCTCAAGTTAATCCGTGCACTAGGATATTCAGATAATGCTATTGATGCTTAAGAAAAATGACTATCAAAGCATATGATGATGAGGAAAGATCGTCTAAGGGATTAATTGTGTTACCCATTCAAGTAGGGCCAATGATGAAACATATAGCATGTCAAGTCTTGGAACAAGAGTTAACATACAACATTCTCTTGGGATGACCATGGATACATGAAATACAGGTTGTACCTTCGACATATCATCAATGTTTGAAGTTTCCCATAAATGGATAGGAGGTGACTATATCTGTTGATTACAATCATCCTCAACATTGTGACACAATTAGAATCTCCCAAGATACATTGGTGCCACACAATAGGGAATCTTCCAGTTCACGATCATCCAACGAAAAACAACATCCAGGTATCACCACCAAGTGGCTCGAGAAAAATGGTAAAGAAAAAGAAACAAGTCCTGTTGAAATTCAATCAACAGATAATCCGGATCAGCAAACATCTTTATCACAAAATTTTCAAGAGAAAGTACAACTGATTGACAAAGGAATGGGAACATATTCTATGGAGAAATCGCTTAACCTATCACAGCTCATGCTATCTCCTAGGACATATGGTAAACCATCTCTGATAAAACCTCAAACATCATTACCGGTCATAGTTCTTCAAGAAAGGTTTGTCAAAAAGGGTACCATAGAGGATGAAATAGACAACAAAGTGATCCTAGATTGGCTCTACAAAGATGAGGAACTCTCTACATCAAATATCAGTGTCACAAATGTCAACATCAACAATGATAAATATGGAAAAGAAAAAGCTATTTTAGAGAAAATGGGTTATGAAGGACAAGGACCTGTGGGATTAAGAAAATATAGAATCATAGAGCCTATTACACCCCTCACTCTCCACACAAAAGAGAATTCAGGACTAGGATACTCTAGTGAAGAAAAACAAGAACTAGAAAAAAGGACTATGGAAAGAATCCTTCAACTTAAAAATAGCTCTGAGACAGATTCAAACGAATATGAATGGGATTCATGTTCCAATGTTTCTTTTATAGATATTCATATTGATGTCATCCAACAATATACACCTAAACATGAGGAGGGCCAAGGCTCCAGGTCTGGACCAATCGTGCCAGTGCCACTAAATATCAATGATTTGAGTGGGGACGAACAGACCTAGAGTGAACTAGAAAATTTGGAAGAAAATACCATCATGGACCTCGATATTCCAATAAATGACTATGATGAAATGGCTGTCCAAACCCTTACATCCATCACCTTGAATGAAACTGATAACCTCATGCCATTAATCCATCCTGAACTCATTGACTGGGAACGTGTCGAACCTTTGAATATACCAAAATTTACAAACGATGATGCCATCGTAAAATTCCTATGTCATACTGCACCTGGTACACATTCTATCTGTAATACTCATAACAACACGACTCAGTAGGAGGGTGTCAAATCTTCCAGTTCCAAAAATGAAAATAGGAAGAAAAGATCTCATGGTGAAAACCATCCTATGGCAACATTAGATCTAGAAAAAGTAAAAATAAAGAACGCATCCAATGGTGAAAACCTTTTTGAGGCACTGAAGGATGGAGGATTCGACACTCTTCTGGAACACTATCATGAGTGATCATTAGTCCTAGTGGAACCAACATAGTCTATGAATATCGACATTGAAGATAAGGCAAAAATCCTACATCTGGCAAAATCCATGACAGAACAAGAAAGATCATAATTCATCAAATTATTTAAAGAAAGAAGCATCAACTTCGCTTGGTCATATTCTGATATGCCAGGCTTAGACTCAAATCTTCTCATGCATCACTTGTCTTTTCCTGCAAGAATCAAGCCTGCCAAGCAAAAATTAAGAAAAATGCATCCCTATATCACATTGATGGTAAAGATAGAGCTAAATAAATTGTTGGATGCTCAATTCATATGGTCTATAGACTATTCTGAATGGATATCAAACCTTGTACCTATTTCAAAGCCGGACAATAGCATCAAAATATGTACGGATTTTAGGGACATAAATAAAGCATGCCCGAAGGATGATTTTCCACTACCAAATATCGACATCATTATGGACTTGATGGCTAGGCATGCTATGTTGTCAATCATGGATGGTTTCTCTAGGTATAATCATAAAAATAGCTCTAGAAGATTAGGAAAAGATGGCTTTCACATGTCCATGGGGAACCTTCTACTGGAACGTCATGCCATTTGGTCTAAAGAATGCAAGAGCCACTTATCAAAGAGCAATGAAGACAATCTTCCATGATATGATGCACACCTTCATGGAGGATTGCGTGGATGACATCTTGGAAAAATATACTACTAGGGAAGGGCATCTGCATATCCTAGACAAAATATTCACATAGATGGAGAAATTCAATGTCAGGTTAAACCCCAAGAAGTGTGTTTTTGGGGTCACATCAACAAAACTATTAGGGTACATTGTCGTGGAAAAAGGCATTGAGGTGGATCCAAAAAAATTCAAAGAAATTATGGAGATGCCACCTCCTAAGAATATAAGTCAACTCAAATCACTATAGGGAAGGCTCCAATCGATCAGAAGATTTATCTCCCAACTAGCGGACATAATTCATCCTTTTAGTCATCTATTGCATAAAAATATAGTTTTCAAGTGGGATGAGGGGTGTGAAACAACATTCAATCAAATCAAATAGTATCTAATGTCACCACCTATTCTCATGCCACCAACAAAAGGAAGTCCTCTCATATTGTATATTGCCACAACAAATATCTCTTTGGGGGCATTATTAGTGCAAGAGGATTATGAAGGAAAAGAACATGTTATCTACTATATCAGCCGAACTTTAAATGGATATGAAATCAATTACACTTTCATAGATAAATCTTTCTTGACGGTGGTATTTGTTACTCAATAGCTGAGACACTACATGCTAACTCATACAATTAAGCTAATAGCAAAGATCGATCCTTTAAAATATCTACTTAGTAAAGCTACCTTAACAGGTAGACTGGCAAAGTGGGTCATGCTATTAAGTGAATTTGACATTCAATATGTAGAGAGAAAGGAAACCAAGGGTCAGGAAATCACTGAAAAATTAGCAGAGGCTCCTTTACTAGATGATCGACCAATGACCATGGATTTTCCAAATGCAGACATTCTGACAGTGATGCCCCAATAATGGGTATTGTATTTTGATGGATCATATACACAACAAGGATCAGGAGCAGGAACTTTGTTCATTTCTCCACAAGGACACACAATTCCAAAATCATATAGATTAATGTTTCAATGTACAGATAATGTGGTAGAATATGAAGCATTAATCATTGGGGTCAAAATAGCAATTCAATGGAAGATCACGGGCTCATAGGTATATGGGGATTCTCAACTAGTCATTTATCAAGTAAATGATGAGTATCAAACAAAAGATGAAAAGTTGATGCCCTACAAGCAACAAATAGATAATCTGAAATAGTCCTTTTCAAGTATCAGGTTTGATCAGATTCCAAGAGCTAAGAACAAATCTATGGGCGCTATGGCTACAATTGCTTCGTTACTAAAATTGCCTAAGAAGCGTGTTTTTTATGAGTTTATGGTAGAACATGTATCATGTCCTTCCCCTAATAATCTAGAATCCGCTACCATCTACCATATAGAAACCACTGAAACATCCATCTATGAAATGGCCTATGCTTACCTAAATAACGATGTCCTTCCTCCTGACCTATCCAGGAACCAAAAACAAAACTTCATCTACCAATCCGCACGACATACTTTAATCGCCGACATACTTTATCGTCGAGGTCTTGATGGTACTTTACTCTGATATCTTAAACACAACGAATTTGAAATGGCCCTACAAGAGGTTCACGAGGGTATTTGTGGCACTCACTCGAGTGGGATAAATATAGCCAAGAAAATCCTCCATTTGGGATACTATTGGCCATGCACGAAGAAAGAATCCTATCAGTTTGTTAAGAAATGTCAAAAGTGTCAAATCCACAGCAATTTGATTCATGCACCAACACAAGAACTACATCCCTTCACATCGACATGGCCTTTTTTTCAATGGGGCCTAGATTTGGTAGGAAAAATAAATCCATCTTCATCTAATGGACACAAGTTCATTATAACAGCTACATAATATTTCACAAAATGGATAGAAGTAGTACCTCTTACAACGATCACTCGGAAGCAGATCTCCTCTTTCATTTTGAATTACATAATATGTCGATATGGAATCCCTCAATCCATTATCATTGATAATGGATGACCTTTCAAGAATCAAGATGTCCAAGAACTATGTGATAACTTTCATATCCAACATCAGTTTTCAACATCGTACTATCCTCAAGGGAATGGCCAAGCAGATGCCTCAAACAAAATAATACTCAAAATTCTCAAGAAGATGGTTAACGATGTTGGATGTGATTGGCATGTTCAACTCAATCCAACATTATGGGCCTATAGAAAAAGTATCACAACACCAATAGGAGCTACACCATATGCCTTGATATATGGGTAAGAAGCCATATTGCCTATTGAAGTTGAAATTCCATCCCTTCATGTATCACTCAGAGGAATCATTTCTGATGAAGACTATAGGTTATCTAGACTACAAGAACTGGAATTGTTGGATGAGCGTCATCAACAAGCTATTAATCATCTAAAGTCTTATCAATAGAGGATGTCAAGTAGTTACAATCAAAAGGTAAAACCGAGAGTCTTTCAGGTTGGTGACTTGGTACTAGAGGAAAACCCTAGGAATTAGCAGGACAGAGAGGAATCAGCAGGACAGAGAGAAGAAAGGGAAATTTAAGCCTAACTAGCTTGGTCCTTTTGTCATCATATCAGTGTATGGATAAGGAGCATATCAACTATCAACATCAAAAGGAGATTTGTTTGATGAACCTATCAAAAGTATTCATCTCAGAAAATTATATGCTTGAATCTCCTAGTGCATAGGTCAAACTTTTGAAAAATGGTTTCCTTGGTGAAAACCTGGCAAAGAGGCATCTTGGCAATGCAAAAATACAAAAGAAAGAAAACTAAAAAAATGAGAAATACACAAAAAAAAAAAGTGTAATCAAAACATATGGTGAAATATTGGAAATAGGCATCATATGTGATTCTATGATCAACTATCCCATCTATTTAGATATATATCAGGATCATTAGTCTAGTAGTCAATACCATTTCATATCATAACAGTAGTCTTGCCATCTTTACATCCAAATCAAAATCATTTTTAAATAGTCAAGTATCACTCAAAAGCTTTGGGGCAACATCTGGATATCACTAGGGGCAACAAAAACATTGATTTCACCAAAAGGAAAAAAATAGTATAGCAGAAAACAAAAACAAAGATCAAAGCACAACATCAATCATCATTAGTGGTATCAACCATCCGAATCATGTCGAAAATCCAAAAACATGTCACAAAGTTAAGTCTGAAAAATGCAAAATCCAAAAACATAGGTCTGTGTCAATTGAACTATGTGGTCTCTGTGTGTGTAACATAGGCAAGGCTAATCTTTGATCAGCCCCCAAGACCCCTAGGATAGGTTAGTATGTTAGGTTTTTTTAGTCAAAATCTCAAAAATCCAAAAACATCAAAAAAATCAGGAGGAATGATCTAAAATCTGAATAATGAACGAAACATTCTAAGTCAACAATTGATAAATTGTATTTTTAATTATCATTTCTTTGGAGTAGTTCAATGATGTATTGAACTAGAGAAATAAGGAAGAAGAATGATGTTTTTAATATCTGTTGTCTGTAAGTTAATCATATAAATGTATGAATTGTCAGGGGATGTGCTACGCAAATGTATCACCGATGACATTCAGAATTCACACATTAAAATGATTAACCACTGCTTGTTTACACAATGAATGCTCAAGTCATCTCGATTAAATCATACCTAGATGCTTGTGTTCGGTTGCAATATCAAAAATCATGAAAGAAATACTCAGGTCATCATTGGTCTAACACATACCATTGACGCTTATATTCACTTTCAACATCCAATAAAGCTTCAACATCCAATAAAGCTCTATGATGACAAAAAGCACAAAGAGACTATTAAAATGATAATCATTTTGCATATAGTTACATGTTAAAATTAGATTGCATTCATCATATTCATTATCTATAGAGTACTTGTTGCATAAAGGGTTCCAAATCAATGATTATCTAATCTACAAAAATAAGACTGAGTATACTTGACATAATTCCAAAAATCATCAAAAACATGTAAGAGTCATCATCTCATCATTCAGTTTCATCATTTCATCATAAATCAAATAAATTATGAATTAAATTGTACCATAAGTACATCATGTTCATTTTTACCATAAAAACATTCATTATATTATCATCCATCCAACATCATATGCATACATCATTTACCATCCATACATTTAATAAACAAAATAAAATCACGTCATTATTCTCATTACCATCCATACATTAAATAAAAAAAATAAAAATCATTTATCCATCCATCCATACATTTGGATCACATTACTATTCCATTATAGAATCATCATTTTTATCATTCATACATCACATCATATATCCATGTATCATATATTCTACAAATACATTTATCATCAAATCATTACATAAAATAAAAAGCATTTATCATTACATCATCACATTTAAAATAAATTCATCATATATTGCATTAAAAATCACATAATAGATGCATCCATCACATGGAAATCATACACCATCATAAAATCACATCAACAACATCGCATATATATCATCAAGTGTCAAGTATACAATGAAGTCTAAGCATAAAAATACATCATCAATGAGCTACAATCATAATATACATCATGTTTCAAAAAGAAGAATCAAAATAGCATCTATGATCTACTATTGCCAGAATGTGTGGGCCCAACAGGACCAGTACGACCACCACCCCCGAAAGGACTAGTACCACCACCACCCCCAGAAGAACCAGGATCTCTAGGATCTCTGCATGGAGGTTGTGTCACTCCCTCACTTACTGTTCGTGTGTGCATCCACCCAGATCTTGATGCGGCATAGCTGACTCTGCGCTCAACAGGCACAACATCATGATATCTGCCTCTTAGCCAACCCATAGAACCTCCCTCATATAATCTCCTACTAAGGTGCCATCAGCCACTGTTTGTAGGGTCTTCGTTGTCTCTTGTGCCCTCTCGACAATCTGTTGAGCACTGTCTCACTCGACTCTCAACATGGCAACCTGCGTCTATACAGCGGCCAACTATCCCTGAACCTACACTAATGCCTGAGCATGTGCCTAAGCCTAGGCCTTCATCTAAGTCTGGGTCTGAACAAAAAAACCCTGAGCCTGTACCAACTGCCTCTATAGTGTCTGAACCTGTGTCTGCACACCAACAATTTGTCTCTGATGGTCCATAGGTGGCACTCTCACTGCTCACCTTTTACAAGGCCTATTGGATGATGGACCACTGATAGTTGGCCCTACCCCTCTATCTCCTCCACTGCCACCATCACTATCATTGTTGCTGCTATCATCACTGCCACTCTCTGTGCTACTACCTGCTGGAGTACCACCCTCACTCTCTGCGGAACCCTCTACCACATCCTCCTCCACTAGTAGTGGTGCAGGCTCATCTGGAATGGTAATGTGAGGATGTGGAACCAAGGCCAAGAATGTGACATACTCCTCAATAACTGGTGCCTCGGTAATATCTCTCTACATGTCCTAGGGTGATGGCTGCAATACCCTATATCCCTCTACTAATGCATCATATGATAAACAAGGCCCCCAATCAGGAATATCCATCCGTTGCCTAGCATAGTGTGCTACCCCCTGTGGCATACACTGAACAATGTCGTATTGTCTGTATACTCAGCACAACAAGAATCTCTCTAACACAAACAGTGTCCAGTTGATGAGATACATGGAATCGCAAAGAAATCCCAACATTGCATCATCCTCGTCCCACTGCTCATAGTCGAGGTATGGGCGCTAGGTAACTGTGTCTATGTCATCAAACACTCACCTCCAGTGCTCTAACTTTCCCATTCTGGCCTATGTAAACTGACCACTGTATCTAAGCACATAAGGTCTGCCTATTAGTCTATCTGCCACTCGAAATGGCCGAGTAATAGAGAAATGCTCCCATGCCCACACCTGTAACAGGGTCATCCTTGTTGATAAGCTTCATGCTCCTAGGTACATGACTGAATGTAGATCATGATAAAGACGTGCCAGCATGCACATCCCCCACACATATCTGATACCATGTACCATCATACTCTCTAATGTCCTACCCCAGCCAACGAGGAATCCCTTTGACCTGCAATCAGGGAAAAGGAAACCTCCAATAAAACCAACAAGCACTGTTGGTAGTGTTGTGTAGGAATCGGCGATCCTCCTCCATTGAACACTCGGACCCTCAATAGCCTGATCCTGGAATACTCTACAAAGAGCATCTTTACCGTTGGTCCCATAGGAATCATACACTACAATCTCTTCCATGAATGAAATGCGTAGAATCCACCACACATCCTCAGGTGTGACCATCATCTCGCTAGTGGGTAGATGAAAGGTGTTGTGATCACTGTGCCACCTCTTAGCCAAAGCAGTCAACAAACCCTGATTAATCCTAATCAGGGGCAGATTAAGCAAACTGGTCAAGCCGCATCGACCTATAACTTGAAGCTCATCTGGTGTCAGATGAGGTATCAACTCTATAGTCTATGGAAACCTCTCTCACATCTGGAGAGTACCCAGATGCTCCTATCATCACAATGAAAAATCCACAATCAAGAAACTATGTCAAGAAATCAAATGCCATTCTACTATCAAGTCTATTCCAAAACTCTGGTATGAATTTTCAATCAAAATTCATGGGCGAACATCAGAAAATCTCACCTATCATGAGGTTCATCAAACATTATCTAAATCTTGCCTATCATGATATTTATCGGATATTGATTTATCTCCTTGCCTATCATGAGGATCATCATAAATAGGGTTTCTTCTCACCTATCATGACAACTAGTCTTATTTAAATCATCACAATCCAACATCAGGAATTTGGATTATCAAATCATACCAATCCAAAGAATGGACATGATCAAAAGGACAAAATCAGGGTTCACTAAGTCAAAATCTTCAATTCTGACATGAAAGCGCTAAATTCCAAAAGAACTACTTTATCGGTCAAAAGCACTAAAACAAGCACTCGAAGCACTACTTTATCAGATAAAAGTGCTAAATCTCGAAAGTGCTACTTCAACGCTCTGATGTGCTATAACAGGCACCTAAAGCGCTAAAAGACCCTAAGCACTACTTTTCCACATCAAAGTGCTACAACAATCTGTCAAAGCGCCGCTTTACCAGAAGCACTAGAATAGACCATGAAAGTGCTAATCCACCTAATCAAAATGCTAGAACTCTCTAAGCGCTAAAATCCGGCATCAAAGTGCTAAAATTCAAATCCTAAGCGCTATATCAATGAAAGCACTACATTACCCTATGAAAGCGCTAGAGTTTTTAATGCAAGCGCTAATCTAAAAACTGGAAGTGCTACACAGGAGTGAAAGCACTACAATGCGGCTTGAAAGTGCTAAAACACAAAAAAAAATGTCTAAACACATAAAATGCATAAAAAATAAAAGTGCATGAATTACAAGAAGGATAAGGGGTACATACCGAAGGTCCATACATGGCCTATTGTCGGTGACGTCGAATGCACTCGAAACAGTGAGTGTGGTAAGGGATTGGCATCCTGCTCTAACTGGCTGAAATGTCTCTATCATAAGGTTTTTAAAACTCAAATAGTGAAAATGACTTTGAAAATGACCTTTTGAACTATATATAATTTTTGGAAAGGTATTTTTGGTGGGTTTTATTATCTTTTAATTAATTTTATTTCATAAAATTAATTGGAATTCATCTGTGGGCTATTTTTCTTCATCATTTGTCGGGAGATAAATTATCTCATCATCATATCATCAGAAAATCATAAAATTTCAAAAAATTATAAAAATCATCACATCATTAATTTATCTCTCGAGGGGGCATATTATCATCAATTATCTAAAAATCAATATTTGGGGCATGTTTGGGGCATACAGAATTATTTTTCTTTATCATCAATCCTGGCAGTAGCAGCAAAATTTTCTTCGAAGCAACGTGTAAACACATCACTTCGAAGAGGGGAAAAATGTATACACCTGAAATTGGTCCGTAGCATTCGATTAATTAAATACGAATTATTTGATTAATTATCCTAATTTCCTCTACTATTTAAATAAATAGAAATATTTATTTATATAGTTCACATTTAAATTCATCTTAATTAAATAAACAAAATTAAATACTTTGTTTGATTTAATTATCATTTCCCTATTTTATTCTATCACGTCGATCTTAAATTGATTAAATAAAGATCAAACACTTTATTGATTAATTGCCATGCTCTTATGTTTAATTTAATAAACAACTTCTATAGTTCGTTTTATTAAATTATTTATCCTTTTGCTAATTTAAATAAATCAAAATATTTGAATTAAGGCGTAAAGAATATTCCATCTATATTTCCTCAAAAATGAATTAAATATCCTATGTCTAAATTATGTCTAAAATATGTCACAATTAATGCTTTGAAACTTCATGAGAAGTTTTGGAGACAAATTGGAGACAAATTCAAAAATCTTCTCTCAATCCTCCTTCATCAATCCTTCCTCTTCTCTTGCCTGGTTTTTTCATGGATAGAGACTATCACCAAAATTCTCTCAATCTCCTCCATATCTCACCATTCAATCCTCTAGATTGAATCCAAGCCTCTCAATGCCTTCCTTGTGCATTTCTACAGCTAGGAAATCTATAAATACAACTTCATTGAACCAAGAAAAGGATCCAGATAATCTAACTTATGCACTCTTACTCTATAGTAATTCAAGCATCAAGCACATCAAGCATCAAGCATCCAATATCCAACAATCAATCTTTCATACCATGGCTGCCTCCTGTAGCTACATTTATCTATTTCATGTCAATTCATGCTAGTTTAATTCATTTATCATCTACTATTATCCATTTAGCTCCATATCATTGCATTATCATCCATCTCATTCTTTGAATTGTCATTTTAACAATCATAGTGTCCTCACGATTTGAGAGCCATTGTGATTTAATAAATCTTTGGAGATAGAGAACAATATGATGCTTTCAGTAGATTATTGCTTTGAATTGATTCAATTTGATTTGTCTATGATATAATTTTGTATTAATAAGTGTTTTGTGCTTTACACCTAATCCCACACTTACACTTGGGATTCAAAGTTAAGGTTGGCTATATGGGCAGATAGAATTACCATCAAAAAGGCAATTGGGGAATCCCCATATGAATTAGTCTATGGAACGCAAGCTAGCATGCCTCTACAAAACATATTTCCAGTGTATAAATTTATCCTTCAAGAGGATATAGATGTTCCTGAACCAATGGAGGAGAGAATGGAGCAACTTGCAAAACTTGGTGAAATAAGGAGAATAGCTCAAAACTAGAACATGAAATTGCAAGCACAAATGAAATATTTGTGTGACAAAAAAGAAAAAAGTAGAAAATTTGAAAAGGATGATCTAGTGTTGATGTGAAATTCTAGATGCAAAGAGAAGGGAAAACATGGAAAATTTAAGGCACTATGGTTAGGACCTTTTGTTATTATTGGCAAGCAGGGAGAGGATTCATATTATTTACAAAATATGAGTGGTGAAGAGCAGGAGTTGCCTGTGCATGGGAAATTTCCAAAGAACTTTTTTCCTTAAAAATCACAGAGGATCAAAGGTTGCCAGTGCATGGACAACATTTGAAGAAAAACTTCTCATAAATTTTTTATATGCACAGTAGTATAGGAAGCAAAGGATAAATTAAATTTCTAGTACATGGACAATCTTGGAAATCCTTATTTGATATTTCTCCATGTACAGTAGTTTAGGATCATTTTTTTTCATCTCCACTTGCTCTTATCCATAATGTTTGGTCTACTCACCCAGAAATATGGATCCTTGTAATGATCTCACAATCATTCATCCCCAAATGGAGCCACTATTGCAATAGTGAAATTTTGGCCATTTTATTCACCCTTCATGATTATTAGCCTCCCAAAAAGTTCATAAATACAAATACAAAATTCCTCACATAACATCTTTCTACAAAATCCGGTTTAAATTTTATCATAAAATCCCATAAATTTCATCTGGCATTGAAACATTGACATATGAAAATATCGCATAAGTTGGTGCACTTCTCATCGATGATAATATACATATCTTCAATATATCGGCGAGACATCAAACAGGTCATACTGATAAAGTTGTGCACTAGGAGAATGCGAGTTTGTATTACTTATCGACAAGACAAAAGGTATCGGAATGATGATGTAAGTCCATATCGAGCTAAGTTACTTTCAGATGATTGGAGAAAAGTAAAGCCTATCAGGGAGACTTTGGTCATCGAAGAGAATTTTCAAAACACTGCCTGAATCACTATTGGTCTTACTGATAAAGCAAAAGGAGAACTCACTTGGTGAGACAAATGATGTTGGGGAGAGTTCAGAAGGTCTTACCGACCCCTTAGGTTAAACCGATGAGAACTAAGCTTACGAAGATAAAAGATGTCAAGGAGATGATGCACATTGTCATACTGAAAAGGAGGCGTATCAAACAGACATGTCATCGCGGGGAGATCTAAGAGACATCATAGCAAATATTATTTTGTCAGCAGAATAAATTGCTTAGTCTCGGCAACATAAGTAAATAAAGCAAACATCTCGGTGAGACAAAGTATATTCAGAGTAAGATAAAGAACTATTGGCCCGATTCATTGAGTCTGAGCCATAATTGTTTCGGTGAAAGTCGTGGTGATATTAAAAGCGAAAGGAGACAAACTATCGAGGAGACTTACGAAGTCGGGGAAACTACAAGATGTCTTGGTGGATGGATGAACGTTGAACAGGCAGATCGGCCAAAGATTTGAAATATCTTGCCGATATGAGCCCTGATGTGATAGCGAGAGTTTTGAAAAAACTTGCAACATTCATATCTCGATAAAGACATTAATGGCACCACGAAGCATAGGAGATTTTGCGTATCAGGGTATGATCAATTGAAATCATTTCCTCACAGAATTCAAAGCGAAAGAAAGCAAAGGAACCAGCAGAGCAATTAAGGCATTCACTTGGCTTGAGTCTTCAAAAAGGTTACAGTAAGTTTCTCTCCAAAACTCATAAAAATTTGAATTATGGAAGGCATTGTTTTAGGAAAACTAAAGGGAAGAAAACCCAAGGAGGGTAGCCAATCAAAAGAAAAAAAGTAGAAGACTGAATTACAAATAGAAGGTACTGAAAGGAAGCTGAATTAGGACCTCATATATCAGTTACCTAGTTCTGGACCTAGAGCTAGGTGTTTTGCACAACTCAAAGTGGAAGTTGACAAATTGGATGACAAATGTAAATTTGTAGGGGATGTTTGGACTCCAATTAGGGGCTATCAGTTATTCAATTTCCACTATCATAGAAAAAATCACTTTGAGCCGATGTGCAATCATTGGAGGCTTAATTTAGGGAAATTGGTGTGCCCTAATGTTTTTGTTGATGTTGAACTGATAAAGATGCTAGCTCACCATTATGACCTGAAAAGCAAAGCTATATGTTATTTTTTAGGGAACCCGTTGATACATATATCTGAGAACGCAATTGCTGAGGTTTTCAGGATGGAAGGAATATACAGTAAGAAAGTAGTAAGCGAGGAGATCGATAGTGAGTTCAGAAGGATGGACACCATCTATAAAGGGTGGAGGTTTCCTCTGCATAGGATTAGGTGTCATGACAAGCCTATTACAATAGAGGATAGTGAGGGGCCACCCTATCATGTCAATCTCTTCGAACCTTACCTCAAATACACTTACTACTCAGTGGGATAGGTATTAGGGATGGACGTACCTGAGCATATGGAAATTGTGCCCATGGTAATTGCTGCAGACACTCAGTATCATAATTCTAGATCATTTGAATATGCTACACACATTTTTAAAGAGCTGGATACGGGTTTGATGGTGATAAAGAGTGGAGCTAATGTTCTACATCTCAGAAATTACTCACTATTGATGCATTTAGTGCTATACTTTGGACAAGAGTTGGGTTTATGGCCCTAGGAGCTGAGGATTTCACAATCTGACAAGAGAGATAGGCCATTTCCTATTCAATTATGGACTACTATTTGGGACAACAGGTTTACCAATTCAAATTTCTTGCATTTTGAGGAATTCTTTGTGAAACCCTTTTAGAGATTTTTCAGCCATCCTTGTGATTTTTCTTTATCTGAAGAAGTGCAAATATTTCTTGGGCCTAGAGATTACAATGGACCAATTGACCATAACTGGGGGGATTGGTACTGTTTAGAGAATGCCACAATGATTAGGGTTTATGGCTTTGAGGATGCACCTTTCATTCTGCCTAGAACTATCCCGGATAGAATTGCATACCTAAAAATTGTTAGGAAAATGGATTACTCCAGTGTTATGAACTTAAGTTCATATGCGAAACATGCCTTCATGCCTAGCATATTGTGTTTTAGTGATTTCACTGTATTAGCCAAGGAAGGTTATGATTTGATTTTGGATAAATTGCTGCACTATAACATGAGAAGAGCACCAATGAAGAAAAACTTTGATCCTGAAGGGTATATCCACTCTGCTAGACAAAAGATAAAATTTGGAGGGTACCATCATGTGCCCTATAAATATGATGACATAATCAAAAACCTGGGGGAAGAGGAAGCTAAAATTGTGATTGAAAAACATAATTAGGAGTTGATGGATGCTGAATTGTTATCCTCCATTAAGGGGATATCAGAAGCAGACAAGCCACAAGGCTCATTTGGGAAAGTTTCAAGAATGAAGACTCAAGACTATACCTATGTTGCCAAAGAAACTGATGTTGAGGAAACCATGGATGTAGATACAAGGCATGAAGACTATAGGTCTTTCATATTTGATGATGAATTTATAAAGACCTCAGAATTTAATACATTTTTATATAAGAAAAAAGGAAAAGAGATAAGGGGACAAGTTGACAATCTTACTCCAGAAAATGAGGATCAACTATTGAAAAGCTTAAGAGATGAAGTAAACAAGGAGATGATTAACATTTCCCATGAAAAAGGAAGGGAGCTACTAGAAAAGGTAGGTGTTATGATTTTTCCAGGTTTGGATATGAATTTTGCATTAGTTTTTGATAGTTTCTTAAAAGATAGCAAATCCAAGCAAATGCACTTTCTGCAATAATCAAAAGAAGGCAGGTTGTTCTAACCACTTGGTTAAATAGGCTCTAGGGAAAACATTCACAATTTTTGGATGCAATAAAGGAACACAGGAGAGTGGACAACATAAATCAAGAAAAGAATGAGGAATTGGAACAAAAGGACACTCCTAGTAGTGAAGAGATTGAAAATGCCAATTGTATCATGGACAGACATAGGGATTTCTTTGAGGAGTTGCAAGGAGATATGAAGGGATTGATAGAGGCTGCCGAAGATAGATTGACCAAGTTATGCGATGATGAAGGGAAGATGAAAGAAGCGACTAAGTGGAAAAGTGAGTGCGAAACAATAGTCCAAGAGATGTTGAAAGTAACCACTATGGAGGATGTGACATTGCATGAAGCGTGCAAGCAGAATGAGTGAATGATAATTATGGAGATTGTGGTCTGTGATGCGTTGGGGGATGGTGACACTCATGAGTGCCAGGATTATACAAAACATATGCATGCAGTCCATTTGTGGCTTAACAAGAATTAGTTAAATGGAGATTTTGTTAAAACTTTTTATGTTTTAAACTTTTTTGAAAAGGCATGTCCTTTTGGAAATTGATGTATAAATATCCATTATTGGATAAATTAAAAGGGGATAGAACATGGAATTAATAAGATAGATCACTGTAAGCATTATGTAGACACCAAAAATTGGTCTAGGCCTACGAACACCACTTTCAACATAATGTTCTATTATCCATGGTCATGATTAAATAATGTTTATTATTTAATTACCTTTCTAACACATATTTCCTCTAGAATAACAATGTTAAATCCTAATCTAGAATAATAATCTAAAATCTAACAACAAAGAACGAGGAAATAAACTAAACAAACTTAAACAACTTAATGGAAAGCTCTCACTGAATATGCATTCATCCCTATGAATTATCTCGATTGTTCTTCTCCATTTTTCCTTTTTAGTATTCTTGCCCTTAGATTTCTATGTTTGAATGCAAGTATAGCTTTTTCGAGTGTCTAAGAAAAATATCGAAGATAAGTCTCTTCTCAAAAGTGTATGATTTCAGGAGTAGGAATAATGATTATGACAGACCATTTTATAAATTTTGGGTTTTCGAATGATTGGCTCAGATTGAAAGAGAGATCGACGGACGAGATAGATGAATGCCATGCAATGTGAGTTTTGTGTCAGATAGAACGTGAGTTAGAACATGAGTCAAAAAACACTGCAGGATAAATACTAAAGATAGAGACAAGTTAGAACGTGAGTTAGAACATGAGTTCAGGATCTTAATCTCCAAAAATAGAAGAAATAAACTTTGTATGCAAAAGACAAAGTTAGAATTTGGAGAATAATATATTCGAATGCAAACATGAGCTAATTAATTAAATAAAGATATTTAATTAATAAAATCATCATGCATATGAGTTGGAACTAGTTAATCGACTAGTTGTGACAAAGAGTCCTCTCGCAGAGATAATCAAATGTTGAATCTGAAGATAACTGGAGAACTAAAAATAGATCTTGAGTCAGAAGGTGAGTGAATGATTAGTCAACTGATTGATAGAAGAATGTGACATAAATAATTAAAAATGAATTAAATGTTAATTTAACTCAACATTTGAAAAGTAAGAGGCTTTAATTAAATAAATAAAGATAATTTATTTAATTGACTTTTGTAAAGGTGGAATTGAATAATTAAATAATAAATATTTAATTATAGATAAAGGGGGTTAAATGAATAATTAAATAAATATATTTAATTATAGTTAAATATGATAAAAGGGGGGGTGTAATTAAATAATAAATTATTTAATTGATAGATAAAAGGGGGTTTAATTAGTTATGGACATAATTAAATAAACATAATTTATTTAATTAATCAAGTTGAATAAATGAATAAATTAATTAATTAAAAAGGGGTATTTAATTAATAGAGGAAATATGTGTTAGAAAGGTAATTAAATAATAAACATTATTTAATCATGACCATGGATAATAGAAAATTATGTCGAAAGTGGTGTTCGTAGGCCTAGACCAATTTTCAGTGTCTATAGTTTGCCCCTCTTTGATACAATGTTGTTTCAGCATTGTGTCAAAGAAAATATGCCCCGATCATGCCCCAGCATGAAACAGGTTAGGGTATGCCCCAATGAAAGGGAGAATGATGAGGAGGTAGTGGTATGCCCCCTCGAGAGGATAGGTGGTTTTGAAGAACACGAATGTGCTCTAGAAATGGATGAGAAAACTAGAATATGAAGGACAAAAGAATAGGGAAAAATAGATAAGGATGATGAAGATACAGACTAGAAGAAATGTTAGCATGGATAATTCAAATAGTTAGTATTGAAAAAGAATGGATATTCATTGAGAAAAAAATATAATCTTCGATATATTGCCGAATATGTTATGCTTGCTTGTTATCATCATTGGGCAGGACATGACACAAATGGATAGTACACACTATGATATGAGATAGACCATAGTGTACAAATTCATTCATCTATGAAAAATAGATAGTCGTAGACAAGGAGTGTCTTAACTCAGACTAAGGACAAGATGCCCTAGTCATGTTGTCTTAACAAACCACATACAACAAACAAATAAAGATGGGTCATGAGACATCATTCCTCCTCTAAATCCTTGATAGGACATCCTTGAGGAAACTAGTAACATGACTCAAAAACCAATATTTGAATAGACACTTGATAGACAATAGCCAAAGAAAAAGAGTCTGGAGACATCGTTGCTTCTCTAAATCCTTTAAGGGACATCCTTGAGAAAGCTAGTAACAGGATCTGATACAAATCGATAAAAAGATAAGACAAAATAAGATATAAAGTCATAAAGCCAAATAAATGTATTTGCCAAAACTTGATCTTGTGGGATTGTTTGATGTTGATGTTTGACATAGCGTAATGTGAGAGAATGACACATACCGCATAAAACGTTGAGTCTAGTTTCGACTTGGTGACTTTTGTATAAGGCATCACAAATCCTGGTTTCAGAAAGACACATTCCGTATAAGACGTTGGATTCTGATGACATTGAAGTGACAAGCCACATGAGACTATGATAATGGCGTTTGTTGACAAGAAAGACATATCTTTCGTAGTACATAGGTTGATCACTTTGACAATGTGTTTGATATTGACTTGATGAATTTGAGATGTTTTGTCGTGTTGTTGCTTGACTTGTTTTGATTCTTTGACTGATAAATTGTGTGTGTGTAGACAGTGTATGACATGAGATGATACCCTAAACTATGATATGCAACTTGTGTGATAGTGATTGTAAATGAACCCTATTGGACTAACCTAGTGTGGTCTCGGGTGCTCATCAATTGATTAGCATTTCCTACATTGTACATGCGGAGACCTCATAGTTTGACATGACCAATGACTTTGTATGTACAAAGATTCATGATTTAAAGTGTGTAATATATGACAACCTAGACTGACTAACCTAATGCCTTGGGGGCACATCAATTGATGGCCTTGCCTATCTCCCAGTCACAGAGGCAACATAGTTCAACTAAAGTCTATGACTGACTTAACATGACGGAATTGACATGACTGACTTGACATGATTGACTTGACTCTGTTTTTGGGATTTTCTAACATTTTTTATTTTTTTTGTGTTTTTGAACTTTTACAGTACATTTTCTGATAGTGGGTTGTGACAAATGCATGTAAATGATGTCTACACACAAGAATCCAAGGACAACCATGATATTTCTCCTAGTCAAGCTGAATACCAATTGATAGGTGATGATGACAACAACATTGTTTGACATGGGAAGGACACATCCCGAAACAATGTGAAGATGAAAATGATATGACAAGAGGATAATAGTCTATAGTAGGGCCAAGGTCAAAGTCAAGGAATGTTTTGGATGATGTGTTAGGTTTCCATATTGTTGCATTTGGAATGACTTGATGAGGACTGGATGGGATGACGAGGGATCTTTAGAGCACAGACAAGGAAAACCAAGATGGATGATAGGTATAAAAGGACAATGAATGGCTTTGGTAAAATATAGGAGACATGTGGATTATGGATGGGATAATTATCATTTGGTCTCCAAGGACAATGTTGCGTAGGGATAATGAAGCTATGAAGGTAATGACATGATGTTTCATGGATAGTGTATGACCAAAGGTTACTCATGTCAAAAAATTTCCCAAAGCATGATTTATGTTTGTACCCCAATCTTTATCAAGATCAAGGTAGGTGGGAAAATGGATGGGAATGATAGGGATTAAATGGATAGATGGAAATGTTATAAAAAATGTCATTCGAAGGGTATGGGAGATGAGACAACTTGCCCCGAAGTGTAAATATCCACATAGATAATTTCTCTTACACATGACGCTTGTTTGCCAGGTTTTCATCATGGTACTTATCCAAAGTGCCTGTTTGCCAAGTTTTCACCATTGGACTAATTTTTTTTTTCTCTTTACTTTTTCTTATCATTTTATTTTTATTTTTGGGGTCTCACCATGATGTGTTTTTGCCAAGTTTTCATCAAGGTAACATTTTTTTCAAGATTGTCTTGATACTTTAGATGATCACTGATTGTGTTGAATCCTTTGATAGACTGGAGCCATGATATGCCAATAATGACCTTTATGAAGTAGTTGTCTTGTTATGATCATAGCACTTGCATACAATTGATCGATGTCATTGTGACCCTTGTTGATACTAGAGTTGGCCTTATCAGAATACACACATCACAATAGAGTTTTATGAGAGTCCTTATAATAAAGAGTTGTTGCCAAGATGCGATGGATTTGTGACATGGGATATGTGGACTTTAGATGAGATGTTGGATTATGACGGATGATGGTAGATGTAGGGGGATTTTTTAGAAGTTTAGATGAATCACTTTTTATTTTCCAAACTTGGGATGTTGGATGGCAAAGTTTGGAATTTTGATTGGGATAGCATTTGGAACCAACACTTTTATATTCCTTGCTTGATGACCATTGTGAAGGAGGTGTACATTTATTATATGTGGGAGTCCTCTTTTCTTGTGGCTCCACATTTTGATTGACTTTTGGATTTGAAATATTTTCTTTGCTTGATCCATTTGTCTTTGGGATCCATTTTAACTTCATTTGTCCACTCAAATTTTTGATTGCTTTGATGGTCTTTGACATTTGGATTTGTAATAATTTTTTTCTTTTTGTTGGTTCCAAATGGAAGGTTTATTCATGTTGGAATGACGGTTTATGGTGTGTATGGAAGGAGTTTTGGCAGCAATCTTATTGTAAGAACTACTCATGGCCCCCATTTTGATGTTTATATCAAATAAAGTTGCCCCCAATATCGAGGAGGTATCACTAACATCATTAGATTCTCTGAATGATTAATAAATAAGACCCTAATGTCTAGGATTTTCTTGAATTTATACTAGTTCTCAAATTCCTTTCTCATGTAGGCCTAGTCCTTTTCCTTGATACTGCATGTTCTGACAGATTCTGTTTGCAATGGGGTATTTTTCATTTTGAAAACAAGATTTTAGCCCATCATTGTGTATGTAGACACTATTACTTGGAATCTTCTCTTCTATAAGAAATCTTGCTTTGACAAATATAGATGATCCTATCTGATAAGTTGTTGTAGCTTCGTTAACATGTTGGATATATTTCTGATTAAAATCTTTGGTTTGATTTTGTGAAACATTAGATTTTGACTGTTCTTCAAAGGATATTGGTGCTTCCATGTCGATGTAGAAACTATCCTTATGGTCATTATCATGGAGTCCAGTGAATTTAGCTATATCTTGATGATTTGAAAAAATGTCTAATGTAGAAGACTCTCATTTTGGAGGAAGATCATCTATGTTTCCAAAGGAGGCAAGTGTCTCATTTTGGGAAATGGCAGTGTTCAAAGTTTGGGTAGGATCAACCTCAAATGTTTGATCATGAATGGCATAAAGGTCGATAAGAGGATCATTTTGGATTTCTTGATCAATGGTAATCTCTTGGTCAAAGATAGGTTTTTCTTGGATGAATTGATTAGGAATGAAATCTTGATCAAGGATAAATGTATTTTGGCTGCATTGATTATCTAGAAGGACTTCTTGGATAGACCTAAAGATAGGGTTATGGGATGGACTTCAATGATCTTGACATGAAGGTCAAGCCATGATGTCATGATTTGGACTCTGTTTTTGACATGTATCCTCAAGTGTAGGCAATGGGATGTGATTTTGGAGTCCATGAATAAATGTATTTTCATGACTAAATGTGGGTTGGGATGGAGTGAGTAGGAATGGATTAGTGGATGATGGACTAGGATGGGATGTGGAGGGTTGGAATGGGTTGAGGGATGATGGACTAGGATAGGGTGTGGATGCATGACCAGGATATGACATGAATGGAGGATTAGGATATGATGTGAATGGAGGATTAGGATGAGATGAAGGACTAGAATAGGACATGGATAAAGGATTAGGATAAGATGAAGGACTAGGATATGATGTGGAGACTTGGACTGGATTGATGGATGGTTGATTTCCCTTGTCAAGGTTAGGGTGGGTATGACTAATGAAAGTTTCATGGATGGTGTTAGGGGACTCTTGATAATGAGGGTAGGTGGATGGAATACTAGAGTTTATGGGTTGTTGATAAGAGGGATATGTGGGTAGTTGACCATGGCTTGAGGTTGATTGGCATTTGGATTGGATAAATTTCTTTTGAAGTCTAACAACAAAGAATGAGGAAATAACAATGTTAAGTCAATCATAGACTTTAGTCAAACTACGTTGCCTTTGCGACTGGGACGTAGGTAAGGCCATCAATCGATGTGACCCTGAGGCATTAGGTCTGTCAGTCTAGGTTTGTCATATATCACACACTTTAAATCATGACTCTTTGTACATACAAAGTCATTGGTTGTGTTGAACTACGAGGTCTTTGCATGTACAACATAGGCAAGGCTAATCAATTGATGAGCTACCGAGACCACACTAGGTCAGTCCAATAGGGTTCATTCATAATCACTTTCACACAAGTTGCATATCATAGTTTAGGGTATCATCTCATGTCATACACTGTCTACACACACACAGTTTATGAGTCAAAGAATCAAAACAATTCAAGCAACAACACGACAAAACATCTCAAAGTCAACAAATCAATGTCAAACACATTGTCAAAGCGATCAACCTATGTCTTAAACAGGATATGTCTTTCTTGTTAACAAACATCATCAAATTTTCATAGTATCATGTGGCTTGTCACTTCAACATCATCAGACTCCAACGTCTTATATGGCACATGTATTTCTGAAACCAGGCTTTGTCATGCCTTATATAGAAGTCACCAAGTTGAAACTAGACTCAACGCCTTATGTGGTATGTGTCATTCTCTCACATTACGCTATGTCAAACATCAACATCAAACAATCCCACAAGATCAAGTTTTGGAAAATACATGTATTTGGCTTTATGACTTTATATCTTATTTTTTCTTATCTTTTTATCGATTTGTATAAGATCCTGTTACTAGATTTATCAAGGATGTCCCTTGAAGGATTTAGAGAAGCAACGATGTCTTAGGACTCTTTTTCTTTGACTGTTGTCTATCAACTATCTTTTTAACATTGGTTTTTGAGTCATGTTACTAGTTTCCTCAAGGATGTCCTATCAAATATTTAGAGGAGCAATGACGTCTCATGACCCGTCTTTTATTTTTTTGATGTTTGTGGTTTGTCTCGACAAAACGACTAGGGAATCTTGTCCTTAGTCTGAGTTAAGACACTCCTTGTCTACGACTATCTATTTTTCACAGGTGGATAACTTTGTACACTATGGTCTATCTCATATCATAGTGTGTACTATCCATCTGTGTCATGTCCCGCCCAATGATGATAACAAGCAAGCATAGCATATTTGGCAATATATCAAAGATTAGATGTTTTTCTCAATCAATAACCATTCTTTTTCAATACTAACTTTTTGAATTATCCATGCTAACATTTCTTCTAGTTTGTATCTTCATCATCCTTATCTATTTTTCCCTATTCTTTTGTCCTTCATATTCTAGTTTTCTCATCCATTTCTAGAGCACACTCGTGTTCTTCAAACCCACCTATCCTCTCGAGGGGGCATACCACTACCTCGTCGTCATTCTCCCTTTCACTAGGGAATACCCTAACCAGTTTCATGCTGGGGCACAATCGGAGCATATTTTCTTTGACACAACATTGAAACAACATTGTATCAAAGAGGGGCAAACTATAAATACCAAAATATGGTCTAGGCCTGCGAGTACATATTAACATAATTTTCTATAGTCTGTTGTCATGATTAAATAATGTTTATTATTTAATTAACCTTTCTAACATATATTTCCTCTATTAATTAAATACCCCTTTTTAATTAATTCATTAATTCATAAATGACCTTTATTCAACTTGGATAATTAAATAAATCATATTTGTTTAATTATGTCGTGAACTAATGAATTCTTCCCTCTTTATCTATCAATTAAATAATTTATTATTTAATTACCACTTTATCATACTTTCTCCAACTATGATTAAATATCTTTATTTAATTATTCATTTAACCCCTTTATCTATAATTAAATATTTATTATTTAATTATTTATATTATCCTTTTCAAATAGTCAAATTAAATAAATTATCTTTATTTATTTAATTAAATCTTTTATTTTTGAATGTTGAATTAAATTAACATTTAATTCATATTTAATTATCTATGTCACATTCTTCTATCTAAGTCATTCACTCACCTTCTGACTCAAGATCTATTTTTAGTTCTCTAGTTATCCTTGAATTCAACACCAGTTTATCTCTGCGGGAAGACTCTCCATCACAACTAGTCAGTTAACTAGTTCCAACTCATATGCATGATGTGTTTATTAATTAAATATCTTTATTTAGTTAATTAACTCATGTTTGCATTCAAATGCATTATTCTTCGAGTTCTAACTTTGGATTTTGCATACAAAGTCTATTTCTTCTATTTTTGGAGATTAAGATCCTGAAATCATGTTCTAACTCATGTTCTAATTTAGTCTCTATCTGCAGTCTCTCCTGAACTCATGTTCTAACTCACGTTCTATCTGACACATAACTCACATCGCATGGCATTCATCAATCTCATTCGTCGATCTCTCTTTCAATCTGAGCCGATTGTTTGAAAACCCAAAATCTATAAAATGGCCTGTCATAATCATTATTCTTCCTCCTGAAATCATACACTTTTGAGAAGAGACTTATCTTCAATATTTTTCTTATACACTCGATAAATCTATACTTGCATTCAAACACAGAAATCTAAGGGCAAGAATACTAAAAAGGAAAAATGGAGAAGAACAATCAAGATAATTCGAAGGGATGAACGCATTTTGGTGAGAGCTTTCCATTAAGTTGTTTAAGTTTGTTTAGTTTATTTCCTCATTCTTTTTTGTTAGATTTTAGATTATTATTCTAGATTAGGATTGAACATTGTTATTATAACTTGCAGAAAAATCTATGATGTTGCACATTATATTTTCAAGATGATATTCAAGGAGACTATGATGCATGTATAAATTTTGAAGGATCAAATGAAAGAAATTTGATATTGTGGCACTATTTTGGTATCAATTATTTGTTGAAGTTAACTAAAATATTATCAATTTGTCTCCAAGGTTGATATTTCTTTGTTATTTAAATTGACATATCAATTATATTCTCAGTTTATCAGTACACATTTCCTGTATTTGTGTGGTGTGATTGGTTGGTTCTTTCAAGTAAAGATTAATTCCTTCAAGTCATTCACAGTAATCTGAAATTATCATTTGGATCATTAAGAAGAGTTTGATAATTATATTCCTTCATTTTTATACAAGTTATAGACTAAATATCATATGCCAGATAATTAGAATTCCTACCAGATAAGGGTCATTTATCTAAAACTTTCATTTTGACTCCATTTTTACCCAATAAGGCACTGGTCTCCCTTACTCTCATTACATTAGTTTACCCATTTAAATTTGACATCTCTTAATTAAGCATATTAATCCATATACCTTGATATTGTAGATACAATTTGTACCAAATTAGGATCATATCTTTCCACTATTAGATCTCCATTTCTGGATAGTTGGATCAAGTAGGAAACATAAAATCAAAATCTATGTTGCTCATATAGGTGCACCTACCTAGGTTTAGCAGACCCTTAAGAGTAGAGGGTTCAACCATATTAGTTGGCCTTGTCAGTTGACCAAAAATGTAATAAGAGTGTGGCAACCTCTCATGGTTCATTGAGACCAGCATTTTTGAGACCCAACAAATTGGCAACTCTGCTGGGGAAGAAACTAGAGAGTTATCTGGTAGTAGACAGCCTTTCCATATAAAGTCACTAGAGAAAACCAAAATTGGAATTTGAAAGAAATTGACTCTGCTGGGTAAGATAACCACAAAATCTTTTCTCACTTTTAGAAAAAAGTGGGTGGCGACTCTGAATGAACAAAAACATTGAAACCAATACAATAAAGTATAAATCAGAAAGGAATCAACCTAGAGTTCAGACCATCACAATTTCTCACAACATTCAAGGAAGGAGATCTTTGTACAAGGAGGGGGAGGGTCATGATGATAAAGGAAAGTCAAATTAAAAAAACAATCAGAGCAAGAAAGTGTTTAATGAATTGGACACAGCAACAAAAAACAAAGCATGAATGTTGTTGCTAGAAACACACAATTCAAATGATACACTTGCAAATGAGGAGAGCCCATCTAAAGAGCTCCATACTCCTGAAGGGAGGAGAAATCCTTCTCACCAAATAGACCTTGGGAAAGTTGATGAGCACATGGCTGAATTTGAAACTAGGAAAATGAGAGAATATGAAGATGAACAAAGAGCGACACTCTATGAGGGAGGTCTCGAGTATGAGACATTTGAAGAAAACCATGAATTTACAGCATGAGATGAACAAGATACACAGTGGGAAAAAATGAGGCAAAATGTAGAAAGATTGAGGGTTGAGTATGAGAAACAACTTCAAGAAATGGAAGAATTGAGAAAGATGAAGTTACACAAGGCTCAAAACAAAACATCAATAACTGAATCACCCAAATATACACCCCCCCATAAAAGAAATAATATGAAGCCACCAAGTTCCCCTCAAGCCCACCGAAATCAGCCTAGAAATCAATATAGGAACAGTAATGCTCCACCACAACACCGAAATATTCAACCACCCCCTCATCAATAGTATGCACCCCCACAAGGCCCACAATATATGGAAAACAACAACCCACTCTACCAACACTAGAATTTTCAAAATCCCCCCCCACAATACACAACTATGATTAGACAATTTGATCTTGCTAGGTTTCAAATCTATCCTTACCCCCTGGATAACAATTGGAGGAACTTAGTCCCTAAATTCACAGGGAGTAATGCAGTTGTAGCCGAGGAACATCTGAGAAATTTTAAGGCTATCATTCAGGCCTTAGACATGCAATATGAGGATGTACAAATGATGCTATTCATGATGTCATTAATTGAGGATGCCAGGGACTGGTTCAATAGTCTACCAACAACATCCATTTATTCCATTCAAGTATTTCATGACCAGTTTCTTCAACAATATGGAAATCAGTGTGCATCATATTTTGCATTACATGAGTTAGTGACAATTCAAAAACATCAAAATGAGTCAGCCTTTGATTTTAACCAAAGGTTTGTTAAATTACACAATAAAATACCTCAAGCATCCAAGTTGGTTGACCCTACTACCTTGAGTATCTATTTGAAAGCCTTTGACCCCAAGACGGGATATGAATTAAGAAATAAAGGTCCTAGAAATCTGGTTGAGGCTCAAAATATAGCCTTAACTATTGAGAATAACATAAAAGTTGCAAGGATGTTTTCTAAGAGGGAAAACCCTAGAGTTCCCCAATATGTTCCCCCAAACAGACAAGAGAACACATATAGGGATGAGAGAATGAGGCTGCATGACATGCCTTATAATACCATTTGGAAGGACGGGAAGCCGGTAGGTGATAGGCCAAGGAATAAGTAAACATCGGATCCACTAAAAAGAAAGGGAGCATATATGGTAGATAAGAGTCCATGGTGTTTAGTCTGTTATGCACCACATTCCCCAGAACATTGTGTAACAACTCAGTGAATACCAGAGGAAGATACACATGAAGATGATGGTGGTGAAGACCAGAATGTCTACCTAACTTCCCACACTCTTAACCCTTTCGATCCAGAGTTTGCATCTTCAAAGGAGGAGGGATATGAATACAATGTTGATCACCAAAAATACAACATTCACATGGCAGAGCAACATGTTTTTTCTGACCATGAAGCAAGTCATAATGAGAAAAATTCCCTTGTTGCATCAAGTCAGACTCATAGATGCAATATAAGAAGACCAAGTGAAGAGGAGATTAAAATATTGACAATTGCAGCAGTAGAAAAAGCTAGAAGGAAATATTTATTTCAAATTGTATTTGCATGAAGAACACATTTTGTTGCCTTCTTCTTTTGAATTTTATAATATTTTAATGTTACATATTATTTTGAGAGTAATGTACATCAATAATAATTTTTATTTTATTTTTTAGTTAAAGTGACAAATCCACTATATCTTATATCGAGTAACAAAAATAAAATTACATTGCTTCATAAGAGCAACAATGAAGATCCCCCTAGAAAACAAAAAAATACAAACATCAAATAACTAATCAGTGCAAATTTTAGAAGAACTAGTCAACTCTAAAGGAGGAGTGGAAAATGGACTAATATGTTGGTTATCCAAGGCATGCTCATACAGAAAGTGAATTGCATTAAAAGTAATTTTAGCATCATTACATAGTTCCTCATCCAGAAAATGGTGTAGGAGATCAAGGTGAGTAGAGAAACTAAGAGGATTATCCCCCAACAACCAGTGAGCAAAGTAGAGAAAGTTGAGCCTAATTAGACATGATATAATTATGCCAAGGAAGCCACCTAGCACAGAAGAACCTAAGTAGATTGTACAAGAAAGGTATTCATACCTTGCAACATGTGTTTCACAGACCCACAATGTGTATTATGTTGTGGGAATATTTTTTTGATCTCTAAAATCTTAAAAACTAGGAGGATGATATAAAGTTTGAAACTAGGACCAAGATAGATACATGGGAAGATTTTTGTGCTCTCTATAGTCTTCAAAACTAGGACCGTGGGAATATTTTCTTGGCATGCACTTTGATATAAAATCTATGTCAGAATCCCATTTTCCCAAGGGTGGCTTCAATATTTGTACATATGACAAAAACATATTAGTGTACAAAAAATTTGATGGAAAGTGTACTGGCTAGTGGAGGAGGTGACAACCAGCCCAAAGTGACCATTTTTAGATATTCAAGCCAAGAATTCTGAATTAATGTGGCATGAGTGAAAATACCCCAAATCAAAGGAAGTCGCGAATAAAATCCCACATGATATTCTCACGCTTTATGTAATATTATTGCTATTGAGGAAGCACCGAAGGAAATTACACATGATTTGACACAATTTTGACCAAAGATAGTCATGTGGCTAGGATAACAAAGATATAGCATCCTTAGTGATAGCCTAAATTTATTCCTTATTAGTCTACTTGTGAGAAGAGAAACAAAAATATGTATATGAAGAAAAAAGAAGTAAAACTATCCATATTTAACTTGAAGAGAAGCATGATACACCATTTTAATCTTACAATCCCATGGCCTAGTAAGATTAATACAAAATAGCCATCATGACAACATGAAATTAAATAGTGGGAAACAAAGAGTTCTTCCACATCGATCAGTATGTACAAAAGCTTAACACATGGGAAAATGAAGAAGAAGAGAAGTAAATTAGCATGCCAACTATAACAAAGGGAAAAATCACGGCTTAGCAATACAAGAATAAACTTAAACTAATCCTAAACTATCAATAAGAAAAATGGAAATAAAGCATAAAAAAAAGAAAGAACTCACCATTTGAACCCTCATCCATTCCATGAATCACCCTCGTTTCCCTTCTTCATTTTGTTGTAGTATAGATTCCCTCATATTTCTCTTAAGTATGAAATTATGGTCTATTGATAATGATCATCAAAGCTATGAAGATTCTTAAATTTTCTTCCACAAAGTATAAAGATTTTGGGAGGAGTAATAATGATGAAGGTAAAGCCAATTTATAGAAAATTGATTTTCTGAATGACAGGCTCATATTAAAAGACAAATCGATGATTGAGATTAAAATATGTGACATGCATTAGGATTAGGGTTAGATTAGTGCAAGTGATAAACAATAAATGGTGGGGTTAAAATTAAATAATACTTTAATCTTTAGTAGAAACTAGAAGAATAAAGATCACATGTAAGATAAAGATTGAAATAGATAAAAGATGAGAATAAATTGAATAAATAATTAAAGTTATTTAATTAATAGAGGTTTGCACGTATAAGATAAGAATAAATCTAGATAACAAACTGATCAAGACAAAAATTCTTTCTGTTAAAGACAATCAGATATTAAATCACCAGATAACTAAATGATCAAATTATATCTAGAATTAAGTGATAAATGACTAATTAGACAACAAAGAGATTATCTAATTACAGATAAATATGCCATGGATAAACCTTTTATGAATTAAATAATAATTTAATTCAACATTCAAGATTTTGGGATTAAATTATTTAATAAATAAAGATTTATTTAATTAAAAAGGAGAAAAGGCTAAGGAATAATTAAATATTTAAAGTTATTATTTAATTATAATTGAAAGTGTGATAGGAATTAATTAAATAATTTAAAATGATTATTTAATAGAAGATAGATTTAATTAGCAATGTTATTAAATAAATAATATTTATTTAATTAATCAAGAAAGAATAAAGGTAAGAATGAATGAATTAAATAATTAAAAATATTTAATTAATAGAGGATATATGACTTTATAAAATAATTAAATAATTAACATTATTTAATTATGAGAAATGAAGATGTAAGAATTATGCAGAAGTTAAGAGTCATAGGCCTAGGAAAATATTTGGTGTCTACACCAACCTTCAAAGGCGTAGAAGAAATGAATCACACTAAGAAACCAATTATTTCCAACCCAAGAAAACTTTTTGGAGTATATCAAATAGTAAGCTTCATGATATTTTGAGAAAGCTCCATGTAATTTAAAGAATTTTCAATAACCCTATTAGCAAGAACATTAACCAAACTGTTAGATTCCCTATAACAATGCATAGTTTCGAAAAAGGTGAAGTAAATAAATAGAGATTTAACTTGACCCAAAAGATAATTTAAATGTCAGGCATCCAAAGAATTTTTGATAAGGCATTAATCAACACTTGAGAATCCCCTTTAATAATAATATGAGAAATGTTATGTTTCAAAGCCAATTCCAGACCTAAAATCATAACATTTAATTCTGCAATATTATTTGTGCTAACCTTTAACAAATTACAAGCTTCCCTTACAGTACAACCCACATGATCCCTTATTACCATACCCACAACTGAGATCCTAGCATTACCTCAAGAGGCATCATCAAAATTTATTTTAAACATACCATCTAGAGGAGGAAGCCATTTAAAATCTTTTATATTCCCACTTATGACCATACCATGAATAAATCCTTGAACAAGACGAAGCTTAAGAACATATCATGTTTTAAGAAGCCAAGCATCCCAAGATGAAAATACCCTCTTGGTTTTTGAATTTCTAATTTAATATAGGACATATTTGCTTCTAAAATTGAAAATTCAATTTTTTGGATTACTTGGTTTAGACTAGAGATCCTCTTCTTAAAAATCTTGTTATTTCTTTCCAACCAAACCTACCAAATAAGGATGGAAGTATCCAATTCCCAAATTCATGTAGATGTTGAAGACTTGAAAAAAGAAGGCCAACTCCAAAACTACTCAAGGAGAGAACATTGAAGGGGCCCAAACCATCCAAGCATAATTTACAACCACACCCAACAATTATAAGAAAAATCACATGATAAGAGAAAATGGTTTGTACTTTCATAAATCTTAGCACATAAAACACATGGATAAAGAGGATTTAAACCCAACCTATCTAATCTCATACCAAATAGGATTATGTCCTTCAATACTAACCAAGAAAAGGCTCTAAATTTAGGTAAACAAGAAAACCCCAACAAAGATTATATGACAAAGCACCCTTTTGAACAAAAGCTACTAAATATATGTACCCATCACTTACATTACAACTCCATAATTTTTATTTTAACTAAATAATCGCATCCTCCTTATTAGAGAGAAAAATATGTCTTTTAATTAGTTCTACCTTTATGTATTCTTTCATCTCATGGGTAATAGGAATAAAATCAAAAGATCTCCAGTTCATAGATGGGGGAGAAGTAGAGTACTCAACAGTTATATAATCCTTGACCTTACAACCCAAAAGATATTCAAGGATGACTTCAATCTAACCCCAATTTCCCACATGGTCCTAGTTGGGTTATGACCATTCTAGGCATTTTCCCAAAATAAGACTTTCTCCCCATTATTAATGACACATGGTAAGTGGGGAAGAAAAACTTATCTACAAGAGGAAATTAAATTCTACATTTTGGAGCCCATAGGAAGAGTTTTAATAGTAAAAATCCTTCCCCTTTCTAAGGATTATAATATTTTTACCTCCTAATTTGGCTCCATTTTTATTCTAGATTTGCATACAACCTGCAAAGAAGCTTTGCACCTAATGCTTTGTTTTGAAGGACCAAGTCCCTTAGGCCATAACCCCCAATTCCTTAGGCACACATAATTTTTCCCAATAGATAATGGAAATATTTTACTTCCCCTTTAAATTATCTGCCCAAAGAAATTTTCTTATCACTTTTTTGTATTTCTACAACTTTTCCCTAAACAGATTTTTTAAAATAGACATAAGGTAAATTATAAAATCCTGAAGAACAACCTTAAGCATCACTAACTTTCCAACCAAAGGGATCCATTTAAAATTCCATAAAACAATTATGCTTTAAATTGAAGAAATGATCTTATTCCAGTAGGAGTGCTTTTCTTTGCCAAAGAAGAAAGGAACACGAAGATAGATACATGGGAGAGAATCAAGTTTGAAACCAAAAGACTTCACAATTATAGCTTTAACCAAAGAGCTCACATTCAAAAAATAACACCTTAGATTTACCCTTATTTATTACCTAACCTAAACATGCAATGTATGCTAATCGAACATTATTCATAGCCTTAGATTTTTCTAAAAAAATTACCCAAAAAGGAGTGTGTCATCAGCAAACAAGAGGTGAGGATTAGTAATTTTCCAAGAATACAATTTATGTTTATTATTGTAGTCAATAACTTTGTACTCAACTTCTAATATGGTTTTGTCCCACATCAACCCAAATATAATTATCTATCAATCAAGCACAAAATATATTTTAGTTTAATACAATATAATAAATTTAAATTAGATTGGAGTTACAAGGATGAAAACACATCTACATTTATAATAATAAATTTTTAGTTTATTTAGAGCATCTTTAGCAAGTGCTAGAATTTTTCTTGAAATGTGATGATGTTTGAGAAAGTGATTACAATAGTTTTTAATTCACTATTTGGTACCATATTTGGTCAATTGTTGTAATATGTAGCTGACCCAACATACTAATAATGCATTCACATGCTTTAATTTTGTCTCATAATGGAATAAGGGAAGAAGCAAAGTCGTATGGTTATTTTTCCCTATCTAGACTAGGATTACATCTTGCCTTTCTTGGAGCTATTGAAAAGGTTCACTAAACATGGAGTCAAAATATCATTATTTTCCATGATTTGAGTTATTAATAAATGATTTGTTGTCATCTATGGAGTAGTAAAAAGGGGTTGGGTATGTGTAGTATCATCATGGAAAAAATAGGCCCTTAAGTGGCAATGAAAATTCAGAAAAATCAAAGTTAGACAACTTGACGTAAAAATTTGAATAAATTATCTATATTATTTCAAAAATATGTAAAAATGGAATCTATAGAAAATTGAATGTAGTTTCTAAACTTATATATATATATATATATATATTTATAAATCTATTTGGTGAAAATTTAAAATTTCAATGTAGTAGTACTTAGATTTAAGGGAAAAACTAAGAAATAGGTGTTTGTCTAACCACCCTAACCACAATCAAATGATAATATTTTTTTACAATATTTTATATATAAGTAGAGGACTCGTGTCTCTATGTGATGCATATTTTGTTGTATTTTTTTTCCAAGTAAATAATAATTATGATTTTTTTATTACAACTTTTAGAAAATATAAAAACTCGTATATTTGACCACCTTAACTTGGTCAAAACTTCATGAAATTCAATTTTTTTTTTTATTCCTATAGTATGTGAAGCATAGAATGTGACACATATTTTGGATTCAAAAAATGTGATACAGTTTGAAAGATATAGATGTTTTTCAATTAGCCTATCAATCAAGACTTTAGTCGTAATTCAAATAGAAAATGAATAATAATTATTTATTAAATTTAAAGTAAAACATAATTTATATTGGTGGAAAGCTGAGAATATCCTTTAAAACCCCTTTTCATTTCATCAATTTAGGGTTAAAAAAAGGTCATCAGTCACATGGGCAAAGTCTAGAAAAGCAAGGTAAGTTGTTAGACACGTTTTTTGTGTTGACTTCTTAGGATTGGCATGTCCTAGCCAAATTCTAAAGCAAACCCGAGGCTAATCCCTAGGTAGTAGGTTTTGTGTCAGACATATCAGATATTCTATTCAAATTGGATATCCGATCCAAATTGGATATCCATTTTGAATCGGATATCTGAATTTTTTTATATATAATTTAAAAAAATATAATATAGTTTTTAATATATCATTTAAAAAATTGTAATATCCAAATCAGATATCCGATTTGAATCAGATATTCTATTTTTTTAATATATAATTAAAAAAAATCTAATATAGTTTTTAATATTATGATTTTAAAAATTACAATAAATAGTTTATTCTTTATTTTAATATATCTAGTTGAGAATATACAATATAGTTTATAATTCAATATATAACATATAATTTATGATAATCTTTTACGGAATTATGTATAATATACAGGTATGTATAGGATCATGATGGGCCAAAAAGTGGCAATGGGAAAAAAATCACGTTTTGGGTCGACTCAAAAATGCGGAAATGCTGAGTTGACTTTTCTAGGTTCGGGTGTCAGTACATTTAGCCGAACCAAAGCCCAAACCTAGTTTCTACAAATCGGATATCTGATCCAAATCAGATATCTAATTTGTGGAAACATTATAAATAAAACAGTCGACTGTTAAAAGTTCATTTCTCACAGTTTGCATGCAGGCGCACAAGCTATTGATTTTTATTAAAAACTAGAGTTTACAATGAATTTTTATTAAAAATTAATGGTTTTAAATGGATTTTGATTAAAAACTAGTGTTGTTGATGTATTTTTATCAAAAATTAGAGTTTGTTATGGATTTTTGTGAAAAAGTAGAGGTTTTTTTGGAATTTTATTAAAAACTAGGGATTTTTTACAATAATTTCATTTATATTATGTAATTTCAATTAGATTAATTAGGTTTTAACTTTAATCAGGTATTATGGCTAAGAATGAAAATGCACAAATGCCAAACGCTCCACCACCTCTGTAGCCAAATGCTCCACCACCTCCGTAGCCACTAATTCAAAACTTAATTGGTGAAAATTTGGGGCAATTGAGGGGTACTTGTGAAGTTTATAAGACAATCCCTTGATTGAGAGATATAACAAACACTTTGAAGGAAATAATTAAAAATATAGAAACCCTCTCCACCCAACATAATGCCTTTCATTCATGGTGAGAAGACATGAGGGAATATTATGGATGTGGATTGTCTTACGATGATGTGAAAGATCTCCAAATAATCAAAGCCCAAATAGCCTCTTTATTCATTGACCCCCGAATCGATTTTCTAGTGAATGTTAATAAAAAAAAACTTTCTATAAAATGGTGCATGCATAGGGACATTGTAGCTAACTTTTGGGATCATCAGTGTATAGTTTTTGATAAACCAATGAACAATAATTCTGATATACCATTTTACTTTATTAAAAAATTATATGTTGAGTTTGTGTTAGGACATCATGTTAATTAATTTGACATTAAACCCTTCCAGGCGTCGGTGGAGGTATGCCCTAGGATAGACTAGGGGTAGTAAGAGTAGTCTCGTGCCCAAATGTTCCCCTTCCTCCCCTTCCTTCACCATCTCCAATATATCATCCAAAGATTATCCAAGATGTAGCCACACAGACTATTCAGGCTATTCACTTTTTGAGTGGTCATTTGGTTTTGCATGCTTCTACAGTAGCTCAACCACATTTTGGTGATGCTGGTGAAGGCTCAAGTGCAGCTGCATCATCCTCCTCAAGTCCACATATTTGTGTGTCCCATACTTGCACTATGTTCCACCATATATGCTTGGGTCCTCTTGTACAACCCACTGAGCATCCCTTGGACACTTCTAATTATGACCTCCATGATGTGGAAATTATGGATTAGTCATAGGGGAGTGGAGTGCACCCTACAAAGTCCTCTCCTGCTAGAGAGGGTGATGTTGGAATACTAACACAGGTAAGATTTAAGTTGTAAATTCATAACTTTCATTTGTTTTTAAATAAATATTAATAAGATATAGTATCAAGTACTAATATTTATTTACATAGTCTATTTAACAGTTGATGTCTAAGGAGGAGCTCACATGGGTGATTGATACCACCCTTAGGGCCATTTCATTTGGCTTGGACACACACAAAGTATATATTTTTGCACTCACTCATTTACATTTTTTACTATATACTTGCTTGTCATTAATGAAATTATATAATAACTTATATGTTTATCTTAATTTCCTTTTGTAGGAAATACCTAGTGCGAGTGAGGTGCAACCTCGTCTAGACTATGGAGGCTCAAAGTTAGATAAGGGGAAGGTAATTGAACTCAAATTGGATTGAATCAAGATTTTTAAGATCTTATATTAATTATACATACATCGACATAGATTGGTAGATTCATATGTACTTGTCATTTGTATGTACATGCAATTATGATCTATACAAAGTTGTTGACAAGTGACACACCGCCTAAAGGAGTAGGCATTGGAACACCTCAAGGATTAGGTGTTGAAACACCTCAAGGAGGAGGTGTCGAAACACTTGAAGGAGATAAAGAAAAATATCAACCTAAAGAGGTATGTGTTTATTTTATTTTTTGTTTGGTAAATATGTTCCTATTACCAATAATTATATGCTAACTTGGATCAATTTTATGTTTTTGTTCACATATATAGATTGTCATTTCAAAATTTGGTTTGGTATATTCTAGGACTCTTGACCTTTTGAAGAGACGTATATTTTAGGTAATCAAGATTTTAATTTTAGAGTTCAATTAAAATTCAATGTATATTGATTTTGATGCTAATTATTCAATTTTAAATTGTATAGTATAGCTAATCTCAATTGTGGTTTGAATTTTTCTTGTGTAGCTACCTTCAGAGCCAATGAGTGCTTCAAAGAGGCTCCATTTTGATGATCCACCAGTAGTTTAGGATGAGATAGAAATTTTGGCATGTAAATTTTGAATACATATTGAGATGGCATATGCCACATTTTGTAAAACTTTGTTTGAGTTTGCATCGATGTCATTTTTGTATATGGACATACACTTGATTATTGGATAGTTTGATATATAGAAGTTGACAATCAAAATTTAATGTTTTCCTCATGTGCATGATTCTTTGAAAAATTTATCTTGAGCAATGGTTAAATATCAATGTACAATAGCATAAAAAGGAATCGTTATATTATGTAGTTTATATTTATATCACTGATTACATTGCATTACACATCTTTCAAACTCAAATCATTACTTCACATTGCATAACTAACAACTAGATGTTCATAGATGAAAAAATTTCAATTACAATAGATTTTTTACAAAGTCAATCTAAGCAATTATGCAATTTCTTCACATTGCATAACTAAAAACTATGAGCAGTTGTCAATTGCATTTGTTTGTCATTGAATTCTATGAGACCACATTTCTTCGAATCTTTTTCTCAAATAGTCCACTGCCTTGTCTATGCTATAAAAATTTTCATACATGATAGCGATCACATTAAATTGTAATAAATTAATTGATAGCCTACAAATATTTAATTTATTCCCATTTGATTTAAATGGATGAGACCGAACTTCTTTGATATTATTTTGTAATTTATTATTTTCAAGAGAGGTTGACCTCCTTGAAGAGTCACCTTATTTTGTATAAATACAAGGTGATGTTTGTTCATTTCCTCAATCAAGTTCATTCAACATAATTCGCATTCCAAGCAGAAGTTCGCACTTGAGCAGAAACACTTCATCTTGTAGCAGTAGGCCGATTTCAAGGAGAAGAATATTCGATTGTATCTTTGCATCTAGGAGAGGTGCTATTATTCATTGTATCAAATTTAGCCATGAGCTGGGCCTGAGTTGTAAGCAGATTTCTTGTTGTGTTTATTGTCTTATGTGTTGCATTTTTTGAGTTCTTTTGGTTGTATTATCAGATCATTAAACCACTAACATGGTATCAAAGCGGGTTTGAAAAAGATCGTGATCAGATTTGTTATTGCAACGATACCTCTATTCCCTTTTTTTTGTCTATCTCTATCTTATTCAAGATGGTGAATGGTCTTAAAATTGAGGATAGACTCAAAGGAGCACCAAACTTCACTTCATGGAGATTTAGAATTATGCTCACTTTGGAGGAAAATGAATTGGTTGAGTGTGGAGATAAAAAATTTCAAACCTACAGATGAGGAAGAGAAAGTTCAATGGAGGAAGAAAGATATCAAGGTGAAGAAGATGTTAGTTGATTCTGTGAAGGACCATATTGTTCCTATCATCTCTAAGTTGAAGATATCGAGAGAAATGCTTAAGAATTTGGAGGCAATGTATGATATCAAGAACACAAGTCATGCTCTAGCCTTGAAGCAAAAACTTCATCATGTTAAGATGGCAGAAGGAGAATTTTGCATCACCTACTTCATGAAGATTTCTGAATTAAGAGATCAACTCTCTATCATTGGTCATATTGTTGAAGACAAAGATTTGACCATGTTGGCTCTTAATGGTCTTCCTTCATCTTGGGAGTCTTACATTCAAGGAATTAGCTTTGCTCAAAGTCATTCAACTTGGATTTTCTCGAAGTCAGTCAAGTTGGATTTAACATTGGTAGCTCTACAAACCTATTCGAAATAGAGTGATCTGAAGAGGACATCCCTAACTCTCTATAGAGGTGTAAAGTTGCAAAGTGGTGCAAATTTCATTCTCGAACCCATACAACCAAATGGAATATTCCAACACATCTAAATGGGTACATTCACACTAGGTATTGTCCTCTTTTGCACCCAAATATGCTGAATCACTCCGAGCTGCATTGGATCAGTGATTTCCCTTAAGAGTCCAAAGTGCTAAAAGGCAGAAATCTTTGACAGACTATTCCTCAAAAAATTTGATGCTTACAGACTCTTCATATGATGATATGGAATCATGTTGGTACCATCTACAATAACCTCTCTCAATTTTTTCTATCTCAAAGGTGTTTTCCCGTGGTGATGAGTTTTCAGTTGAGGGAAAAGTTGCTAGATGCAAGCAGTGTAAAGTTACAAAGTGGTGCAAATTTTATTCTTGAACTTGTACAACCAAATAGACTATTCCAACACATCTGGATGGGTACATTTACGCTATTTATGGTCCTCTTTTGAACCCAAATATGCAAAATCACTCTGAGTTGCATTGGACCGGTGATTTCCCTTAAGAGTCCAAAGTGCTAGAAGGCAGAAATCTTTGACAAACTATTCCTTGGAAATTGTGATGCTTATGGAATCTTCATCTAATGATATGGGTTTGTGTTGGGACCATCTACAATAACCTCTCTCAATTTTTGATATCTTGAAGGTGTTTTCCCGTGGTGATGAGTTTTCAGTTGAGGGAAAAGTTACTAGATGCAAGCAGTGTAAAGTGTCAAAGTGGTGTAGCTTTCATTCTCGAACTCCTACAACCAAACAGATTGTTCCAAAACATCCAAATGGGTACGTTTACACTAGGTATGGTCCTATTTTGCACCCAAATATGCCGAATCACTCTAAGCTCCATTGGATCGACAATTTCCCTTAAGAGTCCAAAGTGCTAAAAGGTAGAAATATTTGACGGACTCTTTCTTGGAAATCATGATTCTTACAGACTCTTCATCTAAGGATATAGGATCATGTTGGGACCATGTAGAATAAACTCTCTCGGTTTTTTCTATCTTGAAGGCATTTTCTCGTGGTGATGATTTTTCAGTTGAGGGAAAAGTTGTCAAATGGAAGTAGTGTAAAGTTGCAAAGTGGTGCAACTTTCATTCTCAAACTCATACAACCAAATGGACTATTCCAACACATCTAGATGGGTACATTCATGCTAGTTATGGTCCTCTTTTGAACCCAAATACGCCAAATCACTCTGAGCTGCATTAGACCGGCGATTTCCCTTAAGAGTCCAAAGTGCTAAAGGCAGAAATATTTGACGAACTATTCCTTAGAAACCATGATTCTTAAAAAATATTCGTCTAATGATATAGGATCATGTTGGGACCATCTACAATAACCTCTCTCAATTTTTTCTATCTCAAAATTGTTTTCCCATGGTGATGAGTTTTCAGTTGAGGGAAAAGTTGTCATATGCAAGCAGTGTAAAGTTACAAAGTGGTGCAACTTTCATTCTCAAACTCATACGACCAAATGGACTATTCCAAAACATCCAGATGGGTATGTTTATGCTAGGTATGGTCCTTTTTTGCACCCAAATACGTTGAATCACTCTGAGCTTCATTGGACCGGTGATTTCCCTTAAGAGCCCAAAGTGCTAAAAGGAAACAATCTTTGACGGACTATTTCTTGGAAACCGTGATTCTTACAGGCTCTTCATCTGAGTATATGTGATTTTTTTGGTACCATCTACAATAACCTCTCTCGGTTTTTTCTATGTCGAAGGCGTTTTCCCGTGGTGATGAGTTTTCAATTGAGGGAAAAGTTGCCAAATGCAAGGAGTGTAAAGTTGCAAAGTGGTGCAACTTTCATTCTCAAATTCATACAACCAGACAAACTATTCCAACACATATCGATGGGTATGTTTATGCTAGGTATGGTCCTCTTTTGCACCCAATTACGCTAAATCACTCTGAGTTGCATTAGACTGACGATTTCCCTTAAGAGTCCAAAGTGTTAAAAGGCAGCAATCTTTGACGAACTATTTCTCGGAAATAGTGATTCTTACAAACTCTTCATCTAAATATATGGGATCATGTTGCGACCATCTACAATAACCTCTCTCGGTTTTTTCTATCTTGAAGGAATTTTCCCGTGGTGATGAGTTTTTAGTTGAGGGAAAAGTTGCAAAGTGGTGCAACTTTCATTCTCGAACTCGTACGACCAAATAGACTATTCCAACATGTCTAGATGGGTACATTTATGCTAGGTATGGTCATCTTTTGCACCCAAATACGCTGAATCACTCGAAGCTGCATTGGACTGACGATTTCCCTTAAGAGTCCAAAGTGCTAAAAGGCAGCAATCTTTGACGAACTATTTCTCAAAAACCGTAATGCTTATAGACTCTTCATCTAATGATATGGGGTTATGTTGGGACCTTCTACAATAACCTCTCTCAGTTTTTGCTATCTCAAAGGCATTTTCACATGGTGATGAGTTTTTAATTGAGGGAAAAGTTGTCAAATGCAAGTAGTGTAAAATTGCAAAGTGGTACAACTTTCATTCTCGAACTCATACGACCAAACAGACTGTTCCAACACATCTGGATGGGTATTTTTGTGCTAGGTATGGTCCTCTTTTGCACTAAGATATCCCGAATCACTCTGAGCTGCATTGGACCGACGATTTCCCTTAAGAGTCCAAAGTGCTAATGTCAATGAAATGTGGGGGCAGAAAAATTTAAGGTTGGATCAAGATTCTGCAAGTCCTAGCTCTTGGATCATAAAAATCTTACCCAATCAATTTGAATCAAGTACATGGGAAATTAAATTCACATGAACTTTTTACAATTTTGTTTTTCGAAAAAGTGGCAAGCCACTGTAATTTGTTATATAAAAATAGGATATATTACAAAACCTAGTTCAAACAAGCATGTTGATAGGAAAGAGCTAGGAAGAAACCTGTGGTTGTAGCTCGATTAAGTAAAAAAGGAATTTTACATTTTAAACATACCCTTTATACAATGCCAGACATTTGACCCATATTTCAAAAAACATCACTGGATATAGATTATGCCTATACACAGTTATGACCTTTTTACATTGTTTCACATTTCAAAATTTAATTTTTACAAAATTTTCCTATTTGAGACATTCAGGGCATAGTCTTCCACAAGAGTAGTATGTTGGCATTTTGGAGTGACAAGCACCTGTACAAACCATCAAGGTACCAGTTAAACTACATACAATAGAAAATATGCTTAGAATAATCAATCTATATTATTGTAATTTGTCACATACCTCTCAGAAAGGATCAGAGCTACCTATTGTTGTAGAAGGTCCATGATCAATCATGCCAGGAATATCAAAAAAATTGTCAAATTATAAATCTATATTGTCACAACAAAAAATATGCTTAGACTAACAAATCTATATTAATCTAAACAACTTGAATGATGATGAATTGGTAATGCAAACTATAAAAGATGCTTTGAATAACCAATCTATATTATTGTAATTTGTTGCATACCTCTTTGAAAGGATCAGAGTTGGCTAGTGTTGCAGCAGGTCCATGATCAATCGTGCTAGGAATATCACAAAATTTGTTAAATGATAAATCTATATTGTCACAACAAAAAAGATGCTTAGACTAAAAAATCTATATTAATCTAAATAGCTTGAATGATGATGAATTGGTAATGAAAACTATAAAAGATGCTTTGAATAACCAATCTATATTATTGTAATCTGCCACATACCTCTTTGAAAGGATCAGAGCTGGCTATTTGTTGTAGCAGGTCCATGATCAATCATGCTAGGAATATCGCAATTTTTTTCAAATGATAAATTTATATTGTCACAACAAACAAAATGCTTAAGAATTGTACCTTCCATTCTTGAATATTCTATTCAAGTGTGCCTGAAGGGTCATCTCTTTGCTTAAGAGTATCCAATATTGCTTCATGATCAACATTACTAAGTTTCCATAGTTGTTTTGTCTTTGGTTTGGCATGATGCTTTGACAACTTAACATTTGTTTCTATAACAAGGTGTGAATACATGAGAATGGTTTTGTGTTTCTCGTAGTCTTCAAATGCAGGTATGCCATTATTTCTAATCATGTATGTTCACAACCAAGTTCCTGCAACCACAACTGAACTTGTAGAATACACAAAACCATCATCATCTTCCATCGATTGTGTTAGCTTGTTCTTTACCTGCGCACATCAAGCCAACCAATATTTTTATCTCTCTTCATTCCCCTATGGTGCAAGAACTTCAAAAACATGTCCTGGATGTAGTAGATCTAAAAGTCGATCATAATCAAGTGAACTTTCTAGTGTGTAATTTTTCATGGATATAGTTTGAGATAAAGGAGTTAGATATTGTGGAACCCATGTATCCACCCACTCGCACTGAATACAACTTTGACAAAAAAAAAGCCAAATGTCATGTCCAAATGGTCCATGTGCTTGCATCTGAGCTTCGAAACAAATGCATCTTTCAAGAATCTTTGATTGTATGACAATCCAATCCGCCTCCCACTGTACCCTCCTCAACCAACCAAATAATCTATGCACTGTTGAATCAAGTGTCCCTCCTTGTGACAATGCTAAACTACACCAATCAACAATAGAACATGCATCACTGAATTTTGCTCCTAAAATATTCAATTTCTCCTTAACTAGAGCTCTCTTTTCACATGCACCTACTCCATCATGCTCCCCTTTCCCATGCCCAGCTTCAAAAAAACTCTAAATATTAGGTACACCCCTCTCTACATGCATTCTACTCAACCAATAAAACATACGAGAATTCTTGAATTGATCTGTGTAGTTATTTGACCAAATGAGATGTCGGTCCAGTGCTATATCATGCTCTTGCAAGAACTCAAAAAAAATCTCGAAACAATGTTGGACATACTCGAACAAGTGGGATCTATCATCACTCATATAAAAATGATACTCTTTGATTATATTTTGACCCTCCTCTATACTATTAGGTGCATGTCTAAACGTTATATGGACAAAAATAGCAATATGAATGGAATTGTAATATTGAGATTGTACCTCGTTTTGTGGTTGTAATGTGTATTTTTCAGCAAAATCAACCACTGATATAATAGTGCCAATCGGAAAAGAGTCCTTACATATCCTTAAAATTTGAAATAAAATCAGCAACACTGCATTCTTTTGTAACCAACTTGTATCTAGAACCTTCAACTCCACTTTGCAAAGTATATTTGACTATCTCATATCTCTTTTTCTCAACAAGATTCTTTCCAAATTCATGTTTGGAACCCTCATGAAAACATTGAACAAACTTTGACAAGCCACCACATTGTGAGCACTTCGCATTTAAACAATCATTTCTATAGAAAAAGGAACCATCATCCCTAGAACATAAAAATAGATCTAGCAAGTCCCTTGATGGTTTCGGAAGATGCATTGCACCACACTCTTGCAACATTTCATTAGTATGCAAAGTAGAATGGATATAGCATAATATTTCATGGTACATTGAAAACTCCACATGGTATTTGCAACAAAAAGTATTACGAATCTTAAGAGGTACACAATAAAATGGCTTCAAACCTTCAAAAGTTTGTTGCGAGATTTCCATATTTGGATGTGTTTGAATAAATTTGTTGAACAACATTGTTTGGCTTGATTCCAATAAAATTTTAGGATGCGGTGTACGGTCTCGACTGCCAATTCTTAACTTTAAACCATCCTTTGCATTGGGTGATACTCTAGAGTTATCATGCCAAAATTGCTGAAGCTTTATATTATCAGTTAGCTTCTTATCAACACATGGAATCCTCCCGACAAAAGCCCATGTATCATTTTGAAGAGGATTATCTATTCTTTCTCTTCTTGCAAGTGCTCTATCCAAATTTTTATGATTTAAGTCAAAATCAATACAAGTTTGTCTCATAAAGCAAACCTTTTTTAATTGATGGCTTACTAGGGTGGTTGTAATGACTCTCCAAGCAAGTCTCTTATCTTTTTCCTTGTTATTTTTTCCAATAGACTTGAGAGCATTAAAAATATTTTTGACAATAATAGAATTTTTTTCGGTCCTCTTGTTCACACGAATCTTCAATCTAGCTAGCAAAGGTCTCATCTTTTGCATCTTTAGCAATTGTACACAAATTTGGCATTTCTCGGTCAATGTATTATCACTAAAATATTGGTTGAAAAGTATTCTAGCCCACAACCAAACAGTTCGTGTTGACCTCTTGCCTTCAAAATTGTTTATAATTTTATCATCAATTTCAACTAACCATTTAGGGGTCCTTGAAGGTCTTGAATTTGGAATATGTCTTTCTTCCACACAAGGTTCTTCATTTCTCGTGTAATCTGGTGAAACATAATTTACACTTGCTTCAATATTATGTTCAACATCTTCATTTCCAACATTTTCACCTTGAACATATTCAATATCAATTTGAATAATTTCATTCCCAGTTTCAATATCATGTTCAACATCTTCAATTCCAACATTTTCCTTATCAATTTCAATATTTTAATTCCCAATTTCAATATCATGTTCAACATCTTCAATTCCAACATTTTCACCTTGAAATTTTCAAAATCAATTTGAACATTTTCATTCCCAATTTCAATATCATGTTCTACATTTTCACCTTGAACATATTCAATTTCCTCTTCACTTGAAAGACCATAGGGCTCAGGTTCACCAATATTTAACATACCTTGTCTTTTCTTCCTATGACCTTCTCTATCTCTTTGTCTATATCCTTCAATTTATTCTTTTGTCAGCTTTCTCTTACGTTTTTTCTTCCGATGACTATTGCTCCCCATTATACCAAATAAAAGGTGCTAAAAAATCATTATGTATAAAAAATTGAGTACAAGATGCTCCAAATAGTTTATCTTTGTCTCTTCCTACCTGAAACTACGTGTTTGTTGCCTACAAAGTGTTGCAAACATAATGTAGGGTTCATTGGAATGCACAAAAATGACCCACATGGGGTTTTTCTATGATCCACAAATCTGATCTCCGATATCTAATTTGTAAAACATGTTTTGCAATGGTAATATTTTAGCTCTACACATCGAAGTTTCACAAATCGGATATCTGATTCAAATTGGATATCCAATTTTTACACACATAGACCTAAGGGTTAATGGTAGAGAGTGGGAGAGTGGAATATTGAGAGAGGGAGAGGGAGAGAGGGAGGAGAGGAGGAAGGAGGGAGGGATATGGAGAGAGAGGGAGAGGGAGAGGGAGAGGAGAGGAAGTGAGGAGAGAGGAGAGGGAGAGAGGGAGAGAGAGAGAGAGAAATAGATAGAGAGAGATGGAGAGGGAGATTGGGACAGGGAGAGATAGTTTAAAGTTGAAGGAGAGAGGGAGAGGCAGAGGGAGAGATAGAAGTAGAGGGAGTGAGAAGGAGATTGAGAGAGAGAGAGGGAGAGTGGGAGGGAGAGATAGAGGGAGGGAGAGTGGGAGGGAGGGAGAGTGAGAGGGAGAGTGGGAGAGAGGGAGAGAGG